>CM035156.1:44400039-44782057 GCA_020205615.1 Panax quinquefolius
CAAGCGTAGAATAATAATCATGATGGAATAACATCAAGATTTCCACAGTATAGGGTATTGCGTATATACGTCAGTTATGTGTAGGAGTATACCACTTTACGAGGTTATTCAATGAATAATAATGAATGGAATAACGGAGTTCTCTTGAGAAGAAAGAATAACACCACTGCAGAGTAAAAACCCTTCTGGTAAAAGGCCCGAATATAGAAGTAGTGAGTAGCGAATACTCTTGCTTCTCTACATAACTTTTCTATCTGTAACTTCCTACCCATAATTTCTCTCTCTAGGTTTGATAGATTAAATGAAAATAATGAAGGAATGAAGCTTATTTATAGGAAATAGAATCGTAGTAACTAATCCATGGAAGCGGTCAGGATTGATTTACTTTGTCGGCGGTCCGTATATTTAAAGCGAAAATCTTTTAAATAAAATATAATATATTCTATTTATATAAAAACATTTCTGCTCTGAACACTTTATGCAATCTGTATCAATATTATACTGACAATATCGTAATAAAATATAATATATTACATTTATAGAATAACTTTAATAAAGTATGATATTTTATATAAAAGATGTTTTACATTTATTACGTTAATAATCTGAATAAAACAAAGCGTCGTTATCATTTATAATAATTATATGTATTAATCGACGATAATGGAATCAAGCGGGTGACTTCCAAAGCATCGATAAATAAATCTCGGTAATATTCTTGTCACTGAGCCTGATATTCTTGTACTTTTACTACAGAGTAGTTCAACATGATATCACGAGTAAAACTTTCGCCAATTATTTGATAAAATATTTTTGTCGTTTCTCAATTAAATGATGAATTACATTAATAGGGTCCACCGATAGTTGGTAGTTAATAAAGAATATTCCTGCTTCGCGAGATATTCTCCGAGCCGATCGAATATAATATAACCACTGTGCATACTTTGCAAAATTTATAAATACTACCCTTGGTATAATATTATCTTAGAAATTCACGCCATAATATTAAAAATTATTTTCATAAAAATTTAAATCTTTATTGATAAAATCAGAGGTCTCTGATCTCCCCTCTTGTGGAATTTTGCCTTTTCGAAATTGAGATGCGATACACAGTATGATAAAGAGATGAGGATACCTTGAATACTTTATCGTTTAAAAATATTAAATTCATCTTTGAAATCCTGCTTGAAGATATTCATTAACAATTCATCTCTTTACGCTATTAAAGGATGAGATATACAAGCTGTAAAACCAATAATCTTGAGACCTTTGACAATGAGTATCCGACCATGAATTATCCATTACCTTTCGGCTGGCTAAGGATATTCGTGTTTTTCAATTACTGATGTCGTGATTATCTTGCAGAATAATCCTTGTGTAGTCATAATCATACCGAGTCTATCAATGCACTACTGACTAAAGATGACTTTTACCACATCCATGAATTAATATTTCATTAGCCGAGACTTCATTTCGATAATTAATCCATATCATCGAATCATCCACGCGCTACTGGCCGAGGATATTCATTAAGTATCACGACCACGAATTATCCATGCACTACTGCCGAAGATAATCGTGTATTCATTAGTATCGCGACCACAAATTATCCGTACACTTTCAAGCCGAAGATAATTGTGTATTCATTGATATCCGACCACAATTATCCATTACATACTGACCCGAAGATAATCGTGTATTCATTAGTATCCGACCAAATTATCCATTTACGACTACTGACCGAAGATAATTGTGTATTCATTAATATCACGACCACAATTATCCATGCATTTCTGACGAAGATAATCGTGTATTCATTAGTATCGCGACCACAAATTATCCATTCACTACGACGAAAGATAATTGTGTATTCATTAAGTATCACGACCACAAATTATCCATACACTATTCACTACCAAAGATAATTGTGTATTCATTAGTATCACGACCACAAATTATCCATGCACTACTACCAAGATAATAATGTGTATTCATTAAGATATCCGATCACAAATTATCCACGCACTCTGGCGAAAGATAATTGTGTATTCATTAGTATCCGACCACAAATTATCCATGCACTCGCACCAAAGATAATTGTGTATTCATTTAATCGCGACCACAAATTATCCATGCACTACGACGAAAGATAATTGTGTATTCATTAAGTATACGACCACAAATTGCTCCATGAAAACGATAAAGATAATGTGAGCCAATTACTTGCTATGATTATGCCGAATAATACGGGTCATAATCATACCAGCAAGTCCATCTATGCACCACTGCCACAGATTAATTTCAACATAATATAAAGGGATAGGGATAATGATATAAAGAATCAATCAAATGAGATAAAGGATAAATATTAAACATTTATAATATAATTTATCCAGAGGATTCAAGAATATCCCCATGTTATCAATCACTTAATAATCTCATAATCTAATATCATTAATATTATAACAATATTTTAATCACTCTTTAAATTTATAAACAATTTATCTCAATTGTTTACGCTTTACCATATAATGCATTTAATCGTTTCAAAATGCCATACTCATAAAATATCATCACCAATTATCAAATCCTCATCAAAAAAATATGCATATATTCTATATAGGATTCTACCATAAAATCCTATTTTCAAACTTTGTTACTTCACATACTTATATTTAACTCCGTATATTCATTAACTAAACTATTTTCATGAAAAATACCAAATTAGTCCCAAAAAAATATTTCTTTTAAGGATTTAGCATAATATAGTCCCATAATGAAAATATATTTTTCTCGAATTTTTAAAATTCATTTACTATTTTCAAAAATCAATTTTAATTAATTCCTTAAGAAATTAGCTACCTCAAGTTTAACTCCAAAATTCCCCAAATCTTGGCAGGACCTTACACATGTTAACGTGAGCTTCTAGTTTAAATTCGATGGTTATCAGTTATAGAACTCTAGGTTATAGCGTTTTACCATCGGAAAACCTAAATATTGAAATAGTCATAACTTGCTCATTTTAAGTCGAGAATGAGCTCATTTTTGGACAGGAGGTACTTTATACCATATACCTTCATGTCCCCAAAGGCCAGAATTTTCTCATAATTTAAGTGGCCGAAACAGCCCTTAAAGTTTACGGGCGTAGCATTTTTGAAATTTACGACTTTGGCCTCCTTTGCTAAAAATCAGTCCACACAAAAAATCTACAATACCTTTTCCAGTAATTCCACTTGGATTAGTTTAGGTAACTCATAGATCTAACTCTAGGACTTGACCACATTCAAAAAATTCAAAATATAATAAGAGATATGGTCAATTGAATTTCATGTTACGTTTTTCACCAAAATCGATTTTCAACTCTTTGTGATTTCTAAGAAACTTTCATGTTTTTACATACCAACCAACATAACTCATCATAAAACTTACTAATACTTCATATACCCATGATTTTCATTATTCCAATGCTTTTATTATGACTTTCATCATAAACCACGTAAACTGCTCTCATTTAGTTGAAGAAATATTTGAGGGTTTAAGAAATGGGTTTTTGTACATTGGGGTCAATACAAAATTCGATTTCACGCTCTAAGGGTAAGCTAAGAAGTCTTCAAGAATACCGCGAGAAATTTATTAATAATAGAAATATCATTCAAAGCCATGACTCTCTTATCAAAGACTTGGATAGTACGTCACATTGATACCAATCGTGACTTCTATCCCTTAACCTCAGATAGCACCTCACAATGATACCTATAAACTTGTCATCTTCATTCACGGCGTTGCTTTCACATGAAAGTCCGTAAAGCGGTGCATTCCACAAGGAAGTCAACAACGAAGGGTTCGGGCTCTTTACTTATAAGCTTGATATAACAAATGATTAATTTTTAGGTTTTCGTTACTTTGAATTCGGTATAATAAAGGTTGTTATAAATATAAAAAGCTAACAACCTTACGAAAAAGCATGATGAGTAGTTAACCAATTGATTCCTAAAAAATCAAAGGCAAGTATTTTCAAAGAGATAAGATCGACAGTAACGTGAAAGTTTGATTTGAATCAACAAGATTTATAAAACGCTGGAGGTAACAAGGTTTCTCCCAACTAAGTTTAAACAGATAAATCAAAGTCCAATTTCTCGAGTCAAATTTAAACGTTGAACGCAAGCAAGAGAGATAAAATAATAAATTGAATCCTGTATCGAATCTGATATAGACTTCAAGAGCTTATGATTAACTTACCCGTGATAATTTTATTCAGGTTCCTCGTCACGAGAAAAAAACGCTCTCTCTTAAACTACTAAGGGCCAGCATATGGGACATCCTTTGGCATCACTATCTCAACTGGACTTGACTTCACCATACGATAAAATCGAGGCTAAGTGACCTTCTCTTGCAATTAAAACACGCTGATCGATGCTACAGATAGCTTTTTGAATGATGTCCCTCCCGTCGCATTTGAAACATACGACACAGAGGTGGTATTCTTCCTTCCCTGAAACGGGTCTTGATCGTCCGAAATCGCCTCACGCCATTGTTGAACCCTCTCTTCTTGAAATGTCCATTCTTATTATCTTCGCCATGATTACCACCAAGAAATGGTTACCATTCTTGACATGATAATTTCACCCGATGGTTAATATTGTTCGATGGTGGTTGCCACCATTTATGATTATTATCGTGTTGTTGCTCATTACCTTTTGGTCGAAGGTGACTCATAGTCTCATGTGCTTCATTGCTTATCTCAATATTTTAGGATGTCATTTTCAAATACCGCCACCAAACATGGGTTAAATAACATATCACGTATTATCCCTATACTCTCGTCCACCAAATAAATACTATATAAACTTAGGTAGGTCATACTAGCGAAGGAATTCCGTCTCTCCTCTCTAGTTCTTATTCTCACATCTTAGCCGTAGATCATATCCTAAGCTCCGCCGATACTAACCTGCTGAACGCCCCTAAAATTAGGTATCGTCACCCATCTTGAGTCGCCACTTATATGGTACATATAAATTCAAATACAACTTACTAATATAACTGCGGTACAATGCGACATAACCGCTATGAGTTTGAATACAAATATTGTCTACTAGATATTATACAAACTCAAAAGGAGTCTCTCATTACAACTATTATCACACTATTTCACGTAATAATAATGAGGACTACTAATGCTATCCTCCGGACCATTACTCGCTCCCGACTTCGTCTCGGCTATGTTCTCATTTCACGAAGAGAAACGGTGAAAGAAATAATTTGAGCTCAATTCAGCCCAAGAAGAAATATTATGACTAAGATAATGCGTAATAAATTATCATTCTAGCAATTTTGATGTTAAGCGATAAAATACAATAAGACAACCAGTTTAACTGCTATGACGGAATAGCAATCCATTAAAAAGAGAAGTGAGAATAAAATCTATTATCTTTAGGTTTTAAAGGTTTTCATCAATTTTTATCATTTGAGACTCAACTAATAAATAAACCACCACATCTAATCATCCAGCTGTACTACGGTCAAGGATTTTCATCAAATTATCAATGGTCAGCGACTATACCGAATCACCCTGTCGTCATAATCATACCAAAAACTATCCATCAATTGCATTACATGTGCCTTGAGGACTTTTTGTCACATCATTTATATCAGTCGTGATTATACCGAATGATCCCTCGGTCATAATCATACTAAGTTCATCTATGCCACGAAGTTAAAAAAGATAACATAATATAACATGAGGATGATGATAATGACATAATTAATTCAATAAAAACAAGTTCAAGAATTATTTAATCCAGAATTATTAATCATTCAATTAAACGAGATAATCGCATGTTGTAGAGTAAAATTCAAGAATGATCAGAAGAATATTTCCATGAAAAGATATGGATGAAACGCTAATATCAAAGATATTCTACTAATTTCATTGGAGTATGGTCAAAGTTTTAACCAACCGGTATAATAAAGAATGGAATAACAAAAAGAAATCAACGCGACGCATGTGGTCTTGACATGTAGCGAGTTATTCAAATGTAATAATAATAACTTAGGCAAGGAGTCGGTGAAATTCACACGCCATGACGCATCCAATGTTAAATGAATAATAAAGATGGAACCAGTCCGGTGTAAAACACACGAGATAGGATATTCCAATGTAATGATAAAAACGGGAACTTGGTCCGCAATAAAACACATGCACGAGGAACAACAGAATAATAAACATCTAACGCATGTGTAAAACAATAATGACGAGGATGTTCCAGAATGGAATAAGAAGAATGTCACCAAGTATAGGAATCAAGCTAGCATATCTGAGTTATTCAGCGGAATAAGAAAGCGATGGAATAACATAAGGATTTCACCAAGTATAGTGTACGCCATGTATATAAAAGTTATGTATAGGGTATACCACTTTTACAGTTATTCCAATGTAATAATAATGAATGGAATAATGTAAGTTCTCTTCAAGAAGAAGAAATAACACCTTACTGTACAACAAATAATGCCTTTACCAAAAGAACTGAATATAGAAGTAGTGCAAAGCATGGCAGAATACTCTTCTTCTTTCTATAACTTTTCTCTATGCCTTTCTCTATAATTTCTCTCTAGAGTTTCAATGAATTCGTAAGAAAATAATGAAGGAATGAGCTTCTATTTATAGGAAAATGGAATGCATAAGAATTAATCCATGAATTCATCCAGATTGATTTACTTTAACTGACGGTCCATATTTAAAGCAAAATCTTTTAAATAAAATATAATATATTCTATTTATATAAAAACATTTTACTACGCAAACACTATGCAATATTATGCAAAACACGCAATACTATGCATAATAAAATATAATATATTCTATTTATAGAATAACTTTAATAAAATATTCTATTTTATATAAAAGATGTTTCATGCCATTACGTTAATAATACAAATAAAACAAAACGTCATTATCGCTATAATAATTCATATTATTAATCGACAATAATGGAATCAAAGCTGGTGACATTTCACATAAGCATCAATAATCAATACCGTGCGCTACTTACGCAATGCAACGTGACATCGCATTTCTTACCTTAGTAGTTCAACAAAGAACTGACCGCAGAAACTTCCGGCCATTATTTCAATAAAATATTTTTGTCGCTTTTCTCAATCCGACAATAATTTTCATGAGGTCCAATTAATGATTGAGAAGTCATTTAATATTCCTCGCTAAACCTAATATTCTCTAATTAATGAATATTTTATAAACAACTCGCATACTTTGCAAAATTTATAAATATTACCCACAACTATAATATTATCTTAAATTCACACCATAATATTAAAAATTATTTTGACAAAATTTAAATCTTTTATTGATAAAAATCTGGGGTCTCGCAATCGTTGTTTTCCTTTGATCGGTCCACCAAATTTTTTTGAGATCACCGTTGTAATTTTTTACGCTATATATAGTATAGATGTCTAAGTTGTGGATATATACATTACTGATTTTATAAGAGTATATACATCTAAATAATTACATATTACAAATTAAAATAAAATATTAAAACACCAATTAATGAAACATTTTCACCATCCATCGGTATTCAAATACGGTGAAACCCTCAACCAAGGGAGATCTCTTTATCTCTTCTTCATCCTCCACCGCCCATTATCCCTCTCCTTATATATATTGACGCCCAAAATTAGGTATACATCAACCATCTTTTAGTAAAACAAAGATATGTAGTAATAAATTTATACCAAAGACAATTAATATAAAAAGCTCGTAATTATAATACGACATATCAACCGTGAGTCTAATACAAATATCACTTGCCAGAGATTATATAAGACCCTCAACTTTATAAATAAAGATGAATTTTTCTATAAATATTATTTTGAATATTATGGAATAAATTTGATATAATGTTATAGTCTAGGTAATATTTATAAATTTTGCAAAGTATGTAAGTTGTTATAAAATATTCGT
This sequence comes from Panax quinquefolius, assembly GCA_020205615.1. Taxonomy (NCBI): domain Eukaryota; kingdom Viridiplantae; phylum Streptophyta; class Magnoliopsida; order Apiales; family Araliaceae; genus Panax; species Panax quinquefolius. The sequence goes on from CM035156.1 coordinate 44,408,018, forward strand.
TTCATCGGGGAATATTCTTTTGTTAGGAATATTCGTGACAACGGCTCAATCATCGGTGGACCCCTACAAATCGTAATTCATTGTCGGATTGAGAAATGACTAAAAATATTTTATAAAAATAATTCATGAGGTGTTACCGCTAAAACTCGTTGAACTACCCTAGGGTAAAAGTACAAGAATACGCAGTAGTTGAATAAGTAAGACACTCAGATTGACATATCGATGCTTACGTGAGAAGTCACCAACTATGCTCAATTATTACACATGAATTCGCCGCATCATATCTCTTATATTATTGATTCAATTATTGTCACAAAGATTTCTCAGATAATATGTTATAGTATTAAATCAATAATTGAGACGATAAGTTATAAATGATTAATAATTGTTGGAAAGATTAAATATGTGTTGATTTAAAAAAAAATGATTTGTGGTAAGTTTGATTATTTTTATAAAGGGTCTCTCATGTCATCATCTAAGAGTCTCTTCGTCAATAAGTAATTACCTTCAACTGTCATTAAGAATAAATCACAATAGTAATTACCTTCACAATAATAGTACTTTACCAATAGTAATTAGTATTTACCTTCATACCAAATAGTAATTACCTTCAGAATAGTATTTACTATTTATTCACAAACCACTTGTCGCATAATAGTAACACCTTTACGGTGACGGCCGAACCACTTGTCGCTTCACATAAAGGCCGAACCATTTGCCGAACCACATTACAAAGCGCCGAACGCTTGTCGCTACATTACAAAGGCCAAACCACTTTTCTTTCACATCATTAGTCGCCTGCCCACTTGCCTTTTCATTACGGCAGGAAAGCTAAGCTAGAAATCTTCTATAACAGAGGCCTAGGGCTTCATTATTTTCACTTAATTCATTCAAGCTATAAGGAGAGAGAAAGTATGTAGAGAATAAGAGAGAAAGAAGAAGAGTATTTTGTTACTACATCGCCGCAGATTCAATCTCCTACCAAAAGTAAGGGTGTTATTCTTCTTATTCATGAAGAGAACCGCTGTTATTCCATCGCTTATTATTCTGCTGAATAACCCGTATAATGCTTGGTTTACCCTATACTAAGTATATTCTTCTATTCATTCGCGCCTTTATTGGAACATCCTCGAACTCGGTGGTTTTACACCGACCGGGTTCCGCTTTTTATTATTCGCTGGAACATCCTGCGCTCGTTTTACACCGACCGGGTTCCGCCTTTTATCATTCTCGCTTGAATATCCCATTCGTGTTTTACGCCCCGGATCTGGTTCCATCTTTATTATTCGTTGGAATATCCTCGTTTGTGAATTTCACCGACCGGGTTCCGTTATTTATTATTCTATTGAATAACTCGCTGCGGCGGCTTCTATCGCATGCATGGTGATTTCTTTTGTTATTCCATTCTTTATTATACCCAACAAGTTAAAACTTTGACTTCTATACTCCATGAAATTAGTGGAATATCCTCGATATTTAAGCTTCATCCAAAGATCTTTTCATGGAAATATTCTTCCGATCATTCTTGAATTTTACTCTACAAAATAAGATCATGTTGATAATTTGGACGTTATTAATTCTTTTGGATAAAATAATTCTTGAACTTGTTTTATCAATTTCTTATATCATTGTCATCATCCTCATGTTTATATTATTTTGAAAGTCATCCTGTATTCGTAGTGCATGGGGATGGACTTGGTATGATTATGACCAGAGACTATCTTGTAATCACGACCGTAATGTTACAAATGATGTGGTAAAAATCCTCAGCCGTGTAGTGGCATTGATGGACAAATTGTTGGCATGATCATTTGACTATTAATGAATACACAAATATTCTTCGCCAGAAAGTAGTGCATGAATAATTGTGGTCGTGATACTAAAGAATATCCTCGGCCGTAGTCAGTAAGTGATTCGATGATGTGGAATATTTATTAAAGTGAGTCTTTATATATAAAGTGATGAAAACCTTTAAATCATAAAAGATAGTAGATTTTATTTTCTACTGACTTTTTAATGGATCAGATATTCCGCAGTTAAACCGTGATGTTCATTGTATTTTATCGCTTTAACATTGTTGAAGACTATTGATAATTTATTCGCATTATCTTAGTCATAATATTTCATCGGGCTAGTTGAGCTCACCCTTTCTTTCACCGTTTTCTTCGTGAAATGAGAATATAGCAGTGACAAGTCTGAGGAAAACGAGTGATGGTCCTAAAGATAGCATTAGTAGTCCCTCACTATTCTCGTGAAATAGTGTGATAATAAATGTAATGAGGACTCCTTTTTTGAGTTTGTATAATATCTAGCAGACAATATTTGTATTTAAACGCATATGTTTATGTCGTGATTTGACACACGGCGCTTATATTAAGTAGTTGTATTTAAATTTGTACCATGTAAGTTCGATCACCCAAGATGGGTGATGTATACCTAATTTTGGGGCGCCAGTTGACAGTATCAGAGCTTAGGATATGATCCTCGCTAAGATGTAAGAATAAACTAGGAGGAGAGAGACGGGAATACCTTCGCTAGTATGACCTACCTAAGTTTATTTATATATTTTATTGGTCGTCGTGAAGATAGGGATAATTTGTTATATGTCAATTAACCTTTGTTTTGTGGCAAGATATGAAAATGACATCCGAGAATGTTGAGAATAAGTAATGGAGCACAGAGATCGCTGATTCACCACATATCAATAATCGTGGATAACGTGCATCGAAGGCGCATAATCCTCATGCAAACAACAACACCGACCAAATGATGAACGATCAAATGTTCGTGAGGCTTTATATAATTTATGCAACAAAGAAAAGAAACTCTCGTCCAAAATGCGAGGTGGAAACATTGAAAACTCTCAAGCCACCGCTAAACAATTCAAGGAGCCGGGACCACCGGAGTTTAAGGAGAGCCAAAACCACTTCAAGCAAGCATGGATAAAGCAGATTACCAAGATATTTGATGTCTTGGGATGCTCCGAGGAGCAAAGGTTCCTTTTCACGCTTTTATGTTACGCTGGAGAGGCAGACATCGGTGGAAATCAGAAACGACTCAACCTCGCCGACCATCAAGATATCTTGGGAGAAGTTCCAGAGTTGTTTCAACGACAAATACTTTCCCGGAAAGTATTCGCCATATGAAAGAGGTGGAATTTATCAAGTCGAACAAAACAATACGACCGTGTCGCAATACGAGGCAAAATTCATGCGAGTTATCACTTGGCCCCCACTGTCCCACTTGGTGGATAATGAAGAGAGAATGGCGCCGAATGTTTTTAAGAGGTTTGAAGTTCGAGATACGCCAACATCTTATTTCTCATAAACCGTGTTTGTATTCGATGTTGTAAATAGGGCTCAATTAGTGGAACGCGATAACGAGTCAACACAACTAAAAGAGAGAGCAAAGAAAATTATAATACTACGAGAGTAATCATCAAGGGTTGGACAACAAGCGTGAGGGAATCAACATGCCAGAAATGGTAACCACCTGGTGGTAATCGAGGCCAAAACAATAAGAATGGACATTTCAAGAAAAGGAGATTCAACAATGATGGAAAGACATCAAGACCAAAGACCCATTGTTAAGGAAGGAGAAAGCACCACCCATCATATGCTTCAAATGCTGGAGGAGAGGACACATCAGTCCAAACTGCGCCATGTCAGTCAAAAGCATGTTATAATTGTGGAAGAGAAGGTCACTTAGCTCGATTTAATGCTCACATCAAGACAAATTCAGCCTAGGATGGAGGCACCAAAGGCCATCCCAGAAAAATTCAAAACCCCAGAGTGCAAGGGAAAGCGTTTGTCGTGACCTCCCAAAGAGCAAGGAACCGAACGAGGTCATCACGGGTAAGCTTATCATAAACTCTAATGAAGTCTATACTTTATTTGATACCCGTTCTACCCATTCTTTTATTTCTCCTACTATACCATCGACATTAAATTTGACCGGAGAAATTAGACTTCGACTTATCTCGTGGAAACTCCGTTGGGAGAAACCTTCATTACATCCATCGCTTATAAGTCTTGTTTGGTTCAAATCGGTACCTTCACATTACCTCGTCGATCTTATTTCATTAAAAATACTTGCATTTGACGTGATTCTGTGGATTGATCAAGTTAACTACTTATCATGCAAAAATTGATTGTTTTCGTAAGTGTTGTTAGCTTTCATATTCCTAATCAACCTATTATGCGAATTCAAACGACCAAACCATTAAAATCAATCATTTATCATCTCAAGCCATAAAGCTATTCGCTTATTGAAAAACTGATGTCAAGCTTTCTTAGCTCACGTCCATGATTTAAATAAAAATACGCCGCTTTTAAACGATATTTCTATTGTTAATAAATTTCCGACGATTCCCCTCAAGAACTTCCCGCCTACCCTCAGAGCGTGAAATTGAATTTTGTATCGACCTTGAACCCAGACAAAAACCTATTTCCAAAGCCCCATATCGAATGGCTCCTATCAACTTCGGAGTTAAAGACCCAACCGCAGAATTGTTAGACATCGGGCTTTATTCGCCCTAGTACTTCTCCTCGGGGTGCTCCTCGTTATATTCGTGAAGAAGAAAGATGGGAGTATGCGACTTTGTATTGATTATCTGGAGTTGAATCATGTCACCATCAAAATACTAGTATCCATTGCCACGTATTGATGACCATTGTCGACTACCCGTAAGGAGCCAAATTCTTTTCAAAGATCGATCTTCGCTCCGGATATCACCAATTAAAGATTAGAACCGACGACATTCCAAAGACTTACTTTTTAACTCCTCGAGACGGCATTATGAATTCCTAGTCATGTCCTTTGGATTGACTAATGCTCCCGCCGCCTTCATGGATACGATGAACCGAGTATTCAAGGAATATTTAGATCACTTTGTGGTCGCTTTATTGATGACATCCTTATTTATTCCAAAAGCCGTGAAGATCATGAGCAACACTTGAGGTCGATACTCCAAAAGCTTCGTGAATATAAGCTTTATGCCAAGTGAAGAAATGCGAAAGTTCGCTTAAAGAAGTAGCATTCCTTGGGCACGTGGTATCAAGTCATGGAATATCCGTTGACCCAAAGAAAGATTGAAGCTATTCAAAGTTGGGAACAACTTAAATCAAGGATCAAGTACGTAGCTTTCTCGGCTTAATTTGGTTATTATCGAGATTCGTGGAAGGGTTTTCTCGAATCGCTACTCCATCGACTCACTAACTTCAAAAGATACAAAGTTCTATTGGAGCGAAGAATGTGAGAAGAGTTTTCAAGAACTCAGAGAGGAGACTTATTTCAAGACCTTGTTCGACAATACCATCCTGCCCTGAGGATTTGTCATCTACAAGTGATGCTTCGCAAAGGGTTGGGATGTGTTCTCATGCAACATGGAAAGTTATAGCCTTTATGCCTCGCGTGCGACAACTCAAAGAATATGAGAGGAATTATCCTACTCATGATCTAAAGTTACAAAGTCGTTGTTGTCACTTAAAATTTGGAGGCATTACTTGTAATGGGGAGAAAGTGGAGATCTTTACGGATCATAAAAAGCCTCAAATATTTCTTCACACTAAAAGGAACTCAACATGCGACAACGCGATTGGCTTGAAATGCTGAAAGATTATGATCATACCATCCAATACCATCCTCGGAAAAGCGCTCAACGCAGTAGCCGATGATCGCATTTCAGTAAAGATCATATGCGTAAGACAATGCGAGTTGCGATATTCATACAATCTAAAGGCCCATTTTGTGTTTACTTGCAAAGGATGGAGATAGAGTTAAAGACTCTCAGGACCCATGTGACGATGGCAAAGGTCCATAGATATACCTCGGGATGAGCAAACCGATTTTAATCGATAAAAGTTCAAAAAATGCTCGTCATTGTTGCTAGCATTCGAGCTCGATGATGATGAGGAAGAAAGTGCAAGAAGCATGTCGGAAGCAAGAATCGATGTGAAGTTTAAGAAGGAATACTGAGATTTAACTCAGAGATTTCGTGATTTCCTAACTAATTTCGATTTAAAGTATAACATCGCGAAGGAGGCGCAGAATGAAAACACCATTTGCAATCCATCGAGGAGTACCAAAATGTATCATGATATTCGGCTATACATTTTAATTTCTTGGAGCAATACGTTTGAATAAGAGAGATAATTTATTAAATTTATATTTAGCAAGGTGTCTAACTTGATCAATCTAGAAGTTTAGTGTCATGTATATTATAGAAGGATCAAAAGGTCCATCAGTCCACTTATAAATCTTTAACGGGAAGTTGATGAAGCACATTATCGAAATCAATGGATTTCACATAAATAATTCATTTAAATAAATTTTCATTTTCATTAGGTATCAACCGTTAATGAAATGCATCGTTAATTAATTGTTGATAGACGACAACATGTCATATTTAGTATTTAATTTAATTACCGATAATCGTAAAGTATTTATATACACTTCATCAAACGAGATCCAATTTGCCTATGTACATAAATTACAAAGATTGATTGTTACACAAAATTATAATTACCTCTGGAATTTTCCCTCAATTACCAATGGAATTACTAACTCATTGATTTTTCCATTAATTATGTATAGATTACTCCAACACATCATGTTAAAAGCCATTGATTAATGAAGCATTCCATTCTTAGTCATTATTACATGACAATGGTAAAATTTAAATATAAAACGCTTATTATACAAACTCAAAAGGAGTCCTCATTACAATTATTATCACACTATTTCACGTAATAGTGAGGACTACTAATGCTACCCTCTCGACCATTACTCCGCTCCTCGACTCGTCCCCAGCCTATATTCTCATTTCAAGAGAACAAAGGAAAGAAAGGGTGAGCTCAACTAGCTCAAGGAGAAATATTATGACTAAGATAATGCGTAATAAATTATCATTAGCCTGCCACAACAAATGTTAAACCGATAAAATATAATGAACATCAAGTTTAACTACAATGAACCAAAGAATCCATTAAAAGAGTCAAGTAGAAAATAAAATCTACTATCTTTTATGATTTAAAAGGTTTTTCATCATCATATATAGTCGAGACTCACTTTTAATAAATATTCCACATCATCGAATCACCCTCGCACTACTTACTCAAGGATATTCTTTAGTATCAATAACCACAATTATTCATGCACTACGGGCCAAGAATATTTGTGTATTCATTAATGGTCATGATCATGCCAACAATCGTCCATCAATGCACTACGGGCCAATCGAGGATTTTTACCACATCATTTGTAACATTACGGCCATGATTACAATCAATAGTCTCTCGGTCATAATCATACCAAGTCCATCTATGCACTATGTGCCATGTATGACTTTTCAACATAATATAAACATGAGGATGATGACAATGATATAAGAATTCAATAAAACAAGTTCAAGAATTAATTTATCTAGAACCAATAACATCCAAATCACAACATGATACCGCTTCAGTAGAGTAAAATTCAAGAATATCGAGAAGAATATTTCCATGAAAGGATATCGGATGAAGCGCAAATATCAAGGATATTCCACTAATTTCATAGAGTATAAGTCAAAGTTTTAACCAACCGGGTATAATAAAGAATGGAATAACAAAAGAAATCACCATGCACGCGATAGACCAAGACAAAAAAAGTTATTCTAAATGTAATAATAAATAATCTAACTGTGTCCCAGAAACGCATGCATGTGATAGATATTCCAATGTAATAATAAAGAATGGAACCTGTGTCCGCGTGAAACACACGCATGTGATGTTCCAATGTAATAATAATAAAGATTTTAAACCAGTCCTGTAAAACACACATGCATGTGATGTTCCAATAGAATAATAATAAAGATTTTAACCAAAGTTCTGTAAAAACACATGCATGTGATGTTCCAATAGAATAATAATAAAGACGGAACCTGTGTTCTGGTAAAACACATGCATGGATGTTCCAATAGAATAATAGAAGAATGTCACCAAGTATAGGTAAACCACGATACAAAAGTTATTCCAATGTAATAATAAGCAATGGAATAACAACAGCCTTCTTCATGAATAAGAAAAAATAACACCCCTTACTTTTTAGTAGGAGATTGAATATCGCAAAGAAGTGTAGTAACAAAATACTCTTCTTCTTTCTCTTATTCTCTCTATACTTTCTCTCTCTATAGCTTGAATGAATTCGTGAAAATAATGAAGCACTAGCCTCTATTTATAGAAGATTTTAGCTTAGCACTTGCCATGTGAAAAGGCAAGTTGCTTCGAATTTAATCGGTGATGTGAAAAGAAAAGTGGTTCGATCACCGCAATGTGAAAAAAACAAGTGGTTCGACGCCTCAGAATGTGTGAAACGACAAGTGGTTTGACGCTCAGAATGTGAAACGACAAGTGGTTCGATTACTATCGTAAAGGTAATTACTATTGATGAAGGTAATTACTATTCACAAAGGTAATTATTATCGACGAGGTAATTAATATACTTTTGACGAAGAGACTCTTAGATGATGACATATGGCCCCCATAAAATAATCAAACTTACCACAAACGCCTCATAACAAACTCTTTATATACATCAAGGATTGAATAAATATTACCACAAATCATTTTATTTTTAATCAACACATATTTAATCTTTCAACAATTATTAATCATTTATAACTTGTCGCCTCAATTATTGATTTAATACTATAACATATTATACAAATGATAATCGTGATAATAATTGAATCAATAATATAAGAGATATGATGCAAAGAATTATCGTAGTAATAATTGAGCATAGCCGAGTGACTTCTCACGTAAAGCATCAATAATCAATATCGTGGTGCTACTATACAACTACGCCAGACATCGTATTTTTTACTATCGGGTAGTTCAACAGTTTTAACGGTAACACCTCCGCCGTTATTTTTATAGAAAGATAATTTTGTCGCTTTTAACTACGACAATACTTCCGCTAGGGGTCCATTAATGATTGAGCCGTCGTATTTAATATTCCCCGACAAAAAGAATATTCCCCACCAAACTAATATTTTATAACAACTTGCTTACTTTGCAAAATTTATAAATATTACCCACAACTATAACATTATATCAAATTTATTCCATAATATTCAAAAATAATATTTATAGAAAAATTCATCTTTATTTATAAAAGTCGGGTCTTACAACCTCCCTTCTTATGAAATTTCGCCCTCGAAATTAGGGTACGACCGATATGTCAAGAGGTAAGGATACCTTGATTTCATTTCGATTCTAACACCCAAGTCATTTCCTCAACATCGTGGTTCCTCCACAAAACTTCGACTTGAGGTATAACCTTGGAGCGTAGAATATGTTCTTTCTTATCCAAGATTTGAACAGAACCTCTTCATACGTCAAATCTTCCGCTATTTCGTCCTGCTCTAACTCAATAATGTGGTTCGGGTCTTTCACATATTTACGTAACATGGATATGTGAAAATGTTATGAACACGAGACATATCTTGGCGGTAAAGCGAGTATATAGGCCACAGCTTCCTACTCGATCGAGGATTAAAATGGACCGATGAATCGAGGATTAAGTTTTCCTCTCTTTCCAAATCTTGTAACTCCTTTCCATGGAGCAACTCTTAACAACACATGATCTCCTATATCGAATTCCACGTCCTTTCGATGAAGATCAACATAACTCTTTTGTCGATTTTGTGAGGTTTTTATACGTTGTCGGATCGTTTGAATCTTTTCCGTAGTCATACGTACCAACTCCGATCCCAACAACGTTGCTTCACCCACCTCATCCCAACATACTGGAGAATGACACTTTCTTCCATACAACGCTTCGAATGGAGCCATGCCAATACTTGCTTGATAACTGTTGTTGTAGGAAAACTCCACCAATGGTAAGAACTTATCCCAACTTCCCTTGAAATCAAGGACACAGAGTCTTAATAGATCTTCAAGAGTTTGAATAGTCCTCTCCGACTGTCCATCTGTCTGAGGATGATATGCCGAGCTAAATCATAAGTCTGTGCCCATAGCTTTTTGCAAACTAACCCAAAATCGTGAAGTGAATCTTGGGTCTCGATCAGAGACAATGGATACCGGCATACCATGCAGTCTTATAATCTCGTTTATGTACATACGAGCAATAAATGAGCAGACTTGGTCAATCAATCAACAATGACCCAAATCGCATCTATGCCTTAAGAAACCTTAGGAAGACCTCCAGAACTAAATCCATGGTAATGTGCTCCCACTTCCATTTCGGAATTTCAAGTGGTTGAATGGACCTTTTGGTACTTGATGCCCGCTTTAACTCGTTGACAAGTTAGACACCTTGAGATAAATAAATGCTATCTCTCTTCATATTGCTCCACCAAAATGTATGATTTAATATCATGATACATTTTGGTACTCCTAGATGGATTGCAAATGGTGTGTCATGCGCCTCCATCATGATATTATACTTTAAATCGTGGTCGTTAGAAACACAAAGTCTAGAGTTGACTCAAGTATTCCTTCTTCATCGATTCTTGCTCCCAGATAGCACCTTCTTGCACTTTCTTCCTCATACGACGCATCACCCGTGTCTCAGAGCTCGAGCAGACTTTTAACTTTATCGATTAAAGTCCGTTTCTACTCAGATACTCGCTTATCATCATACGCGTCCCTCGAGTCTTTAACTCTATCTCCATCCTTTGCAAGTCACACAAAATGGGCCTCATCGTTACAATAATACTTTTCAGATTGCATATGATCTTCTACTCAATGCGCGCCTACCACGCTCGCTTTTTCCGAGGATGGTATCGATGGTATGATCATAATCTTTCATCAGTTCCAGCCAACGTCGTTGTCGCATGTTGAGTTCCTTTTGAGTGAAGAAATATTTGAGGCTTTTACGATCCGTGAAGATCTCCACTTTCTCCCCATACAAGTAATGCCTCCAAATTTTAAGCAAAGATAATAAATGCTAACTCTAGATCATGAGTAGGATAATTCCTCTCATATTCTTTGAGTTGTCGTGAGGCATAGGCTATGACTTTTCCCATGTTGCATGAGAACACATCCAACCTTTGCCCAAGCATCACATCAGATGACAAATCCTCCGAGCTGATGGTATTGTCGTAACAAGTGTCAAATAAGTCTCCTCTTGAGTTCTTGAAAACTCTTCTCACATTCTTCGCCCAACCAACCAATTCTTTTTGTATCTTTTCGATGGAGTAAGTCACCGAGTAAAATGGAGTAGCGATTCGAGAAAATCCTTCCACGAATCTCCGATAATAACCAGATACCTAAACCGAGAAAGCTACGATTTGATTTCATCGATTTAGGTTGTGTTCCAAGTGTTTTGAATAGCTTCAATCTTTTGAATTTGGGTCAACCAGATATTCCATGACTTGATACCCACGAGAGCATTAGTCAAGGAATGCTACTTCTTCAAGCCGTAACTCGATTTTGGCTCCTTGCAATCTGGGGTCAAACAAGTCATCAATACGTGGCAATGGATACCTATTTTTGATGGTGACATGATTCAACTCCCGATAATCAATACAAAGTCGATACTCCCATCTTTCTTCTTCACGAATAGAACAGAGCACCCCAAGGAGAAGTACTAGGACTAATAAAGCCAATGTCTAACAATTCTCGCATTGGGTCTTTAACTCCTCAAGTTCAATAGAGCCATTTGATATGGGGCTTTGGAAATAGGTTTTGTCACCGGGTTCAAGGTCGATACAAAATTCAATTTCACGCCCGGGGTAGGCCAGAAGTTCTTCGGGAATACGCCGGAAATTTATTAACAATAGAAATATCGCTCAAAACCGACGTATTTTTGTTTAAATCGTGATATGAGCTAAGAAAGCTTGACATCCGCTTTTTCAATAAACGAATAGCTTTATGGCTTGAGATGACCGTGATTGATTTTAATGGTTTGGTCGCTTGAATTCAAGATAATAGGTTGGTTAGGAATATGAAAGCTAACAACCTTATTTAAAATAATTAATTTTTGCATGATAAGTAGTTAACCAATCAATCCCTAGAATCACGCCAAATGCAAGTATTTTTAATGAAATAAGATCGATGGTAATGTGAGGGTACCGATTTGAACCAAACAAGACTTATAAATAGTGGATGTAATGAAGGTTTCTCCCAACGGAGTTTCCACAGATAAGTCAAAGTCTAATTTCTCCAAGTCAAATTTAATCGATGAGCGCAAGTAGGAGAAATAAAAGAATGGGTAGAACCCGGTATCAAATAAAGTATAGACTTCATTAGAGTTTATGATAAGCTTACCCGTGATGACCTCATTCGGGTTCCTTGCTCTCTGGGAGGTCACAACAAACGCCTCCTTGACCACCGGTTTTGACTTTTTCTCGACTACCTTTGGTGCCTCCATCCTAGTTGAATTTGTCTTGAGAACGATAAAATCGAGCTAAGTGACCTTCTCTTCCACAATTATAACATGCTTTGACTGACATATAGCTAGCTTTGATCGATGTGTCCTCTCCTCCGCATTTGAAGCATATGATAGGTGGTCTTTTTCCTTCCTTAACAACGGGCTTTGCCGACGCGTCTTTCCATCATTGTTGAATCTCCTTTCTTGAAATGTCCATTCTTATTGTTTTAGCCTCGATTACCACCAAAGTGGTTACCATATCCGTCCTGTTGATTCCTCCACGCTTGTTGTCACCGCTCGATGACTACTCGCGTTGGTATTATAATTTTTTGCTCACCGCTTCTTTTAGTCAGGTTGACTCGTTATCGCGCTCCACTAATCGAGCCCTATTTACAACATCCGAATACAAACACGCTTTATGAGAAATAAGATGTTGACGATTCCCGCTTCAAACCTCTTAAAACATTCGCGCCATTCTCTTCATTATCCACCAAGTGGGATTTAAACCGTGATAACTCCGCAAATTTTGCCTCGTATTGCGACACGGCCATATTATTTTGTTCCAACTTGATAAACTCCACCTCCTTCATGTGGCTAATACTTTCGTGAAAGTATTTGTCGTTGAACGACTCCCGAACTTCTCCCAAGATATCTTCAAGATAAAGAGGTTAAGTACGCTTTTACCGATTCCCACCAAGAATCCGCCTCCGCGCAACATAAAGGCAAGAAGTGGAACCTTTGCTCCTCTGGAGCATCCCAAGACATCAAATATCTTGGTGAATCTGCTTTTATCCATGCTTCCGCCAGAAGTGGTTTTGGCTCTCCTTAAACTCGTGTGGTCCCAGCTCCTTGAATTGTTTAAGCGGTGACCGCCCGAGAGTTTTTCGTGTTTCCACCTCACGTTTTGGGATGTGAGTCGCCTCTCGCCATTGTTGTTGAATTGCATAAAGCCTCGAACATTTGATCATTCATCATTTGGTCAAGTGTTGTTGTTTGCATGAGGATTGTCGCCTTCCTCGATGCACATTATCCACGATTATTGATATGTGGTGAATCAACGATCGCTTTGTGCTCCATTGCTATTCTCAACATTCTCGATGTCATTTTTAGATATCGCCACAAAACAAAAGGTTAATTGACATGTAACATATTATCCCTATATTCTCAATCGACCAATAAAATAAGACATAAACTTAGGTAGGTCATACTAGCGAAATGTATTCCCTGCCTCCCTCCTAGTACTATTCTCACATCTTAGCCGGGGATCATATCCCTAAGCTCGATACCAACCGTGACGCCCCAAAATTAGGTATACATCACCCATCTTGGGTAGTCGATACATGATATGTAATTTAAATACAACTTACTAATATAACTGTCGTGTACAATACAACATAAACTGTGAGTTTGAATACAAATATTGTTTACTAGAGATTATACAAACTCAAAAGGAGTCCTCATTACAATTATTATCACACTATTTCACGTAATAGTGAGGACTACTAATGCTACCCTCCGACCATTACTCCGCTCCTCGACTCGTCTCAAATATATATTCTCATTTTCAAGAGAACAAAGAAAGAAAGGGTGAGCTCAACTAGCTCAAGAAGAAATATTATGACTAAGATAATGCGTAATAAATTATCATTAGCCTACAACAAATGTTAAACCGATAAAATATAATGAACATCAAGTTTAACTCACAATGAACCAAAGAATGTGACGCCCCAAAATAGGTCCATTCCATCCAACCCATTCTCGAGTCGCCAAATACATGGTACGAAAACAACTACAACTTTATTATTACAACAGTAAAACTGTGAGTTTGAATACAAATATTATCTTCTAGATAATATCTATACTCAAATAAATCCCCATCACATTTATTGATACATTATTTTACAAAAATGGTGAGGACTACTAAACAATCCTTTCTAAAACCTTCATTCCATACCCCGACTAAGACTCGCTACATTCTCGCCTCCCGAGAAGAAAAATGGAACAACAAGGAAAAGGGTGAGCTCAACTAGCCCAAAGAAAAGAATACTATGACTAAGATAATATACAACAAATTATCGTTAGTCTCCAACAAGGGAAAAACTGATAGAATACAATAGACAACAAGTTTGAGATCAATATTCGCGAATGGAAATAATAATTCATAGTAAGAGTTACGTAGAGAATGAAATCTACTATAATCTATGAATTTAACGGTACCCATCATCAATATTTTATCCCCGTAACATCAATCAATATTCATCTCAAATCAAATATTCATCTTTGCACTATGTGCCAAAGATATTCATCAATCGGGCCATGTTCATCTCAACACTGCTCATCTTTGCACTAAAGGCCAAAGATATTCATCATCACCATGTTCATTTAAACACTGCTCATCTTTGCACTACAGCCAAAGATATTCTTCAGAAATCATTCATCTTTTGCACTATGTGCCAAAGATATTCAATAATATCATTATTTAAGACCGAGGATGATGAAAATATTTTTAAAGAACTAATCCATTGAAACAAAATGACAAGGATTAAGGATTAAGGATTCAGACTTTGTTTTATCCATGTCCAACAATACCTCAAAAATAATCATAGTGGTGTAAAATTCAAGAATGATCAAAACATGGATACAATCAAAGCTAGTATCCGTATAGATATTTTGGACTTAAAAGAAGAAATTTTATTTTTTCGATGAATAAGGTCAGATATCGTGAATAGTGCCGTATACGTGAATAGGTCAGATACGTGAATAAAGGCCAGATACGTGAATAGTAAATCTCGACACCAAAAGATAGAAATTCCACAAAAACATTTTCACGCCTCATGAATAGTACTTGTGAATAAGAACTCGTGAATAGTAACTCATGAATAGTAACTCGTGAATAGTAACTCATGAAAAGTAACCCGACATGAAAAAGTTCCAAATTTGATAAAAGTTCCAAACTAATATTTCAAAGATAATGATATCAAGAAATAATATCATTTGAGAAGAAAATAACATCCCTTACCTCAAAGAATCAAGATTTCTAAGGAAAGGCTCAAGTGATCTTGAATGAAACTTGTATTAACAAAGAACTCTCAAAGTATCTAAATACTCACAAAATACGCTCAATAATATAGAGAGAGAAGAGAGAAAACTTTGTTTCGGTGTGATTTTCAATTTAACTTAATTTCTCTATTTATAGGAAAATGTTAGACGCCAAGGCACTTAACTCCGCAACCCGATGGCTTTACTCGCTACTATTCCCACCCACCACATTTGAAATAAAATTCAGCACATTTTTTCACCAACCACAAGTGGGGCCCACCAATTCTAGAATTTTCCACCAAAATCATTTATAACCTAATTTCTAATCATCACCTCTTAAAATTCATAATAAATTATACGCTCATCTTTAATTCGGTTCAAAATTTGTGGACATATACTCAACTTATATATGTATAACATATCCAAAAATTACAACGATCCAACGGTCGGATTAAATATTATAGCTCACACAATAAAGTCAGTAATAACACCGATTTGATCTTTTAATTCCTCCAATCCGACAAAATAAAACATCTCAAAGATTAATTCCTTCATTAATAACCACATAAATAAATCCATCATTGATATTCATATAAAATAAATATTTCTTATCATATGAATCAATAATTAATTATTCACAAATAATATTACGTAATCACATTTATGACAACCAGCAGTTCCTGGGTGAAAGAGGGGCTTTCCGATAAGGATTTCTCTCATCTGGCGCCGCAATTAGGTGACCAAACCTCTCCTCGATGTAACTTTCTAGACATTGCCAATAATGCTATCTAATAATATTATTTAAATAATATGAATTATTGATCCGATAATGGAGATAATGCAAAGATGACAATTATTGAACAACAATAATATAAAATATCAACGCAACAATTATTGAATCAATAAAATAAAATATTGAATAAGAATTCACAGAATAATTATTGAGTAGTGCCTTTTACGCATTTAATCAATAATTCAACAATACTTTGTAATACCGCAAAGCCATCGCGGCAACCACGCCAGACATCGTATTTTAACCACGGGTATTCCAATGCCTTTAACCTGTGAATAACTACGCGCCGTTATTTTTAACCAACTTATATTTTCGCGCTTTCTTCATCCAATCGCTCGTTATGGGTCCCACATGGTCGCTACTGGCCGCATTTAATATTCCCCGACAAAGATTTAATATTCCACCACCAAACTAATATTCCCCACAACAATGAATATTTTATAACCACTTGCTTATTTTGAAATATTTATGATTTAACCCCTAACTATCCACATTAATCAAATCAACCCTTACTATTTCAAAATAATAAATAGAGAAAATTAAATTTCATTAATAATAAGTTGGGGTCTTACAACCTCCCTCCTTATGAAATTTCGTCCCTCGAAATCGACGTGACGCACTGTGTGTTTCAAAAGATGAGGATACCTCGCTTTCATTTTTGATTCCAACTCCCGATCATTTCTTCAATAGCATGGTTTCTCCACAAAACCTTAACTTGTGGTATAACCTTGGTGCATAGGATATGCTCTTTCCTATCCAATATCTTGACAGTACCTCCTCACACGTTAAGTCTTCGCTATCTCGTCCGGTTCTAACTCAATGACGAGTTCGGTCGTCCACATATTTACGTAACATCGATATGTGAAAAACGTTATGAACACGCGCCATACTTCTGGCATAAAAACGAGTCTATAGGCTACGCCCTATTCGATCGAGAATTTCAACCGGATTAATAAATCAAGGTTCGAGCTTTCCTCACCTCACCGATTCTCGCTTTTGAAATAACAACTTCGCGACCTCCTTCTTCAAATTCATCACTCGGTGTGTAGCTTGAGCAAATTTTAACTTTATCGATTAAAGTCGATTATACTCAGTATATCATCACGCATCAGATATCATCACGTGGGTACCTAGAGTTTTCATCTCCATCTCTATTATTTGTATATTATACGAAATGAGTCTTTGACAATATCGTACTCAGATTTATATACGATCTTCTACTCAACACGCTACCTACCACGCTCGCTTTTCCAGATGGCATGGTCGTAACATATGTCAAATGAGTCTCCTCTTGAGTTCTTCAAGCTCTTACCACATTCCTCGCTCCATTTGAATTTTGTATCTCTACGAGTCATTTACGTTAATGGAATAGCGATTCGAGAATATCCTTCAACGAATCTCCGATAATAACCAACTAAGCTTCAGAAAGCTACGATTTCGACATCGACTTAGGTTGCTTCTCAATCGTGACTCATATCCCAATCTTGGATAAGACGTCACAATGACACCTATCGCTTTACTTATCGCATCTAATACGACGCCCCCACAGAGAGTTCGGCTTAGGTGAATTCCACAAAGGAAGTCACAAGATAAAGGCTCAGTACCAAATTTATAATTGAATTTTTAACTCCTCAAGTTCAATAGAGCCATTCGATATGAGATTTTAGAAATGAGTTTTGTACCGGGTTCAAATTGATACAAAATTTAATATCGCTTGGGAGTAAGCCAAGAAATTCTTCGTAAAATACGTCAGAAAAATCAATAACAACAAGAATATTATTCAAATCGACGTGTCTTTATTCAAATCCATAACATGGGCTAAGAAAACTTGACATCCGTAATAAACGAATGACTTCATGGCTTGATATGAAAATGTTTGACTACAATGGTTTGATTGTTTGAATTCAATAACAAAGTTGCTTAGGAATATGAAAACTAACAACCTTACAAAAGCAATCAATTTGGCATGATGAGTAGTTAACCTTAAAATCACATCAAAAGCAAATATCTCTATAGAAATAAGGTTAATGTGTAATGTGATAGTGCCAACTTGAATCAAGCAAGATTTTTAAACAACGGATGTAATGAAAGTTTCTCCTAATGGAGTCTCCACAGATATGTCAAAGTTTAATTTCTCCGTAGTCAAGTTCAAACGCTGAGTGCAAGCAAGAGAGATAAAAGAATGGGTAGAACCCCAGATTCTAGTAAGGTATAAACTTCGCAAGAATTTATAATTAACTAACCCGTGCTAACTTCGTTCGGGTTCCTCGATTTTGACCTGGCCACGACAAACGCCTTCCAAGAACGATTGACTTTGACTTTTTCGGGACATCCTTTTCGAGTCACCATTCTCATTGGATCGGGTTTCGATATCGCATAATCTCGAGCGATATGTCCTTCTTTTCCACAATTATAGCATACCTTGGAAGGCTTTTGAACAATTTGACCTTATATGTCCCTCCTCTCCACATCTCAGAAGATCTAACTGGCGATCGTTTCTTCCCCTAGAATTTGTTGATGGTGCCGATGTCACGCCGACGCCTTCCGCCATCGTTAAATCTTCTCTTTTAGATCGACATCTCTTTCCATAATATCAACGCGTCGCATGCTTTTTACCCATGCATCACTCATTCTCACTGCTCGCTTATTTCTTCTTTCATTTCAGATTCCACTTTTTTATCATCTTATACTCGCCAAAGAGTGCTTCGCTCAAGCATCACATATCGGGTAACACAAGCTTGAATCGTTGCATCCTTTTGCTCCACGATCGCCTCGCAATTCTTCAAACCGCTTCTTCTAACTCATGAATACAATTTTGCAATTCTACATTTTGATCATAAAATACCTCTAATAAACTCTCTTCGTGTACCTCTTCTTCCTCTTCTTCCTCACTCTCACCGTTACTCTCATGATTATCTCTGTGTAACTATCAATTCTTCACTCACCACATGGATATCTCCAATTCTTCTTCTTCACCGACATCACATTATCCTAGTTAGCGATTAGAGGTGTCTCCATGATCTCATTCACTCCATTGTTAACGCTTCTCAAAGATCCATTCTAAAAACTATCATAAAACAAGGGTTAATTAAATAAATTAACAAATCACATAATACCCCTATATTATGACCAACCAACAAATAAGCTTAGGTAGACACACTAGCGAAGGTTTTACCTGCCTCCTCCCCTAGTTCTATTCCCCGATCTCCGCCAGAGATCATATCCTAAGCTCGATATCAACTGCGACGCCCCCAAAATAGGTCCATTCCATCCAACCCATTCTCGAGTCGCCAAATACATGGTATGTAAACAACTACAACTTTATTATTACAACAAGAATGGCGTGAGTTTAAATACAAATATTATCTTCTAGACAATATCTATACTCAAATAAATCCCCATCACATTTATTGATACATTATTTTACAAAAATGGTGAGGACTACTAAACAATCCTTTCTAAAACCTTCATTCCATACCCCGACTAAGTACTCGCTACATTCTCGCCTCCCCGAGAAGAAAAATGGAACAACAAGGAAAAGGGTGAGCTCAACTAGCCCAAGAAGAAGAATACTATGACTAAGATAATATACAACAAATTATCGTTAGTCTCCAACAGGAAAAACTCGATGAATACAATAGACAACAAGTTTCGGATCAATATTCGCAATGAAATAATAATTCATGTAAGAGTTACGTAGAGAATGAAATCTACTATAATCTATGAATTTAATAAATCCATCATCAATATTTTATCCCTCGTAACATCAATCAATATTCATCTCAAATCAAATATTCATCTTTGCACTACAAAAGCCAAAGATATTCATCAATCCATTATGTTCATCTCAACACTGCTCATCTTTGCACTAAAGGCCAAAGATATTCATCGATCGGTCATGTTCATTTAAACACTGCTCATCTTTTGCACTACTACTGTGCCAAAGATATTCTTCAGAAATCATTCATCTTTGCACTACAGCCAAAGATATTCAATAATATCATCATTTAAGACTCGAGGATGATGAAAATATTTTTAAAGAACGAATCCAAAGGAAACAAAATGACAAGGATTAAGGATTAAGGATTCAGTACTTTGTTTTATCCATGTCCAACAATACCTCAAAAATAATCATAGTGGTGTAAAATTCAAGAATGATCAAAACATGGATACAATCAAAGCTAGTATCCGTAATAGATATTTTGACTTAAAAGAAGAAATTTTATTTTTCTATTGAATAGTGCCGATACGTGAATAGTGTCAGATACGTGAATAGGTCGTGAGCACGTGAATAGTAACTCCGACACCAAAAGATAGAAATTCCACAAAAACATTTTCACGCTTCATTTAATAGTACTTGTGAATAAGAATCGTGAATAAGAACTCATGAATAGTAACTCGTGAATAAGTAACTCATGAATAGTAACCCCGATATGAAAAAGTTCCAAATTTGATAAAAAGTTCCAACCAATATTTCAAAGATAATGATATGAAGAAATAATATCATTTGAGAAGAAAATAACATCCCTTACCTCAAAGAATCAAGATTTCTAAGGAAAGGCTCAAGTGATCTTCGAATGAAACTTCAGATCGAACAAAGAACTCTCAAAGTATCTAAATACTCACAAAATACGCTCAATAATATAGAGAGAGAAAGAGAGAAAACTTTGTTTCGTGTGATTTTCAATTCTAACTTAGCTCTCTATTTATAGGAAAATGTTAAGACGTCAAGGCATTTAAACCGCAACCCCGATGGCTTTTACTCGCTACTATTCCCACCCACCACATTTGAAATAAAATTCAGCACATTTTTTTTCACCAACCACAAGTGGGGCCCACCAATTCTAGAATTTTCCACCAAAATCATTTATAACCTAATTTTCGAATCACCACCTCTTAAAATTCATAATAAATTATTATACGCTCATCTTTAACGGTTCAAAATTTGTGGACATATACTCAACTTATATATGTATAACATATCCAAAAATTACAACGATCCAACTATTCGGATTAAATATTATAGCTCACACAATAAAGTCAGTAATAACAACCGATTTGATCTTTTAATTCCTCCAATCCGGACAAAATAAAACATCTCAAAGATTAATTCCTTCATTAATAACCACATAAATAAATCCATCATTGATATTCATATAAAATAAATATTTCCTTATCATATGAATCAATAATTAATTATTCACAAATAATATTACGTAATCACATTTATGACAACCAGCAGCTCTCAGAAAGAGGGGCTTCGATAAGGATTTCTCTCATCTTTGCCGCAATTAGGTGACCAAACCTCTCCTCGATGTAACTTTCTAGACATTGCCAATAATGCTATCTAATAATATTATTTAAATAATATGAATTATTGATCCGATAATGGAGATAATAATAAAGTGACAATTATTGAACAACAATAATATAAAATATCAACGCAACAATTATTGAATCAATAAAATAAAATATTGAATAAAGAATTCATTGTAATAATTATTGAGTAGTGCCTTCACGCATTTAATCAATAATTCAACAATATGCAGGTAATACCGTGTGTAGCATCAGGTAAACCACGCCAGACATCGTATTTTAACCAACGGTATTCCAATAAATTTTAATTCAGAATAACTACGCCGTTATTTTTAACCAACTTATATTTGTCGTTTTCTTCATCCAATCGCTCGGGTTATGGGCCCACACATGGTCGCTTGTCGCATTTAATATTCTCACAAAGATTTAATATTCCACCACCAAACTAATATTCCCCGACAACAATGAATATTTTATAACCACTTGCTTATTTTGAAATATTTATGATTTAACCCCTAACTATCCACATTAATCAAATCAACCCTTACTATTTCAAAATAATAAATAGAGAAAATTAAATTTCATTAATAATAAGTTGGGGTCTTACAAGCAATCCATTAAAAGAGTCAAGTAGAAAATAAAATCTACTATCTTTTATGATTTAAAAGGTTTTTCATCATCGTTATAATTGAGACTCAAATTTTAATAAATATTCCACATCATCGAATCACCCCTCGCACACCTACTCAAGGATATTCTTTAGTATCACGACCACAATTATTCATGCACTATGGGCCAAGAATATTTGTATATTCATTAATGGTCATGATCATGCCAACAATCGCCCATCAATGCACTACGGGCCATCGAGAATTTTTACCACATCATTTGTAACATTACTGGCCATGATTACAATCAATAGTCTCGGTCATAATCATACCAAGTCCATCTATGCACTACAAAAGCCACGATGACTTTCAACATAATATAAACATGAGGATGATGACAATGATATAAGAATTCAATAAAACAAGTTCAAGAATTAATTTATCTAGAACCAATAACATCCAAGCCGCCAACACGACATCGCTTTAGAGAGTAAAATTCAAGAATACTAAGAAGAATATTTCCATGAAAGGATATCTTTGGATGAAGCGCAAATATCAAGGATATTCCACTAATTTCATGGAGTATAGAAGTCAAAGTTTTAACCAACCTGGGTATAATAAAGAATGGAATAACAAAAGAAATCACCATGCACGCGATGTATCAATCGCATAAAAAAGAGTTATTCCAATGTAATAATAAATAACGAACCTGTGTTCTACAGAAAACGCATGCATGTGATATTCCAATGTAATAATAAAGGCGGAACCGTGTGGGTGTAAAACACATGCATGTGATGTTCCAATAGAATAATAATAAAGACGGAACCGGTGTCCCTAGGTAAAACACATGCATGTGATGTTTCAATAGAATAATAGAAGAATGTCACCAAGTATAGGGTAAACCACGATACAAAAGTTATTCCAATGTAATAATAAGCAATGGAATAACAATGTTCTCTTCATGAATAAGAAAGAATAACACCCTTACTTTTAGTAGGAGATTGAATCCGCAGTAGATAAGTAGTAACAAAATACTCTTCTTTTTTCTCTTATTCTCTATACTTTCTCTCTATAGCTCGAATGAATTCGTGAAAATAATGAAGCACTAGGCCTCTATTTATAGAAGATTTCTAGCTTAAGACCGCCATGTGAAAAGGCAAGTGGCTCGATTAATTGGTGATGTGAAAAGAAAAGTGGTTCGCCTCAGTAATGTGAAACGACAAGTGGTTCGATACCGTAATATGAAACGGCAAGTGGTTTGACGTACGGTAAAGGAAATTATCATTGACGAAGGTAATTACTATTCACAAAGGTAATTACTATTGACGAAGGTAATTACTTATCGATTTAAAAGACTCTTAGATGATGACATATGGGCCCCCATAAAATAATCAAACTTACCACAAACGCCTCATAATGCACTCTTTATATACATCAAGGATTGAATAAATATTACCACAAATCATTTTATTTTTAATCAACACATATTTAATCT
This sequence comes from Panax quinquefolius, assembly GCA_020205615.1. Lineage (NCBI taxonomy): Eukaryota > Viridiplantae > Streptophyta > Magnoliopsida > Apiales > Araliaceae > Panax > Panax quinquefolius. The sequence continues at coordinate 44,431,647 of CM035156.1, forward strand.
TTCAACAATTATTAATCATTTATAACTTGTCGCCTCAATTATTGATTTAATACTATAACATATTATACAAATGATCTTCGTGATAATAATTGAATCAATAATATAAGAGATATGATGCAAAGAATTATTGTAGCAATAATTGAGCATAATGAGTGACTTCACGTAAAGATCAATAATCAATATTGTGTGCTACTATACAACCACGTAGACATCGTATTTTTTACTATCGGGTAGTTCAACAGCTTTTAACAGTAACACCTCTGCCGTTATTTTTATAGAAAGATAATTTTGTACGTTTTTCTAACTACGACAATACTTCCGTTAATGGGGTCCACTAATGATCGAGTCGTGCATTTAATATTCCCCGACAAAAAGAATATTCCCCAACCAAACGAATATTTTATAACAACTTGCTTACTTTGCAAAATTTATAAATATTACCCACAACTATAACATTATATCAAATTTATTCCATAATATTCAAAAATAATATTTATAGAAAAATTCATCTTTATTTATAAAAGTTGGGGTCTTACACTATATGTATAGCTCAAGCAAGTCCCGAGTTCCCAAGCAAATACCGTATAATGCGAAAATTAGTTGCCTAAAAATCGGTACTATAAATTTTTGAAACCCAGTAGCGAATATCATGAAGGACACCGAAAATGGCCAAAGACGGAAACAAATCTCCCAAAAAAGAAAAATAAACACAAAATAGAGCTTCTTTTCTTCTAAAAGAGCACAAATCCAAAAGGAAAATATTGGGCCATGATATTTTATACACCTTGGGCTGAACCATTGGGCTATTTCTATTAGGTCCTGAAAGTACTGGGCCAGATCATTGGGCCTAATCATTAAGTGAATAATGGTTTGAATTGGGCATTGATCGACGATGATGACAAAGATAATGGTTGATTGTTATCTTGCAATGCATTAATGAGGATTAGATGTAATCCAACTACCACACGGAAAATGGTGATGGGATCATGGCAGGTAGCTTACACCAGTGGGATAGTGTAGTGTCAAATTGCGGTGGGCACGCAAAACCTAAGATGGAGTATATGAGGACCGGATAAATAATACTTTTTTTCAATACATAATATGTATAATTGATAGTATATTTAATATTTTACAATCATTTCCTTAATACTTGTGCACAACTTTAAAACGACATATATTAAGGAACGGAGGGAGTACTTAGGGTAATATTAGAAACTAAGCAATTAATGCTTACTTGAAATTCTCAAACGACTTATATTTAGGAACAAAAATATTTCTCTAAAACGACCTATATTAAGGAACGGAGGTAGTACTAATTAAAAAAAAGGTAAAATAACAAGCATTTATTTGCAATTATGTACAAAAAAGAGAGATTGGAAAGGGATAAAGAGTCATCATAAGAACAACAAATACTTCAAACTTTTCATATTCTGTGAATCATCTAAAAGAACAGATACAACACCTTGCTAGATGAAGATTTGGTAAAAAAATACAAACTACAAAGAATGATCATCATACATAATCTAGACTACATCAATACAATTATTTACAAGCCGGCCGAGACCAATCCGTGTAATGTAACAATACCAATTAGGATGTTCTGCTGATTGATGACAGGCAAAAACTGAACTGGAGATGGTGGAGACTCCATCTTCTGCATTGCCTCAACTGCCATGAAATCAGGGCCAATTGTCCTTGGGTTCCTGAAATTACAGAGAAGCTATAAATGTAAATTTGCATACTGACACAAAAGAAACCTATTTCCCATATGCAAAATTCTGGAAGCACTCAGGTTCTCCTCGCAGGAAGTTTCACTAGGCCTAACTTAACCTGTCCACATGATAGATCCTATTTTCTGGGTCCTCCATCTGAATTTCAACTTTTTAACAAAGAGTACTAATAGTACCACCCATAAAGTGTGATAAACGATACATGTAACTATGTATTAGAAAAAATAGGTTAAAATGAATAAAATAGACTCTTTCAAATAATTACTCTATTTTTTCGTTTCCATTCCTTTTGTTTTTTATTTCATTTAAATATATATTTTTTTCTTTTATTCTTTCTTGCTTTTATTTGTTTCATCCTTCTCCCTTGCCTTTCTACTTTTACGCTTTACTTATGGGATTCATTTTCAGCCTATCCCAACTAGTTCGGGATAAAAACTTGGGACAAAAGGCGTTGTTCAGTTGAGAAAAATTACTCCATTTCCCCTAAAAGTATGACAAACAAAATTATTGGGACGAAAACAAGCCTGGCATCACTATGATCAGAAATATGAGAAACATCTCATTTAGTGTTAGCCAGATTAATGAAAACACATCAAATCAAGATAACAGTTGAAATAAAAAATAAATTACTAGCTTATAATTGTGAAATTTGAACCCTTGGATGTATTAACAGGTCCACTTATAATAGAAAGCATATAATTCTCTCTAAGCTCATAGAGTGAGATATTACCTATTGCACATCTCTCCCACTGTCAGTTTAAAAATTCCCTCCCCACTAGCTTTCAATGTCCGCCGCAGATCACCATCAGTGAACGTGCCTATCAGGTGGAACTCGTCATCGATAACAAGAAGGCACCCACATCCTTTGCTAGTTAGCTCTACTAGCTGATCCATTATCAGATCTCCTTCCCTGGAGATTGGAAGTTCCTCTTGCTTCTTCATAACATCCTTTACCTGAAACATAACGAATTCACTCAAACCAAGGCAAATTGTTTCTTAGGTAAAAGTATGAACACTCGGGGGCGAAGCCACATTATAGGGTGTGGGGTCAATTGACCCCACTCGAAAAAAAATATTTTGTAATATATGATAAATTTAGAAGAAATTTAAGTGTAATGAATAAATTGACCCCACTGAAACTTTATAAATTTTTTAATATACGGGGTCAAATTGAATGTTTTATAACTTTCTCAATTCCATATTACTTCTACTTCTTGATGTATGCATCTTCCTCTAATATTTTTAAATTAAATAATAATCTAATTTATATTATTTTTATAACATAAAAAATTTAAATATTTATTAACAAATTTGTGATTAGAAAGACGTATTAGGGGTCAATAAGGATATATATATATATATATATATATATATATATATAATGTTATTAGTTGTTATATTAATAATATTGTAACAAAATACATGTTTTACATATGCAACTGGCCAAAAACCACAAAATTATCTAAAAAAATAAAAAAATTGGCTCGGGGGCTGCGCCCCAAACCCCTGCCAAATTATTTATAGCATCACAAAAAAATGACCCCACTAGATTCAAATCCTGGCTTCGCTACTGTGAACACCACAACTTCTTATATATAAACAACAAATGTATAACTTTCAACTAAAGAAACCAATTTCGCAAGTTTGCCAAGAAAGAGATGCATGTGTCCACCACAGAAATTCAATAAAACTCTGCTAATTTACTGTGATACTAACATATTAAGATTACTATTATATCCCCTTTATTACAACCAGAAAGGATAGTATGAGAAAAGGATATCAACACTAGATAGAGTAAAAAAGTTCAGTATTACTTTGAAGTACGTATCACTAAATCCAATAAATAATCCAAGATGCATACAAAATTAAAGAAACCTGAATCTGTAGTCCAAACACCAAAAGTGTACAGTGAATCATGTATACAAAGTCCAAACACCATAAAGTGTACAATGAAACCAGGGGCGGACCCAAGGCTAGGGCAGGGGGGGCACATGCCCCCACTGGATTTTCACCTATGCATATTATATATATATATATATATATACTACATTTATTAATATATTCACAAATTTTAAAGCATGATGGAACAAAATAAGTAGAGTACTACAATTATATTAGTACACTACTATTATGTTACTGAAAAAAAGAATATACTACTATATTGTTAAAATAAAATACTACTATAAGAACTTAAGTATTTTATTGTCTTGATCAATTTATAGTAACTTAAGTATTTTATTGTTTTGATCAATTTACTTCTCCTGAATACCAAGAAGGTAAAAAACAGAGGAGTTACATTTACTAAAAATTGTGAAAGATTTCGGTTAGAGTTTCTATAATTTACCCGAATTTTCCACACAAAAAAACAGTGCCTAGTAAATATTCCTATATTATGTAGACAAGTGTTGTCATTTCATTAGTAGTAGTAGTATAAAATTCGAGATAAACATCATTATATTTATTTTCTCTCAATAATATTGTTTCATTGTTGTGGAATAATCCACCAGTACTTAATCAAATTTAAACATTTTAAAGTATATTAAAATGTTTATCTATCATATTAACAAGATAGTAGCATTCTTTTTTTCAGTAACATAATAGTAGTGTACTATTATAACTGTAGTACTCTACTTATTTTGTTCCACTAAGCCTTAAAATTTATGCATATATTAATAACTGTAATATATACATGAAGAGGCAGACGAATGGAAAGAAGGCACGTAAATGTTATTGATATATGATATTTTTGTAACTATTAAAAATGAGGCTATCATGCAACAATTTCAAGCAATAAAACCTCAACAAATGTTATTGTAAACAATATTTGAGGATTATTTAGTTTTGTTATTCATTTTATTAAATTTTAATTCTTAATGATTTTTTTTTTAAAATTTGACCCCACTGAACTTTCAAGCTGGATCCGCCCCTGAATGAAACACTTAGTTCAATAAGTAAGCACCATGATCATAATACCACAAGACCCCAACCCACATTTATACACAACCTAAAAGCCACTTGCAAACAAATCTCACATTTTAATAAGCTTGCACTACCTTAGTACCTTAAAAATCAAACTCCTATTCCAAGCACTTTTAGTTTTAAAATATATAATGTAGTCTTCTAATCCAGCCTTATAACTGTATCCATTTTATTAAACATTATATATTAGTAATGACTGATGATTGATGAACCCACCCTATATCATGATTCCATATCCCATAAAAGGGTTAAGCAATAATTACCAGAAAATCCAGATTCTCATTTAACAACACAAGGTAAAACCAATTTCAATTAAACAAATCTACCATAGTAACACCAACCTCACCTTAAAAATCAAGCTCTTCCCAATCCGCCCAGCCGGATGATTCGCAGCATACTCATTCCTACTCAAATTCTTAGCCCCCATCAGCGCAATCGCCACCGTATCCCCAAAAACCATCTGAATAGCAGTCGATGTCACCGGAGCCAGATCAAACGGGCACAACTCTCTCTCCAGAGGCAAAAACACGTTCAAATCACAAACACCCATCAACGCATTTCCCTCAAGCGAAGTCACCGAAATCAAGTACACCCCTTTAGCCCTAGCACACGGCACAAGCCTGAACAACTCCTCTGTATTCCCACTCTTGCTAAACAGCACCAAAATGTCTTTACCCGTCAAAATGCCGATGTCTCCGTGGAGGGCATCGACGGGGGACAAGAACCCGGACCGGATCCCGAGAGAGACTAGAGTTTGGGAGATCTTCTGGGCGACGAAGCCAGATTTGCCAATGCCGGTAAAGAAAACGGTGCCTTTGGAGTTGAGGAGGGTTTGGGTGAAGGCTAGGGTTTGAGAGAGATCTAGATTTTGGAAGAAATAATTGAGGTATTTTTGCTGGGATTTGAAGAGGTTGAGGAGGTTTATAGGGTCGATTAGGGTTTGGTTTGAGGTGGGTATGGAGTGATCTGGAGGTGAAGGAAGAGAACCCATTAGGGTTTGAAGCTAGATCCGAATTTTCGAGTTACAGCAGATCCGATTTGGGGAAGAAAGAGGGAAATTTTACCTTTAATGTGCTTTGGATAGATATATAGTTAGTTAATTAGTTAAGTTAGTTGTTTTTTCGGGGGAGTGGTTAGTGATTTTTATTTTATTTTTCCCCTTGTAACTCAATTTCTCTAAAATAATATTTGAAATGTAAGGGAGAGGAAATAAACTAAATTATTTAAATTGTTAATTAATTAAAGATATACTACGTATCTAAATTATATTTTGATATTTATTTGTTTGATAATAATATTAAAATTAGAGAAAATTTTCATTAAACTTAAGATACTTTCACCCAAATTTTCCCATTCTAGGGTGGAAATTTTTTGAAAGTGAGACTTTTTTTACCCCTTTCCACACTTTTATGTACTTGTTATAGTAGCCTCTGATTTATTTTAGAAACCCTACAGGAAATCATAGAACAAAACTCATTTGATTAAATTTTATGACGAGGTTAGATGTGAATTTATTACATGACAAATTTCAAAAATATTTAGAAAAGAAAAAAAAAGGTAAATAGGTGAATGTTAATGCTATGTTTGAATTGAATGAATGAAATTGATAAAAGAATGTACAGTGAAGGGAGTAGAATAGAGAGTGGAATGATTCATTCCATTACAGCCGGATTAAGTTATTTCATACCCTATTTCAAAAAATAAAATTCACAAATCTGACAGAAACAGGAATGGTTCATTCCATTCCAACTTAGCACCAAGTACAAAGACATAATTATGGCTTTAGATATGGACACAGAGCTCAAATTAGGCTCAAACTCATTGTCCTTGAATTATGTTCAGCCTCAATAGTCAGTATGATGACAATACACAGCAGAATTGCACAATAATGGGTTACCAGAATGAAGTGGGAAAAAATATAATTAAGATAAACAAAAATCACATTTTTAATTATTAAATAATATAACAGAATTCTGTACATAGATTGATAGACACTACACTGACTAACTATTCTATTTCTCAACAATCAAATCCCTGCAGCCTTCCCCCGCCCAACCTTCTCTCTCAATCTACTCTTGCAATACATTTCACTCATGAACATTCCTTGCATTCACATTCAAAACAGTATTGGCTTTTGCCACTCATCATCTACCTATCTCACAAAATACCTTCCATGCAACAAACTAGAACAACCCAATATGGCACAGCCAAATACGGATCCTTCTGCGCTGAAACAAGACCCCATTCGCCTATTATAAACTTTGAATATTGTCTACCCGGTCAATGACATCCAAGGCTTTGATCTTGTCAATATTGAAGTCGATGACGGGAACGGATGACAGCCGCTTTACAGGGAAGGGATCTTTCCGACATTCGCGTGTCGGGAAGTGGTTGCTACTCTTACTCAGCCTTTGGTACTTGCTTAACCTAGTTTTTGCGGTGTCAAATTCTTGACTCTTACTTATTCCGGGTGTCAGTTTCCTCTTACTTACGTCTCGAAGCATCTCTTGGTCTTCAATGGTTAATGTTGGTGATGCAGAACTGGGTTTGTGTGATAACTGAATTGTTTTCTGATTAGGGGAGCGAATTGGGGATATAATAGGGGACCTGGTTCCTCCATTAACGGCCCTAGATTGGCTGACTAGATGATGAAGCCACACAACCAGTTCGAGAATATATGATTCAGCTTTTTCCTTATCTGCATGGTGGAGTGTCTCGATCCTGATCAACTCAGTCTGGCCAGCGGTTTTCTTGCTTGCATCAGACCTAGAAAAAATCAACAAGTTCTTTAATCTTTAACAACTAAATGGGGAAAAAAGACTGCAGTGTTGGATTAAGCATCTCTATTCAGACTTACCCTGTATTTGCCCATTCCCCGACCCAACCAAATCCATGATGAGCTCTGTTTTTGCAAGCATAATTCAAGGATCAACAATAAATAAAGCAAGAGAAAAAGAAAAGCATATAAACATCTTATGTGATAATATGTTACTGACGAGAAAATGGACTAAAATGGTATTGCAAAACCACTTTTATAGTTTGTTCCATTCCCGAAAACAGCTCGCACATCGACTCGACAATTTGGAGGGACGTATAAATAAATTTATATTCTGAGTGAGATGTTGACTTGATTTTAAAAGTATAGATGACTATGCCCCTTGCTGTGTATAGAGAACTGAACAAACTATACCAGAAGAGATCATGTTGGGGGGAAAAGAGACATTTGGTTTGTGAAGGAAGCTTTACTTGGTAGTGTTAGTAGTGATAGGAACAAGCCACTGCAAAGTTTTCTCCATTTCAGCTTTGATTTGCGGGACAGTGAGCTGCAACAACACCATTGCAGATTCGATACAATCGAGTGCATAGATGAGTGAAAAAAGCAATAGCAGAATTAAGCTAGAGGATTTGGTATAAGCAACCAATTTTACCGTAGTTAAGGATGAAGCAACAAAATATGATGGGGTAGGGAATAATAATTTATCTCAACACGTACTGATGAGTTGGAACCAATATAAATAACAAGTACCTCTTCCTTCAGGTGAAATGATTGTAATTTAGAACGCAAGGCCGACTTGATACTAGGTGGTAATCCATGATATAAAGCATCCCTCGTATTTGGAGGCACAGAACTTGGTCTGCTTACCTGAGTGTATCAGTATCATCATTCAGAATAAAAGACTAGACCCATTTGGAATGGCAAAACAAAATTATTACCAGCTCTTTTGTTAACAGTATAACATCTGAATTGAAGTAATGCTTTATTCTACCAGAACAGCAACCTTGCACTTCCAAACTAACTAGGCAGGATTTATACCCTCAAAGGTATTCTAGATTCCACTCTATACAAAAAATACATGAAAAACGAAGCTAAATTACTAAAATCCTCAATGTGCAACTCTAATACACATTATTCCCTTAAACCAGTAACAATAAGAAACAGAAAATACACGTCTTAAAAACTGGAGGTTATTCTTACATGTTGAAAGAACATTGGAATCTCGGTTGGAAAGTTCAAGAGGTGGATGTAGGCTTAGGTTAGCCGAGCCACTATAACTCTATAAGTGCTTCCTCTTTCTCACTCTCATCTTCTTATATTGCAAAACTTAATTGATAGCTATCGTCTCATGTTTACTTACATATGTTTTGATTAAACTGTTCATATTCATATAATAAGACTTGGGGGATTACTTGCTTAGTTTATAAAAAGTTGTGAAAAAGTTTCACAAAACCTAATTCAGCACACCTCCACTTAGATTGCCATTTAGTTCAACACCTAGCTCCATATGTACCATATGAGTTTGGCTTACATGTGATGCATTTGTATCCAATTTAAATGCAAGCTTCATAGTCCAAAACCCAACAAAGTTCAAAAGCAGACGCCTCCATGCAGAAACTTTTAGCCGATGATTGGTATAAGCAAGTGGAAAGAGAAGGGAAGGAGAGGTGTCTCAAGAGGAAAGAAAATCTAACAATGATCTTTGTAGTGCGTAACTCTATTTAGCAAAAATGTAATGTTCAAATGATACTCACCAGTGTGTCAATTTGAGCAATGATATTTGCATAATGCAGTGCAAGGCCAGCAGATCCTAATTTCAGATGGTTGTTTTTTGGTGGTTTATCTCCATCTGCAAGAGTTATCAAGAATCTTATATACATATACCAGAAATTGATCAGACAACAAATCTCAGAAAGAGCTATACAAACATTCAACTCTATATATTTTAAAGCACAATAAACAAAGCAAAAAACGAGTCATGAAAATTAAAAGAACCTTCTGTTCAGAACCTGCAGAGTCATCCTAGTATAACTGGAAAGATTTCTCTCCCACTCAATGCTCTTTATACTAAATTAACAAACATCTATAGACCTCTTACTTTAAAGGGGGGGGGGGTCTGAGAAAATGTGGCCAACACTTGCTAGGATATCCATCGGTATTAGCAGATATTTCTTATGATCCTCACACATCACAATATTATAACAGGATGCAGCTCTAGTTTCTCCATCATCTCATTCTCTTGTTAAAATTTACTTCAGAAAATGAGTTTCATAAGACGAAATCATAAGAAAGTACTGATAGTTTATAGTTGCAAAACTGATTGGTGCACGTGTCTCTAAAGATCTTTTTCCTTGAAGAAATACCTGAAGCTGTGATTTTCCTCCTAAAGATGAAAAGTTAGATTTTTCTATTTACCAAATGTACACTCAGATGTCAGATCTTGATTTTTATAAGTTGAAAAGTCATTATAGAGTTTATTTATAAAACAACTAGAAAAGCCAAAAATCTCATTTTTCTCCCTTTCGAGAAGCCAGCAGGATGCTGGATATGAGTACAACAAAGCTTCAGACAACCAGATAAAAAAAATTATGCCAAGGTTTTGAAGGCATACCAGCACTGCCAAAAGCATCATGGATCTCCATATGTAAGAAATGTACAATGTCTACAAGTTTCTCCATTACCTTAAAATGAAAAAAAAAACAAGAAATTAGCATGGTCTATTCAATTGAAACTACTAAATATGAGATTTAACTATTCAGATCTTCCAAGTGCAAATCTATGTTCGTAAAAATGGTCTAAGCAAGTTCTATGCATAATTAGCATCAAAACTATACTAAAAAGCAATAGTATGTGAAAACATAAATAGCAGCAATTGAATTCAATATACTAAAAAGTACACTATAGTTCAAGATATCTACCCTCTGCACCTAGAAAAAGATGTAAAACAATACTGTCTTCCTACCTCTTCCAAAATTCTGGACCAGAGTGACTTCTTTTTCAAACTTCTTACATGCTTCTTTTGACTTTTTAATTCTGCCCTTAAGATTGCAAGGCTGTCTCCTACAGATTAATCAGAACACACATTCTGTTAAACATAGTAACAAACAAAGAACGATAATCCTGTAAAAGGTGATGGATAAAAAATAAATTTATGCATTAATTTTGGACAAGTCATGAATATTAAAATCTATATGCGCATTATACTTTACATGCACCAGAAATACATAAAACAAAAACAACCAACCCTCGAAAAACAAAGATACAGAAATCCCAAACTAAACAGAACCAATCCCAAACTATATGGACATTAAGGTAATGCCAGAACTAAATGTACAATGCAGAAAATAAGTCTCCAGCACATAAATCATTTTAATTTAGTGAAAATGAAATCATTTGTTTCTAGTTTAAAATAAAAGGACAAAACTGGAAAGGTATAAGAATATTTGTCTATCATAAAAGAAAAAATAAGTTACCTCTTTGAGAAGCACTAGAGTTATCTTCTTCTTGAAGCTTACGCCTATAATCTTGTTCAAACCTGTCCAAGGCATGCAATTCATGGTATAATTCCTGCAACAAACATCAGTCATCCCTCCATCAAAGTTCTAAGTGTTACTAGTTTGCATAGCTCAGCTTGCAGTTTAGCATCATATCATCATCAATCTATGATGGTACTTCTTAGGATAAATAAGGAGAGTACCATAACTTATCATTGTTGATGTGGAATGCGATATGAAAATTAAAGGATTTATTGTTAATTATATTGCGTTATTATTTAGAGACAAATTAATTGTGATGAGGTTATTTTAGTTAAACAATAGTTATATATATTTTATTTCTAGTAGATAATTATTAGGATAGTAGATTTTAATTAGATAGTATTTAATAATTAGCTTAAAAGATAATTATTAAGAGTTTTCTTATAAAATTAGGTTATTTAATTTATAGTAAAATTAGTGTGTCCTATACTCTAAAGAAATTGTAATCTTCATTATTTTTTATAATTGAATATATTAATTTGAAAATGCTTTTTGTCAGCTATTCTAGGATACGTAATATGTTCCCTTTGCTCTTCTTTCTTCATTTATCTCTTTCCTAAACGGATATACCCCATCGGAGCTTGCCCTACTCCAAATTGGTATAAGGGCCAAACTAGTTTTACCTGGAACATGGTTCATTTCGGTTTGTGAAATCAATACAGGTCCGCAGTATGCAACATAGGCTAAAACGCAATACGCAAGAGTAGCTTTATATGAGTGCTTATAATTAGGAACTCTCGTATCTAAATTAAATATAACTAAGTTAGCTGGAAGATTTTTAGTGGAATTAACAAGTTAATTGTTTTATAAATAATTTAGTACAGGTGATGTTTGAGCATTCAATACTAAGTTATTTTATTGATATTTGAGTAATTATATGCAAAACAACAAAGAAATATTTCAATATGCTAAATTTAGAAATTGATGTATTAAGAGTATCATATTCGGATACGCAAGTACCAATACGTGATTCGCTAGGTCAACAATATTTGGTAACCTTGAGGTGAAACTAATATCATTCGATTTCACCATACACCTAGCAAAGCTTGAACCTTCAACCTTACCCACACCTCTACACCTAGTAAGAGTTTGAACCTTTAACCTTATGGTTGCTGCAAGACATGCTCTAGCCAACTAAGTTGGCCTATCACTACAATTCTTCATAAATCCAAACTTTAACCTAATACAACCAACTGCGCCGCCTTATTCATCTTAGGCCACAAACCAACCCAGACCCCAGACCCCAAACCTACCCAAGTTCAATTTATTTCCAAAAAATGGATCACAATGATAAGGAAATCAAGTTTATAGAGTGACAAATTGACAATTGACATATAAATTGACATGTGAAGAAAGTTTGAAGTCAAATGATGACCCAAATAAGATAGTGGAGCCTTTGCAGAAATATGGAGTGTGATGAACGAGGATTTGAAAGCTTGAATATAACGATAAGGAAGCAACTAGGTATTGTTCCCAATTATATCTTGTACAGGATCAGAGAACAAGTATCTCTCTCAAGTTGGTTAAGCAAGTTGAAAATTTCGAAGTACCAAACCCAAAAGAAGAAACCGAGAAATAAAAGTTTAGCTTTCCACGAACTTAATGCGCAACTATTTAAGCCCTTTGTGCTGATCTCAAAGATAAGAAAAGGGAAGAAATTCAGCAACTCAAAAAGATCACAACTGATTCATAGGTTGGCCAAGAGATGCTGATATTGCAGAGTCAAATAATGTTAACCCAGCGTGTGTTCTATTATGTTTCCTCCGCACCCTGCTAGTTAAAAAGGATTTTGAATGACGTATAATCTCTGTTCCCTCACAAATATTAAAACTGATTTCTTTGTTCTGCATCAAGAAAGGGAAAACCAACGAACAAAACATTACAATGATGAAAAACACTCACAGCAGTATACTGAACTAAAGTCATCATTTGGTGCATCATGGTCTCTGCTTCTTTTAATTTGGTTTGGGGTGTAAGTTCTGATCCCAACCTAAAGATCATTAGAATAAAGCATTTCAACAAGTTTGGCTTCGTTTGAGATGTAGTAACAAACAAAAAAACAAAACTAATTGTCGGAAGAATACTTTTCAAAATAACGGTCCAAGTTGTGCCATTGAGGATCCTTGCAACGATTTCCAAAACGGACCACTTCTCCGGAAAAAACTTTCAATTCATCTCTGTTACAATCACAAAACAAAATATTCATTACTTCCTCCAATTCTAAAAAATAAATAAATTATTTTCCACAATACTAACCACTACTTAATCATTTTAAAAGTATCTTTTATACATGTGTATATATATGTGTGTGTGTGTATATATATATATATATGTGTGTGTGTGTGTGTGTGTGCATGCGCGTGCGCGCGAGCGAAGTGTGAACAAAGCTATTAAAACTGTTTTGGCTAGATGCACCTCTTGTCAGCTGCAGCAATTCTCAGCAGTTCCTCCATATCTTTTGATATCAACCGCTTCACGCCTTCCGAAGGAAGTATCACCTCTTTCAAATGTCTAATGCTTTCCTTTGAAAGCGATTGCATAAGATTGGCACCCTTAACAATTGTGTTTGCAACTTCAAAAGACAAAATTGAAATTTTGTTTCCTTTTGTTGTCGCCCCTGATACAAAACTACTGCTGAGGTTCAAATTTGTCATGCTGCTACCAAGTGTATCCAAAACTTCAACAGCCTTCCCCAGCCCAGCAGTTCCAGCTCTACCTAGAATTGAACTCACTTCTGAAACCTGTTTTACAAAAAATAGAAGATAAACTATAATGCTATCAGTGCTATTTAGCTAAGTAATACAAACAAATCACCATTGAGGAAATGATCTTTATTTCATGATAAAGATAATTGTGGTTCCCCTGGATAAAATATATATAAGAGCAATTTGAATTACTTTGTCTATTCCTTTTCTGGCAATAAGCTCAGTAGAAACTAATACGAAATATTTCTGCAGCATCAAGAAAATCATGTAATAGACACCAGGAACAGCTTGAAATCCATTTTCAGTATAAATACAGTGTCAGTTTCACTTTGAGAAGGGCATGGCAGCAATAGAAAGAGACATCCACAGTGCCTCAAGTGAATGATAAGAAGTGCTTTTAGACCAGACAAGGCATTTAATATTTTTAACTAAAATATTAATCAATATGATATATATAGATGTATACACATAATATTTAAATATGCTTTCGGCACGTCTTAACTACACATTCTAAAAATAAGTGTTGCAATTAATGTGGATGGAGGGGAGTGTATGTATAGATAGAGAGAAGGGAGTTGGGGAGAGATAATTACAAACATATGGGCCTCTATGGTAATATGTTGAAGGATAGTGTTGAGCTCCAAGCATGAAGAAAAGAAAGAGAAATAAATAAATGGTTACTAATTAAAATGTCATAATAGGACAATGGACGTACACTTCTTGAAGATGGGAATCAAGTGTAGCCATCCTATCAAAAAGACTGCGAAAGTAAATAATAAAGAGTTTTGGAGAGGAAACTATATAAATAAAAAGCAGACCGATTATTCAATGGTTAGGAGTACAAAGTGATGGACAGATTAAGTAAGTAGAGTTATTGAAAGAGGTCTCATAATCTGGCCGATATGTCAGTATATGCAATCTTTATTTAACCTTTTATAGTGGATCAAACAAAATAGTGAGCTTGGCCATATCAACGTAGAGATTGGGAAAAGTTTGTAATCCCTAATTCTACAAACCTTCCAGCCAGATTTGTAGCTCAAGTAATTCAAAAGCAAATATTCGTGCAAGTAGAGATACAAAATTTGAATGACCAAATGGGCAACTCTAAAGCTATCTAAGCTTTCCTTCTACTCAAATTTATGCTGGGTCAAGTAACACACTTCCATAATCCATTCTCTCTTTGGAAAATTCCCTTCAACTATATTAATAATATTGCAGCATTCAAGGGAAATATCCAAATATATTATTATTTTCAATAATCCATACTTGTAGCAATGAAATATTATTGTTCTTATAAATGATGGATTACAAAATATCTACAATATATCTTCTCTATAAAGAACCAAAAATACCTTATTTACGTATCATTGGAAAGTGTATTAACATAAATACGATAATAATAAGTGGCAATACAAGTGTGTACACTATAAAAACGAGTCAAAGTGGATTGTCCCACACTGGCACTTCCACGCAATAATTCTGCCAAAGGGATCCTATTGTAGGAATAGCTTCGTGTACACTCGGTACAATTTTCACTGCCCAATAACCAATTTGATCCCGAGGTAAAGAATAACCAGTTACACCAAAAGATGGAGTCAATACAGCCAAAACCACACTTGTAACTCAAGTTAATTTGCAAGAATTTTTTAAATCCACAGGTGAGATACACACGAAATACATGCAGAATCATCATTAGAACGATCATACTTGCCGACTATCGATGAACTGATCGGATTAACCAACCAAAATTAGCTTCAGTCATTATGATATCAGCATAGCAAGAAAAAATAAGACACCGTATAGCGGCAAAACTTAAGATTAACAACACTACAGAGTTCGCGATTATACATATATTAGCTACATGTATACAAGTTTTTAAGTAATTTATGAAATAACTATCATATTAGAATCTAGGGTTGGGACTTCTTTTATTATTATTAATATCTAGGATACTGATAACATTGCTAACTGTTTTTGTATGTTGCAGCAGGCAAGAAATTAAAGCACCGAACTCTAAGTTAAGAGGTCTTCATCAACATGTTACGATACACAACGAGGATCACAATCATCTGAAAGCAAGAGCAAGCACTCAATAGCTCCGTCTAGATAGCCATTTTGATATTTATTTAAAAGAAAAGAAAAAAAAAAAAGCAACAGAAAAAGACCTACAAGCAGAATAAGTTTAGAACCGGGAGTCAAAGAGGATTTTATGATTGGTGTTATAGCAACTTTTCACCAGTTTATAGTGAATGGTGATGGCTTCAGCTTTTGTAAAGGCTTCTAATCATGGAAGTAGTTGGTGCCTACAAGAGCTATATATAAGCACTGCAACCAAAAGTGTGAATCTTGTAACCCTCTTGCACAATGCATCACTACTCATGATATCAAATTACTCCAACAAAGTGCATTAAATTATATAAGCCAAACCGCAAAACATTAATACCACGTAATAGAATAACATATCCACGACAAACCTATAGGACGTACCTTTGCAACCGCAACCTGCTTAGACATTGTTGATCTAGATTTGTTTGATAAAGCCCTAGACAAGTGAGGTATTCCATCATTGATGTCATCAACACTCAATCCATAAGAAATAGCATTTACTTCAGGGAATGAGAAGGGTTCTCTTAATTGCTTATCCGTGCTTTCAAAAACTGGTGATGGTGTCGAATTGTTATTAGCTTGGACAGGCAATTCACAGGAATGATAAACCACTCCAGAACCATAACTCAAATGACCATTAACTTGTGGAAATCCACCAGCTGAAGCATTATCCTCAGTGGATCTCCTCGAGCAAAATCCACCCATTTAATCAACAACCACACCTTACAATTCACTTCAGGTTCAAACTTTCCATATAAACAAACCAATGAACTATAATATTCATAAATGCTGAAAGAGATTTTAGCTAGGTTCACATACTCATTCTAAAATAATGAGCAGAGAATCAAAACCTCCTTAATAACCGGAATAAATTACAATACTAATCCAATACACACTAGTTGTTTGTTGTCTGCCTTAAAAATTCCAACTTTTCTCAATGTTACTGCAATCCCTTGTCTGATCATTGCTGATAATCCGTTTCACTAATACAAACTACAAATCAAAAGAACAGCAAACCAAATTCAACACATATGAACCAAGCAAGACTTTTTGTGAAGAATAAACAACAGATACCCATCATCAAAATAGCATTGAAATCAACGAAAAACAAATTAACAAGACCCAAGTAGATAAAATGTTAAAATGCACAAGCACAAAGTGAAATACTAGCAAGAGAATAGCAACAGCAACAAAAAATACACAAATATACACATTAGAATAAGATAAACAAAGAGAGATGATACTTGCCTATAATGGGAGAAAGATAGAGATAATAAATTGGATCCATACCATTAGAATAGAGGGGAGATTCTGCTGGATGTTTCTTGCAACAAGAAGAGAGAAAAAGGGTTGGGTTGTGATTATGAATTGACAATGATAATGGTGATAGGAACAAGAGAAGGGGAAGTATAAGTGGACTAACAAAAAGTTAACAAAAACCCACAAACACCAGAAGTAAGCGGTGGGATGGGGGTTTATCTCTCTACTATTTTCTGTATCTTTTGTTTGTTCGAGGAGACTGAGTCCGCCGCACCAAACCAAGCCAGGGACGCCACACAGTCTCTCTCTCTCTCTCTCTTACGGTCAAATCTCACTATATACTTTTTTAACCATCGTCAGCCTATGCGTCTCCTATATATATAATATATATAAATTTACGCGAAATTATAATTATAAAAAAATTAATATTTTTACAAATAAAAATGTTAATTTCACAAGTCATATAAATAGTAAATCAGTTTTACTCTCATGTTAGAGAATTTTAGAGAAGTAACATTTTTACTTATAAAAATATTAATTTTTTATAAAATTTATCAATAAATTATAAGACACCTCAATTATTACATATATTTTTAAAAATATTACTATCATTAATATTTATTTATGTAATTTATAATTAAAATTGACGTAAAACATTTATAATATATATTATTACCATTATCATTTTACTTTTTGGTGGATAAGCATTATAATTTTTAACTTGCAGGTAGGTAAATCTTCTCTCAATAAACTAACAAATAATATACATAAAAAACATTAAGACAATGATCAAGGAGGTGTGTGTGTAAAAAAAAAAAAAAAAAAAAAAAAAACTTCAACAATCTAATTGTAGAATGCAAAATATGATTTTTCATATTATTTAGATATACGTGTCAATAATTTATAACAATTAAAAAAAACAATCTCAACGGATTTTAAATTATTATAATTATGATGCTCCATAAAAGTTCAATTTTATTTTTAGGTAGGAAGCTATTTTCCCTTAGGTCGTGTTTTGGCTAAGGAAAAGAATTAAAAGAACTTAGACATTAATTAATTTTAAAATCTACTAATATTTCCAGTCATTTAAAATAGACAAAAGCTAAAATCATGCCATCTCATTTTCTTTTTCTAAGCAATTAAATAAAGGGCTATGGTGAGTTTAGAAATAAAGAGTATATTTTCTACAATTTCCCATCCTTATTATCCTCCTACTATACTGATAATAACTTCTCATGGAGTACTTTGACTAATAAAAGAACACACACAAAGTTAACCAAAAAAAAAAAAAAAAACAAGTATAATTGTGAGTTTAGGTAAAATTTTCAATAATCAAAATGCCAACTTCCCATATGTACTACTCCATCTGTCCCTTAATATATGTCGTTTTAAATAAAAAAAAATTTAATCATTTGTCATTTTATATAATATAGGAGAATTAACTACAATCTTTATAAAATTATCCCTCGTGGAAAAATATTACAGATAAAAAAGAATATGAAATAAGTATGGTAATTATGAAAATTTAAGTGTATTATATATAATTGATATTATATTTAGTGAGTAAGGATCTAAAGCATACCTCTTAAATAACATACAGTTATTAAAATTACGTCGTTTTAAAAAAAAATTTAAAAAATAAGTGGGGCCGTATTTGACATTTTTGTAAATAAAATAAAAGCAAGTGAGACCACTATTTTTTAATATTATTTTATTTTAAAAAAATAAATTTAAACGACGTAATTATAGTAAATATATATTATTTATATAATTATTTTTTGTAATTTTTATGCACAACTTTAAAACGGTTTATATTAAGGGAGTGAATTAGTATTCAAAAAGAGCTCTTCTGGGGCGACCGGATTTGGCGAACGGTTTGTTTGTTTTGTTTTTTTTTTTAATATCTCCCAATAAAGTGATTTGGATGTCATTTGGATACATGTAAAAAATATGTTTGTGCAGACTGTACAGGCATATTTTTTACATGTATTCAAATGACATCCAAATTATTTTATTCTATAAAAATTCTAATTCCAATAAATCTTATAAATTATTTAAGAGATTAAAAAAAAAAAAAGTCGGTCGCCAAATCCGGTCCCCCTAGACTTTTTCATTCAAAAATGTGCACATGCAGTGGTTCCCCTAAATTTGAAGACTTTTGAAGTGACAACTTACTGAAGAATTATGGCATTTTCTTGGTTAATGTTGTAAATCTTGAGAAGTAGGGGCCATTGAGAATGATGATGGACTTAAATTTCCAAAAGTGATTCGTCTTTGTGTCATATCAACATGCTAATATGTCCCTAATGTACCATAAACTTAAAGATTACTCTTTTTTGTTCAATTAACTTTGATTCATTTTTCAAATGTGTTTATGACTCACCTTTTTTTTTATTCTTAAACTATTTTTTAAATCTATTCTACTCCATCCCATCCATATTATTTGATCATTACTTTTTAAAGTAATATTGATTTTTTTAAAAAAAAATTTAAACAATAGAGGTTAGTCATCGAGCTTACTGCATAATTCCACATCATATATATTCTGCCGTGTGTTCCTTAATTTCAACATGACCAAGTCAAGGATGACCCTTGCACGAACTCTTTGGTTTTTCTCGAGATTCAAAAGTAATTAATAATACTTCTTCCATTAATTTTCAAGACTAAAAATTTAGTGATCATTAGATTTCATTCCCACTTTTTATGTAAATTTATTTAACTTATTTTTATGCCACGTCGGATTGATTGATTATTATTACCTCCGTTCCTTAATATAAGTCGTTTTAGAGAAATTTTTTTGTTCCTTAATATAAGTCGTTTGAGAATTTCAAGTAAGCATTAATTGCTTAGTTTCCAATATTACCCCAAATATTAAATGTAACTTTGGTTCTCTCATTATTTTCTGTCCAATAAATAACATTTTCTTATTCTAATACAAAGACAATATAGACAATTGATATTATAGTTAATACTATATAATCATTTCTTTAATAATTGTGCACAACTCTAAAACGACCTATATTAAGAAACGGAGGGAGTATTTAGGTGAGACTTATTTTATACAACGTTGGATGAATTATTATGCAATGGAGATAACAATGTTAACTGTATCACGTGATATTTAATTCTTATCTCATTGCATAAAGAATAATTCATTAATCAAATCTAAGGGCATGTTTGCTTACCACTTAATTGGTCTGAATAGCCCAAAATCTAATTTGGTAAGCAGTTTAGATTGTTTGTTTAGGTTAAAGTAGAATCTGAACAAGTCAGAATCTATCTGACTGAATCAGTCCAATTTGTCTGGCTTATTCTTTCAGTTGGCCAACTAAATCAACTTTTACACATATGCCCCTTTCACATTGAAAGGACTGCCTCCACTTTCGCTGTCATCGGAGGCAAAAGAAGCAACAGAGCTCGTCATGGCAGAAAAACTTTTTCAGAGAAAAAGAAGAGAAAGAAGCGATTAAAGTGAAATTGTTGAGTGAATGAAGCTCGCTGTTGAAAATTTTTTGATCGAGCCGACTATGCAGAGCGAGTGTTGGAAAAATTGCAGTGGAGGCGAGAGATGAAGAAGTGGTTCGAATTGGGTTTAGGGTTTTGAATATAGTTGTAGATAATATTGACTCCATTGCAGACACATAAATAAGCTTCATAATATAGAGAAAGGACCAAAAATGAATGACACCTTGCTATTGCGTAGACTTATGAAATTTGAAGGAAAAAAAATCTATGGTATTCAAACATTTCATCAAACAACTTCTTTCATTCAGATTGAGATTCAAATTCATTCAGTTTTTATCAAACAACCTCTAATTGGAGAAAACCTTCCACAACATTTTCTACAACGGTAAGTGATAATAAAATTGAACCATAATAAAGTCCACAAACACAAACAAGTTGCTGGTAAATTGCTTGCTTGATAATAATATTGGTAAACACAAACAAAGTTGTGGGCAGATTGTAGCTAAAAAAGTGTATTAATGTCGATCTGCCTTGAATAATCAAGGTGTGCAGAGCACAAGGTTCACTTTTTTCAGGCAATTTTAAGGAGAAAACCAAAATGATTTGCCCATTCTTCAGTGCCCACTGTGTATTTCCATCAGGAAGAAGAACTACCAACTCAAGAAGACTAGCCAATGTACTTGATCAAACTGGATAGTGAAACACACAACAGACATGCACAGAGCAGTTTGGACGATTGGATTCTTGGTAAAAGTAGATTAGGGCTGGATTTCAGTTTGTTCATGGGTATATCAGTTAATACATATGTGGAACCTGAAAAGAACAAGTCAGACAAAGAATCACGGCTTAAAGAACTATCGGTAACAAAGTAAATTAGAATCCTCGGCATAAGAATTGAAGACCGTGTGGAGCATTAATCTGTATCAAGTTTAAAACTCAATAAAAACAATGAACATACCATTAACAACTCCTTTGACTGTTGTACTCTGAAATGAGGTCTTCTAGTTCTTCAATAATAGCGTCATAGCAAAAAAGGTATTGCTCCTAAAATAAGTGAATAGAGTAGAAAGTTAGCAGAAGAATAAGAAATAAGAGAACAGATGCAATCTCAGTGGCATCAAAAGCTCCTCACTCAAACCTATTTTATTTAAGTATATTTTTTCAGTAATTTAACTCAACAAGAACATACCAGAGCATTGACTAAATTTACAAGTTATTGATGCAGGTCACTTCTCTTGAGGGTACACTACATAAAAAATGTCCTGGACTACCCTTGAGAATAAATATTACAACATTAAAATGGTTCGATCACAATTTGAAAGACAAGAATAGATGATGTAGTTGAACATAGCTTGTGGCGGACCTTGTGGAAAGAGCGGAGTAGTCTGTACTTTGAAGGCAGAGTGCGACCTACTGAAAAAATTCAGTTTATTTTCCTTAGTCTTGTATTCTTTTGGGTGCATGAGGTGTTCCCAAACTCTGATGTGCAGTTGGTGGATTTTTTGCGAGTTTGCTTTAGGGGACTCCTGTAGGTGTATTATTAGAGGGGCTCTTCGAATAGGGAATTTCTTTCTTTTGTTTTTGGGATTACAGAGCCTTATCCTTTGATTACACGTGTTCGCCAACATTTTTCACTTTTAGGGAATTATTTACTTGTATAAAAAAAATAAAGATATGGTACTTGAGAATAAAGTTGGTCAATTTCAGAGGAACGGGGGGTGGGGAAATCACTTTCTGATTAAACACTACTTCAAAAGCGATTATCACCCATATTGATGTATATAACCCTTACTGTTACCAGGTAAATATGGCATGTTCATTAGCAGTTTCTTAAACCAGCAAGTCATAATTATAGGGAGAAATAATAACTAGAAAAATGAAGCATGATCACAAGGAAATATACCCGTGTCTGAACCATTCCAATTCGCTGTGACCTAAAGATTGTTACAGTGTTAGCAAGATCCAAAGCAGACATATCGCCAATCAGAACCTTCTGGATAGTATTGTGAACTGTGCAATATGTTCCAGTTCTACCAATACCTGCACTGTGTATGAGGAGCCATGAGGAGAAAATTTGTCAGACATATATTCAGATATTACCATCTAATCTGAAAAACATTGACTTTGTAATTAAATGTGATCTCAACCTGCAGTGCACTACAATTGGTCCAATGGTGGGTGGTTCACTAAATAATCTTTTCCAAATCTCACGAACAGCAAGGGTGCCCTGGGGAACTCCATGATCAGGCCATTCAGGATACTGAATATGCAAAACAGATAATGGTGGTTCTTCTGACTGAAACATATATAGCGAGAAAATAGCAAGCTGTTACTAGCCATTCCTATTCCACCAGGTAGATCGTGTTTACAAATTGCACAACATATATTCTAAAAAATAAGACGGCAGTTAAATTCTGTAAAGGTAAATCTATTTAGCAACTAGTACAATGTGAGTATTAACAGTAAAAAAGTATTGATGCAGGCAGATTGCTTTATCCTTTTCGTACACTATGATAATTTATTCGACAAATACACCCTTTGTTCAGAAAGGATTGTCCTACGTTTTTTTTTTGTTAATTTCTCTTTGGATATTAAGGCATGTACAAGACATGCTCAGACAAAATAGTTTTGGATGATTTTTATTTTTAATTACTAAAATTTAAAGACAAAAATAGAAAACAAGTATTGAAAGAATTATGTTCAAGTGTGTCCCATGCTGGCCTTAATATTCGAGTGGATGTGGGGGTTTGAAAAAGTCAACAAAAAGAGTAAGACCTCTCATTTCCAAACGGAGATAGTATGTACTACGTAGCTTGTAGTTAGTGTTTAAACTGTACAAAGCAAATTTGCTCCATCCAACTCAAAGTGAGTATATCAATTATTACTGTCTAAATGTTGTCGTATATCCATACATGAAATGTAACTTTTTCTCTTATTTGAGTTATTCCATAAGAAAAATGCTCTTAAGAAGTATTTTTTGCACTGCACAAAAAGTATATCTTCAACTATGACCCTACCTCTTTGTAGTTCACCTCCAAACGGCGCAAAACTAATGAAGTTTCGGTTGTTCTTATCCATCTAGTAGCAATGCATATATTGCCGAATTCTCTTGGACCATCTTCTGCCTGAAAATAGTCTCCACATTTTTCCATCTGCATCAAAAAGTAGGAGCAAGAAAGAAATCAAGAAGAGAAACAAATGAGATAAAAATTCAATTAAAAAAAAGGCCCATTGGGAAAGAAAGAATTGAAAACATAGTATATATATAATCATAGACTCATTTCCATAACACAACTGATAGAGCCAGAATTGAAAACCTATGTTGAGAAAGAAAAAAAAGCCTATTCAATAGAAAATTACATATCTGGTAATGGACTGTTGTGTTATTAACTTACCAAAAGAAAAAAGAAAATCAGAAAATGAAACTTTCGATTCTTTTACAAACAACTAAGACATTACAACATTACTTATCTAGAGCACCTTGATTTTCATATTAGACTTGAATGCAACTTGACCCAAATTGAGACTCATGCACTGAAACTACGACCTGTGCATAGCAAATTTGAAGTCAACCAAATACCGTTGGTTCCCTACACCTAATAAAACATGGATAAAATATTCTGGCAACACATATTCTAAACATCAATGTTAACCCCTTCATTGGAAATTGTCCCAACTGTTTTCCATATGAAATTATCTCTGCACCTTTTCTTATCACCATTCTCTGCATCAGACATTAGATAAAATATTAAAGAATAACCACACACACACACAATGGAAGTGTGAAAACTTGCATAGATGCTGATGAAAATCATGAAGATTGTCTTAAATCTATAAAATTTAGTACCTTGTAATTGTCAACTAACCGAGTAAGCATCACAATTACCGGGCAGCGATACTGGAGTACCATCTCCCAGAAATCTTCAAAGGTGTGTGGCATTGGACCTTGTGTGGCTATGAATCGAGAAATACTTTCAGACAGAGAAGTCTACAAACACAAATTATAAATTACAAGCAACGGATGTGATTTCTAACACGACTCGTGTTTCTTTCTTTTTTTTCGTTTTTTTTATATATCAAGAGTGTGAACTAGAATGGCATATTCAAATGATTCTACCGTGATGAAGCTTGCATTAATATATCCCCTCGCTGATGGTCTATAATCTTTGCACTGGTTCAGGAAAACCCTGTTTTCGTCAACTGAGATCAATGAAAGTTCAATAAAATCATTTAAACATTGAATAGCAAAACTAAAACAATTTTGAGAGAAAGAAAATTATATAGCATACATGGTACAACATCTGTGTAACGGTTCTTGCTATTATTAACACTGCTGTAAGCCACTGAGCATCTATTCCTCGTGTCCAATGCTCTCTTCCTATTGGCCTGTAAATAAGAATAATGGACTTACTAATCACAACCAAAAAAAAAGAGTTACCCAAGCATAGGTTTATACAACCACAATCTAAGTATCGATCACATCAAACTTTCTGGTGGTGAATTGTTGAATATATACAATCGATATTCCATTTCTTTTGGTATTTATAGGACATAAAGTTACAGTTGGTTAAAATTTTTAACAGTTCACTTGAGTTGACAATGAAACAATGATGTAAAAGTTAGAAACATCCTTTACTTTGTGACTTTTTTTAATGCATGATCGGTTACAAAATGACTGATATATTAATGGTGAAAACTAAGAATCAGCAAATGTTTCCTCGTTTATCTACCTGAAACAAGAAATATGGGTATACAACATATCTATATATATAGCAATATCTATATATATAGCAAGGATCAAGTGCATACCCTTTATCTTACTCACCCGTGCTCACCCCCTTTAGCGACGGACCCGGCGACGGTTTCGGTCATACAACCGTCGTCTATATTTTTAGCGACGGACAACATATAGCGTCGCTAAAAGTATAGACGACGGTTGTATGACCGAACTGTCGCCGGGTCCGTCGCTAAAGGGGATGAGCACGGGTGAGTAAGATAAGGGGTATGCACTTGATCCGGACCATATATATATATATATATATATATATGACAGGTAACTATTAGGCTAAGAAGAGAAAGATGAAATTCATATATCCGAAAGGAAAAAAGATCCATCCCTATCTATTTTTTGGATGTATACATGTGTGTACCCACAGATACTTACAAACACACACACACATGGATGTATACACACAAGAGAATTTGCACAGGCGACGAAACACAACCAAGCGACCGAGACATGTTATTGAAAAGCTACCCATATATGATATGATTCATATATCTATGTATATATTTAGAATTACTCAGTGTTTTTAAAAGCGCTAGACGGACCTAAGCAATGGAGGAGCCGCCTAGCGCCTAGGCCGCTGAGCAGCCGCCTATGTATTTTTGTATTTTTTTTAAAAAAGAATTATATATTACAGGACCATTTGTAAAAGTAATGAAATTGGGGACCATGTGACTGTAATTTTACAAAGTAAAATAGATAAAGGGGAAATCTGTCAACATCCAGTAC
This sequence comes from Panax quinquefolius, assembly GCA_020205615.1. NCBI lineage: Eukaryota > Viridiplantae > Streptophyta > Magnoliopsida > Apiales > Araliaceae > Panax > Panax quinquefolius. Next base: position 44,457,719 of record CM035156.1, read on the forward strand.
ATCACATACACTACAAAGAAACAGGGAAGAGAAAGAAAGGAGAGTAAAGAAAAAGATTGGTAACGATACGTGGTAGATATACCAGTGGCATCAACAGCGGTACGGTTTTTTTCTTTTCTTCCCATCTCTTTTCAAGTCTCCCTCTTCAACTGATACAAATTTGGGGGTAAGGGCAAATATTTTATTTGATTTTTTCTTATTAGTTAACCCATCAGATTTTATTTTTTTAAAAAGAAATGTTGAACCTTTGACTGTCTAGCTCCGCCCAACTCCGCCTAGTTTCTTCTGAGTCTCCACCTAGTCTAATGAGACTTTTTTTTCCGCCTAGGCACCCACCAAGGTCGCTTTTACGAACACTGGTATTGCTATTAGAAAGAATGGTGTTGGTTGGTGCGTGGATGACAAATGGTGGTGCAGCAGGATTGTGGAGGTATATTAATGGAAACTTAACACACATATTTCATGTATATTAAACGAGGAATGTGTAGTCCATCAAATATAGGAACTAGAAAATCTTTGTTTAATAAAATGGCTTGACTTAAATTTTATCTTATAAGACTTACATAAAAGGAGTAAGGATTACAAAATTGTACATGATGATATCATTATTTCCAGCAAAGCAAGTAACCTCTGCAACACCTAGAGGGAGCATTTGTTACCAATCCAAAAGTAAGGGGAGGTTTAAGTTTAAGTAGTTTCCAAGATATAGGGGAATCACAGTAAAAAACCAGAACACCTAAAGTCCAATATAATTTACCCAATTTGATTACCATTTAAAAGGAAAAATATTTTCTGGACTGGAATGGGGGGAAAATTTAAGGACGGCAGCACATCAACTGCTTATTTATGTAGCTATTCTCCTATATTTAGAAACATGGAGATGCAAATAAAGAACATGTGAGTTCAATTTATAATTATTTACTTTCTAATATAATAATGGACTAAAGTACACTTTGCACTCCAAACTTTACACCATTGCACCCCAAACTCGAAAAGGTGCCTAAATACATCCCAAACTTCATTTTATCTAAACAAAATGCGCACTTTTTGGACTTAACCGGTCAAAAGACTGGCCTGTAACGCTTATTATAGAGGTGTAATTTGGGTAGATGACTTTAAAGTTGAAGGAGTTATTCAACCAATCTTCACTCGTGTAGTCTTATTAGACAAAATCCCCAAATCAGTTAAGAGTCACGATTTGAAGCACAAAACTGACCTTATCAAAATCCACAAATCATTTGACCTAGGGCTCGCAATTTGACACACAAAACTGATGCGAAAATGAGTGAGAACAACAGATTCGTGAGGGATTCGACTGACAACGATGTTTATGGAGTGAATGGTGTCCCAGAATATAGTAAGTTTTTCTAAGATACCTTTTGATTGTATTCTAGCATTTAAATTTTCTTGAATAATGGATCATTTTGTAGTTTAATGTGTTGTTTTTGTTGTAAAGTGGAATGGTGGACATCATTGAATAATATTTTTATAAAGCTTGGAAGTGGACCCTTTTGAGGTTAATAAACAACATTTTCATTATTTTTTACTTTTTATTGTTTTTATGAATTTTATGAAATTAAATATGATGTGGTCCACACATGTAACTGTTGGTGTTTACTTTGTATTTGGGGCTTTGCAGACAATAAATAATATTTTACAGTCAAATTTTTTCATGATGGACACTTTGAAGCTTACCCACATAAACAATATGCGGGTGTTACCTTTAACTTTTTCGATTTGTGTCATCCTGACTACATCTCTCGACTTGACATGGTTAAAATGGGCAAGGAATTGGAGTATAAAGTTGGACACCTTAAGTTGCATTATAAGTTACTTGGAACAGATATAGAGAGGGGATTATGGAAGTTAGAAAATGATGATGATGTTTTGATAATGTGTATCTCTCCTAGAAGGTTAATTGAAATATATTTGGAGGTGATTAAATCTGTGGCATTTGAAGTCTAAAGATGACTTCGAAGTTAAAGTTGAGAATTATAGTGACTGCAAAAAATGCATAGATTTGGTATCCATCAGAGACTATGAAATAGAGTCAAGTGATGATACTTAAGTAGATAGTTTTGAGGAAGAATCAAGTGAGAATGAAGAGGATGAAGAAATTGGGGAAGGGGTTGGGAGGTGATCACACTGGGGCTGGGGAGGGGGTAGAGGGTGATGACAATAGGGAAGGGCATGACGGTGATGACAAGGGGGGTTGTGGGCAATGACAATGAGGAAGGGGCTGAGGGTGATGGCATTGGGGGATGAGGGTGCAACTGTAAAACAGAAAGAGGAAAAGGTGCTAAAAAGGAAAAAAAATTGCCACTAACAAAGGGAAGGGAAAACAAACTGAAGAAACCCAATACGAAGAAGAAGAACCACATAAACCAGGGATTCATCATCTGAGTATGATGACTCGGATGTGGAAAGAATGCCTAAGGTTGATGAGTTTAATCCTACACCACCTGAACATGAACATAAAGGGTATCCAGAAGAAGGTGTCATAGAGGACCTTGAGTTTGAGTTGGGAATGACATTTAGTAATGCAATTGAAGTGAGGGCAACAATTAGAAATCATGACATCAAACATGGAAGGAAAGTGTATTTCAAGAAGAACCTGTCAAATAAGATCTAAGCAAGGTGTGTGGAGCCATGTACATGGTACTTCTTTGCTGCAAAAATGCAAAGAGAACTCACATTTAAAATCACTAGGTTACTAAAAGTGCATACTTGTGATAGAGAGTGGGAGAATTACTCTATAAATGCAACATGGATTGCCAAAAAAATTTGAGGATGATATTAGGATGAATCCAACCTGGGGACTTGATCAATTTCATACTAAAGTAGTTAAAGATTAGGACATTGGGTTATCAAGGAGCATAGAAGCTAAGAAAAGAGCTATGAAAAATATTAATGGGAGTGTTGAGCAGGAATATAGAATGGTATTGGACTATGCTGCAGAGCTGAGAAGAGTCGTGTGGACAGAACTTAGGTAGATTTCTCATATTTTATGTATGTCTACAGCCATTAAAAGAAGGCTTTAAATTAGGATGTAGACCAGTGGTTGGACTTGATGGTTGTTTTCTCAAAAGACCATATAAGGGTCAGTTATTAATTACAGTTGGAGTTGACACTAACAATGGAATGTGGTCAGTTGCTTGAGCTATTCTCGAATTTGAGAACACAGAGTCTTGGTCGTGGTTCTTGAACTTGCTTGTGGAAGATCTCGGGATTGCAAATAATGGAAGTTGGGCATTCATTTCAGACAAACAAAAGGTACAATTTATTACATTCATTATTACATTTATTGCATCCATTAATATTTTTATTGTCCATTGCCTACCTAATCTTAACATTTACCTTTTACTAAAAAGGTTTTGATCAATGCTTTAAAAGTTGTGGTTCCAGGTACTGAACACACAATTTGTGTCATGCATCCATATAGGAACTTTTTAACAAAAACATAAAGGTTGAAGTTTAAGAAAATTGGTTTGGAATGTTGCCAAAGCAACAAATCCTTATGTTTTTAAAAAGGCAATGGAGGTGTTAAAAAAGAAAGATAAAGGTGCTTATGAATGGTTAGTTCCAAAGCCACCTGCTCAGTGGAGTAGGTCTCATTTTAGGACAATATGCAAAAGTGACATGTTTGTCAACAATCACTGTGAGGTCTTTAATAGCAAAATTCTAAAGCCTAGAGTCAAACCAATAATTGGGTGTCTTGAAGGACTTAGATCTATTGCATGAATAGAATTGTTAGGAGGGAAAAGATGTTGAAACATAAAGGTGTATTGTGCCCTAGAATAGCAAAAAAAATAGGGAAATGGAAAGGACAGGTTGGGGGTGGTCTACCTTAGTGGTCAGGTGGTAGTGGTAGGTTTACATATGACTTCTGAGGGTTATTCATTTGTAGTGGATTTGGGAAGAAAAATCTGTAGTTGTAGGAGGTGGGACCTATCTGAGATACACTATCAACATGTTTTGTCATGCATTAACAAAATGAGACATGATCCAGCTACATATTTACGTGAATGCTTAACCAATTAGATGTATCTAAGGGTTTACTATCACAATTCACAACATTGAGCCTATAAGGAATAGACATGAGTGGGATTCTATTGAGATTGAACCACCTTTGCCACCAGTAAAACATACCCCAGTAGGCAAGCCTAAACTAGTTAGGAGGAAGACTAATGATATTCATCAGTTAATCCTGATACAACAAAGTTGAAGAGGAAAGGTACATCAATGACATGTGGATTTTGCAATGGGGTCACAATTCAAGAAGTTGTCCTAAAGTAAGTTAAGTTTATGTTTGTATCTATGTTTTTTTATATTCCTATTTATGTAGTTGTTTACTATTGGGATTGACGTGTTTTTGTTTGTCTTTGTTTTACAAACTGAATAAGCAACCTTACATGGATCATGGAGAGGCTATACCATATGTGATTTCACAATCTTCCCAGGCACAGTCAATCCTCTCAACCTTCTACAAAGGCTAAAAGGGATAAGAAGATTAAAAAGACTGAGAATGTTGTAAAGGAAGGTCAAGGAATGACTGTGCAAAGGGAGGTCCAACAAGGACGGCAAGAGGGGAAGGTCCTGGCATGAATGTTGATGAAGGGCAGGCAGGAGGTTCTACAAGGTGGCAAGATGGTATCCATTATGAGGATAGTCAAAGAAATGACTCAACTGATATATTACAAGCCAAAGACTACACATGGAAGGGAAAACAATGTACAACACTAAGATCACTACAAGCTTACAAGCTGCAGCAAAATCCAAAAGAGAGAAGCTCCAGTTTAGGAAACCAACAAGTGGAGGGCTTACTGTTGATAAATAGTGTTGGGAACTTGGTTTAGGGACATTTTTGAGCTTTTAGGGTAGAAAATTGCATACTAAGGTCTGATTATGGCAAGGTGTTTATTGCCTGGTACTATGAATTGGTTGGGATTGATAATGTTTGATAATAGGTCTGATAATGTTTGTGTTTTTGAATTGCCACTGGGATTGATCTTTTGTACTGTTAATTAATTACATTACCTTTGTTAAATGGAAACAGTTGTTCCTGGAAAATTATAGCAGTTTGGCTTGGTGTGCATTTGTGTTTATGGTCTACTATGTATGTTGGGTGTATTACTGTTGTTTGGTGTGCATTTAAGTTTTGTTGAACTTTAAGCAGGTTGGTGTGCATTTATAGCAGGGTGTTTGTTTACAGTTTTTGTGTGATGTGTTGTTGCTGATGGATTTAATTGCACCTGCTGTGTTTGATTATGGTTTTTGATAGTTGTTTAGCATTTAATTTGAACAAAACTAAATCATCTTGGCTAGATATCATAAAGAAGTCCAAACATTACATCCAACACATCAAAGATTCCAGCAATTACATCATCTTCATTCATAAAATAGACCAGAAATTACCCAAAACTCTAACCACAAAGGCTGCCCAGAAATCTAATTTCCACCATTACATAGATAGCCTATAAAATTACAATTAATGAATTTCATCCTTTGTTGAGATGTACATGTAATTAAAAAATAAAAATCCAAGCTACAATCAAGAGCCCCATGCACTCATTGCCCTAGTTTTGCACTCCTTCAATTCATCTTTCAGACATTTGATTTCAACATCCACATTCTCTAATCTTCTAATTAATCCAAATATTATTACCCTTGAATGCTCACACATAGGAGGATCAACCCAAGCGAAGAAATTACAACCATCGTGCTCATCTTCACACCAATCTTGACAACCAAGAAATCTGTTAACTCACAAACAACTCTGTGCACACAATATATTCTGGAAAATACTCTCTTTATTAAATTCAAGAACTGTTGGTGGCTTTATAAGCCTTACAAGAGAATGGAGAAATGCAGATAACAACAACGTATAGCACTAACTAAAAAACGTGGAGATAGATAAGGAAATATTCAACCAAAACTACCCTAAACAATAGAGATTATTCAAACAAAATTGACTAAGCAACAACCAAAACTAACTTGATAGATAAGCTAGCACTAGCAGATCCAACACAGCCTCCCCTAAACTGAACGCTCCTTGCATTTCAGTTTAATTTTGGCATCACACACATTCCCAGTTTCTCACGAAGTTTCTCAAAGGACTCTAGCTTCAGTGGCTTTGTCATGATATCAGCAACTTGAGCTTGAGAACTACAATGAACTAGCTTGACAGTTCCTTCTCTTGTGAGATCTCGCAGGAAATGAAACTGTACATCTATATGTTTGCTCCTCCCATGCAACACCGGATTCCTTGATAGCTTTATTGCCGAGCTATTGTCACAATGTACAAGTGTACCCTCTCTCTGAACATGTCCGAGTTTCTCCAGAATCCTATGCATCCATATAGCTTGACAAGCACAAGTTGCTGCAGAAATAAACTCGGCCTCCGTGGTTGATAAGGTGACAACTGGTTGCTTTACTGCACCACTGCTAAGCATGAAGGCATATCCCGACGTGCTTCTACGATCCAAGTCTCCGGCATAATCACTGTCAGAGTATGCTTCAAGCTTCTCACTCCCATTCCTCTTGTACTTTACCCCAAAGTTCACACTCCCTTTGATGTATCAAAACACCCTTTTTACCGCCTTCAAGTTCCCCGTGCAGAAATGCACTCTTTACGTCAAGTTGATACACTTTCCATCCCTTTTGTGTAGCAAGAGCAAGCACCATTCGAATGGTGTCCCATCTTGTCACTGGAGCAAAGACTTGGGTATAATCTACTCCGTATTCTTGAGCATACTCCTTAGCAACGAGACGGGCCTTGCACTAGCCTATGTCACCATTAGGGGTGTTCACCGGTAAAAAACCGGACCGAACCAGTCCGAACCGAATACCAAAAGTACACAAAATTTGGTATCGATACTGGTACCGGCTGAACCGGTATACCGGACCGATTACCCAATTCGGTACCGGTTTTTACCATGCTTGTACCGAGCCAAAATTCGGCCCAAGTATAAGCCAAAATCCGGCCCAAGATAGAGCAGCCCAAGATGGTTTTAAGCCAAAATTCGGCCCAAGGTAAAGCAGCCTAATAGTTGTTGTACCAGCCTTCTTTAAGCCAAAATAAGGTTACACTTGGTAGTCTTTTTATAAGAAAAACTTACTTAGACTTTTACCAATTAACCAATGTGAGACTTGACTATTAAGGTCAAACTTGGTAGTCTTTTTATAAGGAAAATTTCCTTAGACTTTTATAAATTAACCAATGTGGGACTTCCTTAAAATGTTAGACTTTTATAAATTAACCAATGTAGGACTTCCTTAAATTAACCAAAGTGGGACTTTTATAAATTAATCAATCTTAAGACTTAAAAATTAACCAATGTGGGACTTGGAGACCACCAACAACCATATACAATCAACTAACCATATCCAAATTTTACAAACAACCATATTTTATACTTCCTTTATAAACAACTATTGTATACCATTGTTAGTTTATACCATTGTTATTTTATATTCTATACCATTGTATATTCTATACAATATACAATTTGTATATTATATTTTATTGAATATAAAATATAAAATTGTATATTATACAATTTGTATATTGTATATTTTATGTTGTATATTATATTTTATTGAATTTAATTGTTATTTTATATTCTATACCATTGTTAGTCTTTTTATAAGAAAAACTTCCTTTATAAACAACCATATTCTATCCAAATTTGCATATGCTAATGTCATGAGTGTGGGGCTTTCCCAACTTATTGATAAATAGTTTAAAATTATCTAACTTCCTTATACTTTTACCATTTTAATCAATATGGAACTTGTAAACCACCAAGTATTAAGGCTTCACTTGGTACTCATTTTATAAGGAAAACTTCCTTAAACTTTTACCAATTAATCAATATGGGACTTGGCCTTCACTTGGTAGTCATTTTATAAGGAAAACTTTCTTTAATTTTTATTAATCAATGTGGGACTTGCAAACAACCATATATATGTGTTCTTTAATGTGTGTTCTCTTGTTTTACCAATATCCCACATTGTCTAATTTGTGTTCTCTTGTCTTAAATAGGGGAGACCACAAATTCAAATTTCATCAAGTCCTAAACATTCTAGTATGTCTTTTCATATATTACCTCCATTTTATAAATAGAGGAGACTTTAAGCCAATTTCACAAGGCTAAGTAAAAAAATTCTTTACGGAAGGGGATTTGACCAGTACAAGGGATTGGACCGGTATAACCGGTTCGGTCCAGTATGTACCGAACCTATGAAATTGGTAACCGGAACCGGTACTGAAAACCGGTTTGTACCGAACCGGTACACCAATTTTTTGGTACCGAACCGATTAGTTCGGACCGGTCCGGTTCACCTTGAAAACCGAATTTATTGAACAGCCCTAGTCACCATTCTCGTTCAACTTCTTCTTGAAAATCCATTTGACTACGATTGTTTTGGCTCCATCTGGCAAATCACATAACTCCCAAGTGCCATTCTTCTCAATTGACTGAATTTCTTAACCCATTGTCACTCTCCACTTGGCTTCTCTGCAAGCTTCTTCGAAATTTGCCACATCACCATATTGTGCAGTTCTTCCTCTTCTTCCTCTGATAAACCCTCTCCACTTGCATAATCTCTCAAGTAGGGTGGAGCTCTTCTTGTTCTTCTTACCTCTCGGACTTCTCCATCTGTTAGTTCACTTGAGGAAGAGTCACTTCCACTATTATCTTTACTGCTTTCTTCTTCTTCGATACCTTGATCTTCTTCATTTACTTCTTCATCCTCATTCCACTTCAACACATCTAATTTCACGGCCTCTGCATCTTTGCCCCATTTCCAGCTTTCATCCTCTTCAAAGATCACGTCACTGCTAACAATGATACGCTTTCCCACTGAATCATACATCCGGTATGCCTTAGATTCTTCACTCACCCCAATACTTTTATCATCAAGTTTCTTCCTCTTTACTTCAAGGATATGTGTGTGCAACGCAACCAAAAACCCTTAAGTGGTGCACTGCCGGTTTCACTCCACTCCACGCCTCTTCGGGGGTAACATCATTTACAGCCAATGTTGGACTTCGATTGAGGATGTGGACTGCCCAGTTGACTGCTTCTGGCCAGAAAACCTTAGGAACCTCTTTTCCAGTTAACATACTCCGAACATGTTCATGATGGCTTGGTTCTTTCTTTCCGCCACCCTGTTTTGTTGTGGAGTGTATGCTACAGTCAATTGCCTACGAATGCCATTAGTACTACAAAAATCTTTGAACTCTTGGGAATTATACTCACCACCCCTATCAATTCGTAAGCATTGAATGTATGAACCAGTCTCTTTTTCAACTAGGGTTTTAAAACTCTTGAATGTAGCAAAGGCTTGTGACTTCTCGGCTAAGAAATAAACCCAACACTTTCGACTGAAATCATCTATGAAACTAATGATGTACCTTTTCATGCTACTTGACTCTGTGTAATAGGACCACATATGTCTGAATAAATGAGTTGGAGTTGATAAGATGCCCATTGCCCGCCATATGCTTCTCTTAGGTATAGATTCTCTGTGTTGTTTTCCGATCACATAGTCTCGGCACAATTTGCTTGCAGATCTTGATTTCCGGCAACCCTTTTACCATCTTCCCAAACTGCAATGTTCTCAATCCCTTAAAGCCAAGATGTCCATATCTTTAATGACATAACTGAGTAGTATCTTCTGTGGCAGTCTTAAAACATGCAGGAACTCTAGGCAACACATTTGCAATAAGCACAAACATTCTATTAGCACTCATAGTTGTTTGTATGATCAAACCTTTTCAAGGATGATAGACTCGGCATGTTCCATTCTGAATTAATATTGCCACTCCTCTATCTTGTAATTGTCCAATGCTGAGCAGGTTATTCTTCAACTCTGGAATGAAATACACATCGCTGATCACGTGTACCTCCATTTATTTGTAGCCTAATGTTGCCTTTCCCCATCACAGACATCTTGGAGTTGTTGTCGAGCTTCACGTACTGCCTATACTCCTCATCTAGATCATCGAACCACTGCTTGTCTCCGCTCATATGGTTACTACATCCGGAACCCAAAAACCAAACCTGCTCTCTTTTGGCATCGTTCATCTCAACATGTGCCACCAGCAACAATTCTTCAGAATCGTCTAGCTCTGCGTAGTTTGCATTCTTTTCCCAATAAGGGCACTCATTTTGAAAGTGCGCAAATTTATGACACTTATAGCATTCCACCAGTGCTTTATTGAACGATCCTCTTCCTCGACCTTTCTCTGCCTCTGAAACTTGCTCGACCTCGACCTCTTGCACCATATCTGTTATCATCTCTTTCCCAAGCTTTCTCATCGAATGTCACTTTCAATACTTGCTCTTCTCCTCCTGTGTGATTTCGCATTCTCTGCTCATGAACAAGAAGGCTGCTCTGAAGTTCATCAATTGTCAGTGTTGAGGTTATTGGATTCCTCAATGGCAGCCACAACATAATCAAATTTTCCTGTCACGGACCTCAGTATTTTATCCACAATCAGCAACTACTCCATTCGTTCTCCATGTGCCTTCATTTTGTTGGCAATGGTCAAGGTCTGAGAAAAGTAAACATCTACTGTCTCTCCCTCTTTCATCCCAAGTACTTCGAACTCTCTCCTAAGAGCTTGCAGCTGAGCCCTTTTCACCTTTATGGACCCTTGATATTTCTGTCTCATTGAGTCCCATATGTCTTTGGTTGTCTCTCGATTGAGAATCGTCTCCATAATGCTTCTATCAATAGCCTGGAAGAGGTAGTTTTTCACCTTGAGATCTTTCAGCCTTGCCTCTTCGATACCCTTGCGCTATGCTTCTGTAGGTTGAGTTCCATCAGCTACAGTAGGGATTCCTTCCTCAACTAAACCCCAATACTCCTTTGATAACATAGACCAATGGTCATAGTGACCATCAAATCTAGGTATAGCAGGTTGAACAAAATTGTTGTTCTCTGCCGCCATTGGTTGGCTCTCTCAATAAACCTGAGTGTTTCTCTCACACTCTACCTCTCTGTTTTACTTTTGCTCAACCTGAAACTCCAAAAAAAAAATAATCAGGCCCTTGTGAGAATCTCTGATACCAAAATTGTTAACTCACAAAAAGCTCTGTGCACACAATATATTCTGGAGAATACTCTCTTATTAAATTCAAGAACTGATTGGTGGCTTTATAAGCCTTATAAGGGAATGGAGAAATGCAGATAACAACCATGTATAGTACTAACTAAAAAACGTGGAGATAGCTAAGGAAATATTCAACCTAAACTACCCTAAACAATAGGGATTATTCAAATAGAATTGACTAAGCAACAAATAAAACTAACTTGATAGACAAGCTAGCGCTAGCAGATCCAACAAAATCTTCTTCCGACATTATTTGAGCTTCTCCAAAGAATTCTTCATACACAAGCAATTTTGATCCATGAGCCCTAATAATCCCTATTTTTCTTGAGCGAATTTGGTAGATTTAGATCCCGATCGAGCTGCATCGATGCTATTGATGAAATTAGGGCTTTAACAAGTTGTTCCAAATGCCGGAAGAAGAAGAAATGGAAAAGACAAACATACCCCTATCAAATGTGTACGAGTCCTAGTCACTTTTCACCAATTAAGTTCAAAAAGTGTGGGTTTTGTTTAGATGAAATGAAGTTCGTGGTGTACTTAGGCACCTTTTCGAGTTTGGAGTGTGAACATCAACAATGGTGTAAAGTTTGAGATGCAAAGTGTACTTTAGTCTATAATAATGCTTCACCTTTGATCATGAACATTCATTCCACAAATACAACACAAAAATTCAGCATAAATTTAAAGGATAAATAACTTGCTCCACCCTTTTGAGCAAAAGTATCCCTCCAATCAAACTATTTCCCCACAAAAATACAGTATAATTATTTAATTCATCAATTCAAAAATAAGAAATCCTAAATAAATAAATTAATAATTGAATAACCTGCAAAGTCTGGAACTCTAGGCTGAGTTGTCTATAGTAGTTGATTCTCTTGTCCTTGAAAAACGTGAGAGCATCAGAGCAGTACCTGATTTGGTCAGATGATAAAGTGATTCTTAACGGAGAATCGCGGCAGAAATCGAAGGATTTAACCGCCGGAGTAGGGTTCGAGGATGTCACGGAGGTGGAGGTGGAGGTGGAGGTGGAGGTGGCGATGGAGGAGGCGGAACTGGGTTTTCCTGCAGAAGCCATCGCCGATTTCCGACGGGAAATAAGGTTAGCTCTGACCAGAAAAGTGTTAAATTTGTTTCGGCTTTATCCCGCACTTTCTTACATGCGACTCACTTTGTACTTGCGTGAAAATTAAAAAAAAATAAAAAAAAATAAAAAATTGGATATAATTGTTTTAGGATGAAATTATTTTAGGACCAAATAAAATGATAGTTAGAATCGGAATCAGATCGTAATAAAATTGGAATTAAACTCTTGATTTATGAGTTTGATACGTTATTTAAAAATTACTTCATATCAAAATGAAATGAAATAGAATGTAATGGCCAAAATATTCCTGATTAACTAAGTAATATATATAACAATGCAAAGTAAGTATAATACATACTAATATTATAATGCTATATTAATATATAATATAATTCCCTCCATCCTACCAGGATAAAAGTTTTTATTACTTATTTTATATATCCAAAGTTAAATATCTACTATTTTATTACTATTTTATTTTTTATAATAATTTGCTTATTTATGGAGATCACTAGTCATATGCAGATAATTATGTAATTAAATGAGAATTTAAATATGGGCAGTTTTGCCATTTTATCATATTTCTTAATACGTGCAAAAAGTCAACCAAAACTTTTATTCTAAGACAGGAAAAGTAATATTATATATTCATATATAATATTATTATATTATATATTACTATAACATAATACAATAAAAAAATAAATATAATATATACTAATACATACAACATTATATATTATATTAGATATTCTATATAATTATAATATATATAAAATAAATATAATATACACTAATATATATATATATATACTATATATTATATTGTATAATCTATATGTTTATATATCTAAATTATAATATAATATTAAATAAATATAATACATATTAAAAAATATAATATTAAATATGTTATATTGTATATTAAATAAAAAATATAAACATATAATAATATATATTTAATATACAATATAATATATGTATATATATATATATATATATATATATTCTATTAATCTATCTAACAAAATACAAATGATTTTGAATTTTCCGCTCACCCTAATAAATCATCTGGGCCGTCCAAAGTTTGGGATAAATCCCACCGTCCATAGTGCCGGAGGCACGAGACTGTTGCTAGTATAATATAATATAATATGAAATAAATATAATTAATACCTATTAATATTAATATATATATATATAATACTTTTCTATTTTTATGGGTGAGGGTATTTTTGTCTTACCATTTTTTTCAATTCCTTTACTCATTGGAATTGTGATTCCTTAGGGGAGGTAAGGAATCGCAATTCTAATATATTTTTTTATGTTGTTACTGAGTTTATAAAGAAAAAAATAATTAAGTTTCATATTTAAATTACTAAGTTGTCCCTATATTAGTTTTATTATATTTTTAATCTAAAAGGTATAATAGAAATTATAAAAGATAATCTCATGTTATTTAATTTTACATACAAATCCATCTATTTTTGGACAAAAAAAAATTGACAAAAAAAATGATTAAGTTTCCGTCCATTTCAAAACTTAGTAGTAATGTTAGTTTTTGTAATGAGTGTTATATTGCAATTTGTTTAAAATGGCACAATTTAATGCTCCATAACAATTAATGACAAAATTATGATTATAACAATTATAATTTTGGAGACAATTTTACATACTGACCAATTTCCCAACTTCTATTAATTAGCTAGTTGTATACCAACATTTAGAAAATGTAACATGTGAAGAAAGTCATGTGCAAAAGGTCAAAATTTTAAAATCTCTAAAACACTCTTATATATACACTATATATATAGAAAATCATTCAATATATATGCAGTTAATTTATCTCCAAATGAGTATGTCATTACTCAAATGTTTAAACAAAAATGTTTGCCTATTTAAGCCTAAACAAATTAATAAAAGAATAAGAAATTAGACAATATATATATATATATATATATATATATATATATATATATATATATCGAACCTTAAATAATGAACCAGGATATAGTAGCGATTTTTTTTGAAATTTATAGTTATGGTCGAATCATATCGACTTTGTATGTTATAGCGACGGAAAAAACCGTTGCTATAGTCGATTCGCTTTTGGTTTGGTGTTTAAAGTTCGCTGGAAAAGAGGACCGTGTATGTGTTGTATATATATATATATATATATATATATATATATATATATATATCATGTACAACAGCATCATGGAGCCTAATAAATAAAATATAATCTCAATGTCATCCAAGTCTGGTAGAGGAGATCGAAGAATCACCGCAATTCTAGTCAACTGAGCCAGTTCTGTCATACCATAATAACTGTAACTAACGGTTAGTCTAGAGTATAGATTATACTCGAGAAGACTCCTCAGGAAAAAAACACTTCGATTCCCATTTCCCAGATGTGTGTCGTGTGCAAGCAAAATTCTGGGTGTCACAAACATCTTTTTTTTGCAAATATTGTCTTATAGTGCAAAGGATATGGAATTAGCTTTTGGATTTTTGAGGAGGCTTGAGTGTCCTGCGAGTAAAAATAACCCATGCCACCAATGGTGACTTGTCGTGTTATTTTTAGAACCCTATTAATAAGAGTAATATAATAATTTAATTTATTGAGTGTTTTACAAGGATATTCAATCCAATAAATGTTTAATCAGCCGAGGATGGGCAATTTGAAAGGAGTCTAAAACCTAGTAGAGATCTGATTTCTAACTCCTGAAGGAAAAAACTCATGCTATAAATATGAGATGCTCCAGCATAATTAAGGTACACAATTCTGACCCCATGACTAAAGTATCGGAGAATCAATGGACCTTTTGCATGTTTTTTGACGAAATTGAGGTAGTTATGTGGCGATCAAAGCCAAAATTCGAGGTTGACAGAAATCTTTGTTTGAAGACTGCCGATTGATGCATCAGATTGGCACCGTTTGTGGGAAAGGAACAAAAAGCCATCTCTCTCTCTCTCTCACACAAATCAGAAAATCAATATGGTTAGTAGTCACGCTAGTGCACAGGTAACAACCCTGCACCTCCTACCTCCTAACAATCAAGAACAAGAGGCAAACTTTTGTTCAAATCCTACAACCACATCTCATCATCACCCTCCACCTCCTCATATCCATCAAAATAGATTCATACTCATAATGGACAATATACTAAGCGCTCCCAACGTCCTATTTAAGTGGACCTTCGATCAAAAATTAATTAAAGTTGTACAGATCTACGCAGGCAGAATAGTCGAAGGAATAGCCCCCATAAGCGCAAACGCCCAAGGGCCGATGAAAATATAATCAATCAACTAAGGGAGAATTTAAACAATCTCCAGGATCAGTTTCAAAATTTTGAAAGGGGTCCTAGGCAACCCCAAATGTCAGGATATTAGCTTAAGACCATTTGATATTACCGATGCCCATGAGGAGGCAAATGATCAAAAGAAAAGTAAAAAAATATTAAAAGATGTAAAATCGATTAGATGTGAGAGAAAAAGATAAAGAGCAAATATGAGTACATGCAGAGAACTAGTCCCAAGTTTATTAAAATATGTAAAACGGAAAAGAAGACTCATAATATAAAAGAAATGAGGTTTGAACCAGAAAGGCAAAATGCCATCAATAAAGAAGTGGAGAAGTTGTTCAAGACCATAATTAAGGCCATGAGGCCCAGAACTAAGGTTATGAAGGCCAAAAATTAAATCAACTGAGACTCAAAATTAAGGTCATGGAAACTGAGAATTAAGGTCATGGAGGCCTAGAATTAAGGTTATGTGGGTCATAATCAAGACCATGAAGACCCAAAATTAAGACCATGTAGGCTATAATTATAGCCATGGAGACCAGAATCAATGTCATGTAGGCACATAATAAAAGCCTTGGAGCCGAAAATCAAGGACATGAAGACCCATAATTAAGGACATAATGCGAGAATCAAGGCCATGGAGCCAAGAATTAAGGCCCTAAAGGCATAAAATCAAAGTCATGGAGCCCAAAATCAAGGTCATGAAGGTTTAGAATCAAGTCCATGGAGGCCAAGAACTGAGGTCGTGGAGGCTAGAAATTAAGGCCATAGAGGCCAAAATTAAGTTCGACAACCAAGAACTAAGGCTATGTAGGGTATAATTAAGGTCATGAAGAACCAAAATTAATTAAGGTCATGGAGGCCAATAATTAATGAAATGGGCATTTTAAAAAAAGGGATCATGGGGACTGTAAATTAGTGTTATGAGCGCAAAAAAAAATCTATTATTATTTATCTACTCTTTTAAAATTACATTTGTAAGACCCCGAATTTTATGAAATAAAAGTATTCAAATTTTCATATAATTATTATTCTATTCAGTAAATGGTTAAGTTGATAAAAGGTTAAAGTTAAGAGTGATATATGAAAATTTTATAAAGTAAGCAAGTTGTCATAAAATATTCGTTGTGTTGGGAAATATTCGTTTGGTCGGGGAATATTCTTTTTGTTAGGGAATATTCTTACGACGGCGCAATCATTGGTGGACCCCACAACGGAATAACTATTGAATATAGAAAGCGACAAAAATAACCTTTTTATAAAAATAATAGCAAAACTTTTACCGTTAAATAGTTGAAATACCCGGTGATAAAAGTACAGTAATATGCGTTATTGCACAGTAGTACACGGTATTGCACAGTATCTCTGATTATTGATGCTTACGTAAGAAGTCACTCAGTTTTATTTAATAATTGTCACAGTAGTTGCTACATAGTATCTCATATTATTGATTCAATTATTATCACAGTATCATCTGCACAATATTTTATATTATTAAATCAATAATTGACATGACGTAGTTGTTCATATTATTATTTGCATTATTGACAATGTCTAGAAAGTTTTGTCGAGAAAATGGGTTAGGTTATTTAGTTGCGCGCCAATAAAGAGAAATCCTTATCGAAAAGCCCCCTCTTTCCTGGAAACGATCTGGTTGTCAATATTGTGAGTTATAATATTAATGATGAATAATTGTTAAAAGACTAAAAATGTGTTTATTGAAGATAAGTGAATTGTGATAAATATTTATTCAATTTTTGATATAAATAGAGCGGTTTGTCATGAGACGTTTGTTGTAAGTTTGGTTTATTCTATGGGACCCATAGTTCATCATCTAAGAGTCACTTTCGCCAATAGTACTTGCCTTTACCAGACGTCAAACCACTTGCCTTTTCACATTATAGGCGTCAAACCACTTGCTTTTTCACATTACAAGCGTCAAACCACTTGTCTTTACACATTACCAGGCGTCAAGCCACTTGCCTCTTCACATTGCAAGGGCCAAAATAGAATTCTTCTATAAATAAAAGCTCATTTCTTACTTCATATTCACGAATTCACTAAACATATAGAGAGAGAAACTATAGAGAGAGAATCAGAGAGAAAGAAGAAGAGTATTCGAGAAGCAAGCACACACCACCAACACAAAATTATGCTACTACACTATTGCAGTATTCAATCTCCTACTAAGGTAAGGGGTATTATTTCTTTCATATTCGTAAAGGATGTTATTTTTTTTATACTCATAAGGGTTATCATTCTATTCCTTATTAATATGTGGGAATAACTTGTCTACGCGGATTACCGCATGCCTGGTGAATAACCCTTCATATTCATTCTTTATTAAGTTGTGAAAATGATCTATCTACGCGGATTACCACTACAAGAAAAAGAGTCATTGGCGACGGGTTTATTGGCAACGGCACATGTCCCGTCGATAATGACCTTACTGCCGACGAAGAAGCCGTCGAGAATGGCTGCCGTCGAGAATGCAATTTCCCATGGGATAATTTGGTGTGAAAATTTGGCGGTGGAGGGAAAACTAATTGGCGACGGACACATAGATCAAGGCGACGGCAACGCCGTCGATAATAACTCAATCTCGACGGGGTCATTATCGACGGTTTTTCCGTCGAGAATGAGTTCTTTTAATTAAAACCCTGGTTCGCGACGGCAACGACTCATTTTTCCCTCTCCCATATTTCTCTTTCCCTCTCAAATTCACCCATTACTATCTGATTTTCCCACTTAATTCTCAAATTTGCGATATTGATTCTCTTATTTGGTCAATTGAATTCGCCCATTTCTCTCATCTTGCCCAGTTCGCCCATTTCCCTCATCCTCGCTGTAAGCTCCTGCATTTTCCATTTGGCCGCTGCAACTTCGTCGGTCGTGCCTCCGCCCATTTCACCATTACAACTCTAAAGGTCGTACCTGTACTTATACAAGGATTGGGGCTAGTTTGGTACTCTCATAACCATGTAAGATTTTCAGTTCATCTCCTCTCTATATATATGTTTTGAATATTTTTTGGGGTCTCTGCTATTTTTGGGGGTCTGTAATTTTTCTATTCATGTGCTATTCATACAAGGGTAAAAATAGCTTCAGTCTACGTACAACTGTTATAAATCGACGACATGTAGCAGTGTAGCATCATTATCTGATGTGATTTTAAATTTTGGAAGCCATAAATTTTTTGTAGTATACCGCATGACGGGTGAAAATTCATTTGCAGTTTCGTATATTCTTTCATACTCATATGGGATATAATTTATTTGGTACTCGTCAAGGGATAACATTTTCTTTCATATTTTTCTCCATTTATGGTACAAATTTATTGTTTGTTTTCATAACTTTATTGTTAAATGGTGAAAATCCCTGAAATTAGTAGAATATCCTTAATAGTTTGCGCTTCATCTAATATCATTTCATTGGAATATTGGTCTGAACTTTCTTATTAAATTTTAATATTTTCATTCGAGGTACTATTCACGGGATACTATTCATTCAGGGTACTATTTACGGGGTACTATTCATGACAAAATTGATTTCTTTTCTGTCTAAATTATTTTTGATAGATGAATATCATTCTTGAATTTTACTTCACAATTAGTTATCATGTTGACAATTTGGACATTCTTAAACTCTGAATAAATTAAATTATAAATCTTTAATATTTATCATTGATCTCACTTGATTGATTCTTTATATTATTGTCATCATCCTCATGGTTATATTGTGTTGAAAGTCATCTTTGACCCGTAGTGCAAAGATAGACTGTTGATTGGTATGATTATGACCAGAAATTGTGGTGAAAGTCATTTTGGGCCCGTAGTGCATAGATGGACAGGTGTTTGGCATGATAATGACAATTGGTAATTTTAACGAATATCTTTGGCCTGTAATGCAAAGATGAACTGTTGATTGGTGTGATTAGGACCAGGAATTGTGTCTTGGTATAATCATGACCGAAATTGTGTATTGATACAATCATGACCATTGGTATTACAGTTGTATGTCTTTGACCCGTAGTGCAAAGATGGACTGTTGATTATTAGTTTTACAGTTGTATATCTTTTGCCTTTAGTGCAAAGATGGACTGTTAATTATTGGTTTTACAGTTGTATGTCTTTGGATCGTAGTGCAAAGATGAACTGTTAATTGGCATGACTATTGGTGTTACAATTAAATATCTTTTTCCCGGAGTGCAAAGATGAATTGTTAATTGGCATGACTATTGGTGTTACAATTGAATATCTTTGGCCCGGAGTGCAAAGATGAATTTAATGACATAATTATAAACATGAACTGTGAATTGGTATAACCATGATCTTTGGTGTTTTAGGTGAAGACATGTGATGAAAGTTCTCTTTGTCTTGGGTACAACAAAGAACTGTTGTTGGGTATTACAGGAATGAAATATTAATGATGGACTTTTAATTTGGAGAAGATATTAGACATTATGTTCTACTTGACTCTTGTAAAGGATTGTTGATTCCGCTGCAATTATGGTTGAACACTTTTATCATCTACCATATGTTCTAAATATCTGATTTATTACTAATGAATGCTATTGATAATTTGATTATCTTTAGTCATAATATTCTTTATTGGTCTATTTATGCTCACCCTTTTGCTTCACAATTCCTTTCAGGTAATAAGAGTGTAGCTGGGTCGAGCGGGGATAACAAGGGAATAGAGTGATGATCTGTGACTGTTGAAGTTTCTCAATACATTATAAAATAACATAAAAATGTATAATTGTATTGAGGACTTAAAATGTGTGTGTCGTATTTTATACGTCATTTAATAGTTAATTTTGGTGAACAACTATAGGGTGATGAGAACCCGACTTTAAAAACGTCAAAAATACATCTCATTAGAATGAGGAGAACAGAATTCTACTGAGAGCTTAAAGGGTGTGTTGCCACTATCTTACACGATGTCTAACCACATACAAATTCGTGTTATCATAAGATATGGTTGTGCGCATCCACTTGCTGACTATATCTATGAGCATTATCTATATAATCTTGGAGTATGGTTGGAATATAATCCTCAGTTTGAGACAATAGAGATAATTATATGGTAAGAAGATATACACTATTGAAATGAACAAGATAATAATCTTCTCTTTCTTCTTTGGGATCTATTGGGACAACCAGGGGTTAATTCTCAAGTCCTATGATATCTATTATAACTTATATGCATGGTCTCTCATATATGAAGGCTTCCTTAAGCATTTTCCAAATATTTTAATTCCTAAAATAGTTATTGACTATACCTTTATGTAAAGTATCATTGTTTTGGAGTGTGAGTACAATTATTTGTATTGAAACTCACAGCTTATGTGTTGTCGTATTTTGCATGACAGTTTAATAGTTGTAAAAATGAAGATTTGTATTTGGATTTTGTACCATATTTTTGGCGACTCAAAATGGGTTGTGTGGACCTATTTTGGGGGTGTCACAACATTTTTAAAGGAGTAGGGGAGAAATGATGTGGGTAAAAATTGTAATATTCAAGAAATTTGAAAAGAATACTATTAATAATAAAAATGAGATTATTGAAAATAAAGTGTGGTCATTGTGTGTAAGGTATTTATAAAGTTAGTAATGCAATGAAATTGCCAATTATAAAATATGATAAACTTAAGTTATGAACTAACTAAGCTTGAAGGATAAGCCTTGTGTGGCATAAATCTTGTGATGAATTAATTAAGTGTTAATTAAATAATGAAGAAGTGGTTATAATTACTGGTTGGTTCTAAGGAATTGATAGACTCCACGACACGCTTGCGTGAGATGGTGGTTGCCCGGATCGTTTCTAGCATAATTGATAGAGTGGAACTCTCTCGACACTGATCAACCCAACGTCTATAGTGAGACGAGAACATTGGTACAATCGATTAAGCAATGAAATCTGCGTTGTATGGAACACCAACGACGCCTAGACACCTTGTTTATATTAAAATAGGAACCTTGACACAATCGACGATTGATGCGGTACAAGACACCACATACAACTATGTATTGTTGTATGATAAGTCAAATTGAATCTTAAAAAATAAACTAAGAAATTATTTAAGAAATCTTTAAAGAACCAAAAGTAGAGAATAATCTCACAATTAGAATAAATCTTAATAATATTGAATTACATCCACGAATCTTTAAATAATAGGAATTAAAACCCTATGAATCCTAAAAAGAATCAATAAGTATTTTTGGAATCAAAATCTACTCTAACATCCTAATTATAATAGAAATATGATAATATATAGTAAATATTGAGTTTAGAAAGCAAATTCATACTCAAAATCTAACAAAACGCGTCTATCTAGAAAAACGCGCCAATTAATTTTAGGCTACCCCGCCAGGGCAGGTATTTTTACCTTGTGAAGTCCGTCGGGACGTGATTCGGCAGAGAGCTTCGTGCCGGGGCGGGCTTCGATAGAGAGGTTGCTGCCAGAGCGGGGTTTAAAAAACCCGCCGAGGCGGGCTTGCTAAAATTCCCATCCTGAATTCTGTATTCCTGACTTTCATTTAATTGATCTGAAATACAACCTTGGACCATATTAATGAACTTGACACCTCTTCAACCTCCCTAGACCAAGATTTGATCTTTTTTACATGATGAACGCATTGCCTTGGTGCTTGAATTCTTCTTCTTCGTTCCATGCATTCCAACCTCATGTTGTCGCGTGATAACTTATAAGCTCCTATCCATGCAACGTACAAGACACCAATTGACAACTCCAATGGAAGCCTCCTTGGGTTAAATTCAGCCCAACACTTGCAATCATTCATAAACTCCCCAAAACTTGAACTTAGTTATTGTTGTCCGACGCTAGCCCGATCAGGATTGTATCATTCCCCTCTTATTGAAAAGAATTTGTCCTCAAATCCGACATCTCCTCCACTTGAAAAAGAACTAACCACAAACCTGCTTTTACAAAAAAAAAAACTAAGTTAGTAGCATCAAACAAATCATAATGCCAAAACTCTACTTGCAAATTACATATGTAAGTATCAAAAACTCCAACTCCCGTCAAGAACATAGCAAAGTCAGACTTCTCCCCCAAATTGACAATCTGTAGACCAGTTACTCCCAAAACACTAACCATATAAACTAATCTACTATCTACTAAAATAAACGTGAATGTGAAGTAAGAAAGAATCTAAAAAGTCCTATTAAATTGTAAGGATTTAAATATGTCGATATGATTGATAGTATTTAAATTACAAATTTAAATTAATAGGATAATTTGTATATATGTATATTAATTAAGTAAGACTTAATTAAGATATATATATATATATATATATATATATATATAAATTCAGATTTTATTTTAATTAGATTTGGTTTTTGATTAATTCCTTTTAACTGCTATATATATGATATATCATTCATTTTAGGGATATCATCATATCCCAAGAAACCTTAGCTGCTCTTAGAGAGGGACTAGAGAGAAAAAGTTTCGAAAATCCTATCCTTGGTGGCTAGTACCGCGGCTCCTTTTTCTGCAGATCGTGCGACGATTCGCGAGCGTTTGTGTAGATACCGTAGAGACGTAATTCATTCGAATTGTGTTGGAGATTCGAAGCTTTTTCATAATCGGTATAATCTCTTAAACACTGAAGTAATTTTTGTTTCGCATAGATCCTGTTTTGGGTTTCGAAGATTGTTTTGTTCAACTTTTTTATTCCGCAGTACGTTTTTCGATCCGAAATTCCCAACAAACTCTTCATGTGGTAGATTCTCCCAATGACGAATCCCCCATATCAAAAGTCAATCTAATGATCTCGGCCCTTTGTAGAAACACATTCGTCAATGCACCTGGGTCAAATATCAATACTCGAAATTCGCCATGCTTCACACGTAAATTCTCTTGAATTCCTGGATTAAACACAAAACAAATCAATAAGTTCTTTTTGTCTAATCACAAAGAAATCAAATAAACCAAAAGCACATGCACAGTCTACTAGAACAATAATCAAAACACTTCCATATTGACTCTATGCATTGATCGAATTGAATTGCACGGTCCATGATCCCCTCACTGAATATGATCCTATCACGAATCTGTAAAACACAACCAACCTTTCCCTTCCCATTGACATTAACACAATCAAAATCACATAATAGCACTAATGGAATAAAAAGGTCACAATCACCAGTTGAAAACTAAATAGCACCTTTATCATGATCTCGAATAAACTCAACACATGCTAAAGAATTTTCTAAAGTGTTGACAAAACTCAGAATACCATCAAAACAAATATTAACTAATTTTTCCATGTAAGAATGAAAAATATGATTTAACAATCCCACGGAAGTATGCAATGTTATAGCTAAGCCAAATGATCTAACTAAACATGCAAATAACTCATAACTCAATCCATCTTGACGATAAACACTCCTCAAAGCAAAACCATATGACAGTAACTCATGCAAGGATAATTTCTCGAACAGACAAGCATAAACTGTTAGGTTTGTAATATTCATGTGCGCAATCAAATTGCATAAAAGTGCGGAAGCGTGTAAAAATCAGAGTTTAAAAATTTACAAACCATATACCCGGATCACCCTTTATGCACAATTATTAATTAAACGAAAAGATAAAGAATAAATCATACCCTTGAAGATCGAGCTTCCTCGTGTACAAGTTCACCTCCAAATCCTTTCGCTCAATCTTGAATCCACCGGGTTTGGTTCCTTCCTTTGACCAACGTTAGCCACCCAAATGTTTGGCCTCAGAGGTGATCCACCAAGGAAGAAGAAAATTCAAGAAAAGGGTATTGGCTCAACCCTAGTTTTCTATCTCTATAGAAAAAGGCGACTCTCCAACAAATTGGAATTATTACGTATTAGTAAAAGTCAACAACCCCACCCATAATAAGACTCCTCTTATTAATAGATGTGGGCAACCCACCTTAACAATTAAGGAATTGAGTTTTATTTAATTAATTAAATTCTTTTAATTAATTAAGCTCCTAATCTTATTAGGGATAATTAATTAAAACTCCTTTAACTAATTTTCCTTCCTAATCCAATTAGGAATAAATGAGAGTACTTATATTAAATTAATTTCTAAACTCTTTAAAAATTAAAATAATAATAATTGTAATAATATTAATAAGACTCTCTTATTAATTTATATTTAATATTTCTAAAATATTAAATAATAAATATTAAGCTATTTAATTTATTCTATCACCATAGATTAAATTTAATATACATAACATATTATTACGATTATGCCATTAACTTCTTAAATAATTATTCTTCCTTTTATGGTGTGACCCTTTAGGTTCTCCATATTAAACCTAGGTTGTGAATAAATCAATTGTAACAATTCTAATCTTATTTAAATAAATAAATTAAACAATTAATTTATTTAAATAAATAATATTTATTCTACAATGGGATAAGCCTCCCCTAATGATCAACGACTTTCCAGATAATATAGATTTCAACATTAATCATTAAAGAACCTTTGAGTAAATAGTTATCAGACAATTCAATCCTTCCACCATACAATGTCCCAATTAAATATAAGACATTCAATTATCACAAGTCTTATTTTATTTAATTATATGTATTTCGATTCTTAAATGCACAACTCCAAATAATGCAAATTAGAAACTCCTTTCTAATTTCATTCGCCTTAACCCAAGGACTCGGGTTGTCATTTATCGAATCACATAGGACATTTTCTTCTTTTATTAGGATTGGTAGATTTTTTATTGATCATACATTATCTCCATGTATACAACTTATTATACCCAAGCATACCCTTTGATATACCCTAAGGGTCTTAAGGAATAAGTCAAAGTATAACTCATCATACACAAGATACTATGATGATCTCAAGTCCAAGGATTACTTCAGACTACTATCACTACAGAATTCCTATCGACAGCAAATAAAACTCCATTAGGTATTCCTTAGCGAGCCAACGTTCAAATGAACTTATTCTCTAATAAGCACTCACGCATTTGCTTTTAGTGTTCCACACAAATGATCGTGAGATCAATCATCCTCATCCAATGAAAGCAAGCAACGTATGTACCAATCTATCCGGATTCACTAATCTCCAATTTAGTAATCCAATGATTGGGAACTATTTTAGTTTTAAGCTTTCTAAGAATTTAGATCTCATTAGAATGATCATCATCATTATTCTAAAAGCATTGCTTAAAACTATGGGTTTATCACATATTATAAAAACAAAGATCGTGTAGATAATTAAAAGCCTTTAATAAATTAATACTTTTTATTAATAAATGAATAAGATTGTTACAAAGTATATGCTTTATCATCAAACATGATTGGCTTGTGTGCATACTACTTTCATAAACACTACCGTTGTCAATTAACGATAAATCATATAAAGATTGACTAGTATGAAACCTTAACTCAACATATGGATAAGAAACCCTAGAATGAATTTCATGCAAGTAAACACATCAAAAATGAGAATATATATCATGATCATAAACTAACTCAACATACATCAAATATCCACCATAGTTTATGATAAAGACGATTCTACCCTCAAAATAGCTAAACAAAAATTTTCCAATGAAAACATGCAAAACATGTTTTAAATAACTCATGAAAACACTAGGTGCATCAGTTAATCTAACAGAAATAACTAACCATCTATACAAGTCATATGTTAAAACAATTTTCTATTTTTTATATTCCCTCATGCTAATTTTATTAGACATTATCATCACATGATCATTATCACATGTAGATAAAACATAAGAACTATGCAATTTATCAAACATATTATCTAAACAAATAAAAGAATAACGATAATTACCAATTCAAAATCGATGCACAAACTCATTGTCCCATCTTTCCTAGGTACTATGATCTCATAATTAGCACACGAACTCATATTTTCTCTCATTATACCCACTTTCACCAACTCTCCAACTCTCCAACTCGCATCGGTAACTCCGTCGTCTCCTCAAAAATACTATCAGTTGATCGGTACGGAATATTAGCTCGGGGTATATCATCAACAACCTGAACAAGAGAAACAATAGAACTAGACAAAAAAGAGTTAACCTTGTTAGTATTCAAAAGTGTCGTCTTGTACGAATGTACAAGCATTGGCTTTTCAAAATACAACTCACTTTCTTTTTCATAGTCACATATTTCTTCTCTTTCTTCTTTATGCTCATCATCTCATTTGTTTTTCTCTCGTTTATTTTCAAACTCATTTTTTCTCTCATTCTTTTCAATCTCTTCTTTTGAAATATCAATCTTTTGAATAATTTCTTTTTGTTGAATATTTTCACATATATTTTCTTTTACAAACTCATATTCTCGATCACTTTCTTTTAAATGTTCACCAACTTGCTTTTGATCATGGATATCATCGTGCACACTAGAACTCAATAGCTCCCCTTGGACTGCATATTCTTTCCCATCGTATTCCTTCCTCGGCTGATCTTGCTCCTTTTGCAACTTAGAAGTGTTTTGTAGTTGCATCCAACAATCCTCCAATCCCTTGCAACACGCCTCCATGATGTCTTCCTTTATGTTCTTAAATGCTTTAGGAATGTCTTGTGGTTGTCTCCCGTGTGAATCATCCTTGTGTACATGTCGGCGAACGCTCCTATCATTTTTTAATGTTGATCTCCTTGAAGGTTACTCTATGTGTCTTTGATATGTATACTCCTCCCTCCTATCTCGCTGTACTGGAGCAAACTGTTTCCTCATTGTTGTTTTTAATTCTGTTCATGTCTTGATCGGATGCTCTCCATAATTTTTTCTAAACTCCCACCATATGATTGCATGATCGGAGAACTCTTTAATTACTCGTCTGACCTTCCTCTGCTCGGAGTAATCATGATAGTCAAATTCTCGCTCTATTTTTCTCTCCCATCTTAGATATGCCTCTGTATCAATATTACCTTGGAAAGTATTCCTTCGAGACCCATAAGAACTTTCATAGTTATAGCCATATATGTTCGCTGCAAAACAAAGGTTAGTAGATAAAAAAAATTTCTTATACACTCCCTTACGTGTTTCGCTCAACAATGATAATTCACTCACGTATCGCTCAAATTCGGCTTTCACCCTCAATTGGTATTACTACTCTTGCCTTTTACCGCTCAATATTCCCACTTATAGGTTCTTTTTAAATTCCCCAAACAAAATCACAGTTTCACTATTCAATTAAAAAATAACTTATCAAGAACAAATATAGATGGTGTGACTACGGTTACCTACAATCGTGATCCTTGTTGTGTCACGGGTTAACTTCTTGTAAGCCTTGAATTTGTTAATTGTAGCTTCGCTTAGGAATTGATGATGATGGAACGGGATGAAATCTTGTTTGAAATTAGATGATTTGATGGTGTGCTACAAGTTTGGTTAGCACAATAGAAATAGAATTTGAAGATTTTTCTTTTATACTCTCTTTAATTTTTTTACGATTTTTTTTCAATAAATATTCAACAAAAATTAAAGATAAGTAAATCGCTAGAAAAGCTTAGCTTTGATACCAAATGATAGACTCCACGGCACACTTGCGTGAGGTGGTCGTGACCCGAATCGTTTCTAGCACAGTTGATAGAGTGGAACTAGGCTAACCATACATTTTGCTACACTGTTCTGAGGCTTACGATCTTGACCTTACTGAACAATCTTAGAGTAATATTTAGATATTGCTTTCATTCAGTGTCTGCTTGGAGTATTTTACAATCACTCTTTTACTGAGCAATCTTTACTCTGCTATTCATTGATTCATTTTGTAGATTGATCAATTTTTTGCCAAATGATGTTTAACAGCTTCTTCGACTCCTTGTGTAGTTATTTATTAGCCTTGCAACTTTGAGATCATTTACTTCCTTTACAAACTAATTATCTGTCTGCGAGATGGAGTGAATTCTATTATCTTCTAATGCTGTGCAAATACGGTTATCTCTGCAAAGTATCCTCATACTATGAACTGGCAGAGTGACTTTACGATCATGAATTCCTATCATTTATACATCAAATCAATTTTCATAAGATCAACCTAACATTATTTGATCTTTCTAATCTAAGTTCTTGTACATCAATTCTTTTGAAGGACTTTACAAAACTTACTTGTACAAATATACATTAATCATATTTCACTTTAAGCACATGTAGATTTACTTTGCGATC
Source organism: Panax quinquefolius (assembly GCA_020205615.1). Taxonomy (NCBI): domain Eukaryota; kingdom Viridiplantae; phylum Streptophyta; class Magnoliopsida; order Apiales; family Araliaceae; genus Panax; species Panax quinquefolius. The sequence goes on from CM035156.1 coordinate 44,486,406, forward strand.
AATACTTCTATCATGCAGAGTAGTCTCTTTACAATGATCCTATCTATTACATATGCAAACAGGATAAAAATCAACCTAACAAGTTTGATCATACTATTTTAAGTCATTGTACATAGATATCTCAGTTAAGGACTGTATAAAACTTATTCATACAAATATACTTTATAGGCTTCATCATTAAGTCACGCACAGACTTCGTCATCAAATCATATACATTTGAAATCTAATCAGGGATCTAATTAAACTCCCCCTTAATTAAGCAATCTTTTAATCTTTTATTAGATTCCTAACAAGGGGGTATGCTTAGAATCCTGGTTATGTATCTCTATATATTACATATATGAAGATTGAAGAGAAGTCTAAGATACATTATATATATAATTTTTGCACCGTGAAAGTCTCTTTTCTTCTTTTAATTAGTCTTCCTAAAATCAAAAAACTATCACAAAGTAGTGTTCGTTTGGAATAATTGTGAATTGCTGTTAGGGCTAATTACACTTTTGTTACATGAAGTACCATCAAATTCATAATTCGACCCCCAAAAAATGTGGGCTTACAATTTACTACATCAAGTGCTTAATTTGATACAATTTAACCCCCAATTTTTGAATCTGGCCAAAATTGGCCGGAATACCCGACCCGCCTAAGAATCCGATCGAGTTTTGTGTATTTAATACCAGTTGACCGTATAAATATACGATTTGACTTAATTTAAAAAATGGCTATTTATAAACATCAAGTACTACCATATTCATGATTCGACCCCCAAAAAAAAGAAATTAAATTATAAATATAATAATTTTTAGCCCTTTAAAAAAAAGTAACTAATACTGTAGAAATACGGTATAAAAATATAAATACAATTTAAAATTATAAATATTTATAAATAAAATTATAAAAACCATAAATATAATTTGTAAAATTTAAGTTGTGATATAATTTATAAAATTTAAGACATAAAATTTAAAATTTAAAATTTGCAAGATTTAAGTTGTAAAATTTATACATACAATTTGTTAAATTATAGATACAATTTTAAAATTAATTTTTTTTATAAATAAAATATAAGTATTAACTATTGTTTGTTTGAAAAATAAAATGAAAAACGGTCGGAAAGAAAGTTTTGTTGGATAAACTAATTAACTACTATTTGTTTGAAGAATCTTTTAACTAAATAAAAACAACTCACTTTTCAAATCCAAAATATATTACCTATGTCGTCTTATGTACCTTCTCTCTTTGCAACTCATTTTTTGCACATCATTTTCTCTCTCATCCTCCTTCAATGGCGATAATCAGTCTTTTTTCGTTCGAAAAGTATTTGAATTAACATAAAATTTTAAGTTATTTTCTGCTTAAGTCGATCATAGCTAAGGGTGTAAATAAATCGAGTCAAGTCGGGTATTGAGTTGCTCAGATTTGGTTCGCAAAATTTATCGAGTATAAAATAAGGTTTAATCTAAACTCGTTTAACTACCAAGTCGAGCACAATCTCGAATCGAGTTCGAACACTTTGAATTTTTCGAACGAATATGATCCGAGTATCAATAGAAAATTACAATTTGAGGATGTTCGAGTAATTTATCGAACATTAAAATTTGCTCATATTTGAATTATTTATATTTTGAGTTGAGCTCGAATTGAATTTTTAATCGAGCGAGTACGAATCAAACCTGAACTGTTTGCTCATTTAATAGCCATAATCACAGCTACTGGACATAATTCAAGGCACTGAAATTTCCAAATTTGAAGGATTAGGGAAAAGGGAGAGAGGAGAGCTAGAGAGAACAAATGAGTCATTTATTTTTTATTTTTCAATTTTTTCCTCCTCCTTTTGTATATTGTTCCAATATAAAAGGGTAATATTTAATTAATTAAATTTTGGGCACTTTTGTTAATTGTTTAAAAATTTAATGTTATTCGTGTTAAAACTATAATTTGTATGGTTAAAAGTTTATTTATTTTTTGGTAATTAAGTCTTTTTTAAATTTTAAAATAAAAAATATATATTTGGTAATCTTTTTATTAATATTTAATTTTAATAATTTAACATATAATAAAGATGTATACATATTAATTACGTCAAAATAACTATTTATACAAATTTTATACGAATTAGGTACTTGATGTTGTAAATTGTGAATTTTGTGGTACTTGATGTAACATAAGTGTTATTAGTTCGTAATCTATATGATCAAACCGTAAACAATTCTTATCTGGCCAGAAAATGAGGTATTTCGGCCAATTTTGGCCTAATTCTAAAATTGGGGGCTAAATTGTATCAAATTAGACACTTGATGCAGTAAAGTGGAAGTCCAAATTCTTTGACTGCCTAATCATGAATATAATGGTATTTCATGTAGTAAACTGTATTTAGTCCTTACTATTACAATTGTTCAATTTTGAGACTTGACATATATATCAATAATATCATAGAGGTATATCGTGACTTAAGGACATGAATCACCTGTATTATGTTTTCTATTACAATTTTTATTTTACAAAATTATGATTCTAACAAAATGTACTCACGTACTCCTAAAACGTGCATGGATGAAAATATTTGCGTAAGTAGTGCATGCCCCGGCCCTGAATCCTTTACCGAGTCGACCAAATTAATCAACATAGTGTTTCCTTAAAATAACACATTCCAAATTAATGAGCAATCCATGCATACGACAAAGTCAGGATTAGTTCGCAGTGGGGTCAATAATTAGAGTATCAGACAATAAATCAAAATAGATAATTATAGTAACAAAAAATGACTCAAATATATATCCATAAAAATATAATGTCATTGTTATAGCCATCAAACTTATCCACAAAAAATAACTAGTAGAATATAATAATTACAATTGTCCTCTGCGCGTTTTCATTCGTTGAAATCGTTGCATAATACTTTCATTGTCAATGCAATCAAATACATCCTTCTCGATATATGTAATCAAGCAACAAATAATTAATAAAGTTACAACAATTTCTTCTAACAAATAATTAATAAAATTACAACAAATAATTCCCATGAGATAAAATCATTCTGGAAAGGTCTAATATGTTTGGTTGCAACCGAATATTCCCAAATAATTCCCAGCCACAAAGCCACTCTACCAATTTCATCTAACAAACAACCACTCTTCACTAAATTCACTTTTCCTATAAGTATTCACTCTTCCCCTAATAGTATTTAGGCAGTTAGCGACTCAACTAGCTGACTAGCTTAATAGGAAAAAAAAACAAAACTGAGGTTGGAGAAATTGAAGAGAGCAAAATTTCTGTTACATGCAATAAAATGGCTGCCCTTGCCAGGACCAAGAGAGTCACCGACACGGTTGATGATAAGGCCATGGCCAGAATATTTGATCGGGACTGGCTTGATCCTGTTTACGTTAGCAGCGGGAGCGAACACAACGACAAAATGGTGAGTTGGTTTCACACTCGCCAGTCGCCTCCCTTTGGCCTTTGCCCTTTTCTCTCTCTTTTGTGGTTTCTCTTAGAACTTTGGCTGACTAGAGGCTGGGTATGAGATTTAGGGTTAGGTGCCTGGGTTTTAAATTAAAAAAAAATTCATGGGGTCAAAAATTGAGTGGGGTCAATTGACCCCACAGTTTCTACATAGCTTCGCCACTGGAGACAGTGATTAGTTTTGAATAAATCCTACTACCTTCGTTCCTAAAAGATTGTCGTTTAAGATTTTTGAACATAAATTAAGAAAGTCATTTAATACTTTCATTTAACAATTAAAATTTATTTGAAATTTCATCACTACCCCTTCATAGGAAGTTGAAAACTATTAATACAAGGAAGAGAATTTCTTGGGACAATGAGAGAAGGTATGGGATGATATAGGAAAGTAAATAATTTATTCTCCTAAAATGTTGTAAATGACAAATAAATTAAAATAATTTTTTTTTTCTAAAATGACAATATTTTAGGAATGGAAGGAGTAGTAGTTATCATTTTGCTTATCCCAAAGAAACTCAGTCTACTCTAGACGAACGATAGGTACAGTATGATCCAGACAATCATCTCTCTTTTACAGAAGTTTTAACTTTTGTATGGGCTGGGCCAAGCATGATTGAATATGGTCCATAACTTAAAAATAATTCAGCCCAATGAATGGGTTTAATTTTTGAAATAACTAAACAGGAGCTTTGTAAAAATTATAGAGAAGGAAATTGATATTTTCATATGTTAAAATGATATTTTCATACAAGTCTCTCACCTGAAAGTGGGACTCACTCATTATTTATACGAGATGAACCATATGGAAATATCATTTTTTTATGTAAAAATAACAGTTTCTTATAGAGAACTATCCTTTGGAGGGTAAGTAAACATGCACAGTAAATTACTACTTGATACATATAAAAAATGACCATTTTGAAAAGTTACTGCATAGGATTATTTGCTTTAGTTTAGATGCAAAACAATCCTTCATATTACAAATTTGTAGCATGTCACACACACGGGAGTGATTAGCATGAAGTTAACTTTGGTCAATTGATCAATACAATGTAGACACGCATGCATGAAGTGATATCTCGCTCTGCGTGTCAACATTGTATTGATCACATTACCAACTTATCATGATGTTAACTTCATGATAACCGAATCTCACACACACGATACGAGTGACAAAAGTAAAGTTTAATTATCATTGTTAGAAATTGTTAGTTAAGTTTATATATTCCTCTGTCTTAGAAATTGAGTTTTATATGAGTCGCAACTAAATCGTTGTTAGTCAAAAAAAATAAAATAATAGGAGTTCGTGTGTATGGGAAAAGAATATGAGAAGGTGTGTGAGCAACGAAAGTACACACAAGGGCGGAGCCATAAATTTTTTTCGTCCTGAACTACAAAGTACCAACCATAAAATTCAGAAATTACCTTCAAATAATGGCCCTATGTTTCACAACTTAACCTTGAATGTTTTTTTGTTTAATTGTCCTACAATCATCAGTGTGATTGTGTGAAGGCCATTGTGGAACCAATTTTAGAAAGACAAATAAATGCCTTACTCCACAGATTCAAGTGCAAAGCTGCAAATTAAGCATCTTTTAACACATATTCTAGTTCTAAAGCATATGAAAGCATTACAACAAGCTAGCACATAGTTTATCAGAGTTATATGTTCTAATTTAATCCTCTCCCCTCTTGTTGCAATTTGCAAACGTTGTTAGGGATGTATGCAAGTCCCACTGAAACTAATGAGTTCCAACAAGAAGATGAATGGTACTAATGAGTAATAACAAGGAAACTACAACATCCAGGACTTGTATATTTTCACATAAGTTGTATTGTCCATATTTGAAGTAATTTTTTTAGGTAAAAAGAAAACATGAAATATAATTAAAACCCTGACACATATGTTTAATAAAAAGCTAGCTATTTTATATCAAGCAAGTCACGGTATACATTAATTTTACAGAGACTGACATTCCTAAAGTTTTTTTTTTCAAAACTTCCATACTAGCATAGTTCAAACATTTCTATACATTGTCTAACTTTCAAATTTAAACATGCCTAAATTATTACTTCCAATCAAATCAGCACAAATTTCTCAAATAAATATGCCTAACCAAAAATTAGTACGCAATTAATTAGTCAGTGTATGTACTTACTGTTACCCGTAAGGAAGAGGCTAACCACGCAAGGAGCTAGAGATCAAGCAGCCCCTTAAAACTAAAAAAATAAAATTTGGGGGTAAAAACCAAACCCTAACCTTGCAATTAAAATCAGAAAGAGAGGGAGGATGGATGAGAGCCAGAGAGAGAAGAGAGGTAGAAGAAAAGAAGTATATAAAGAAGAAGAGAGAGCTGCCCATTGAAAGCAACAACCGCGTGTTCTGCCTCGCCGTACAGCCGCACCCCTCATGTAAGACCCCAAATTTTATGAAATGAAAGTATTCAATTTTCTTATAATTATTATTCTATTTAGTAAATGGTTAAATTGATAAAAGTTTAAAGTTAAGGGTGATATGTGAAAATTTTTGCAAAGTAAGCAAGTTGTCATAAAATATTAGTTTGGTCAGAGAATATTCGTTTTAATATGGAATATTAGATGCGACGACACACAATCATAGTGACCCCAACTAACGGAATTCTTGTCGGAATGAAAAACGACGCGAAATATCTTTTATAAAAATAACTACGAAAGTTTTACCATTAAGCTGTTGAAATATCCGATTGGTAAAAGTACAAGATAATATGTGGTGGTTGCGATAAGAAGACGCGGTATTGATTATTGATGCTTATGTGAGAAGTCACCGGTTATACTCAATTATTATTATAAAGAATCGCATAATAATCTCTCATATTATTGATTCAATTATTGTCACAGTATCATCTGCATAATATTTTTATTATTAAATCAATAATTGAGATGACAAAGTTATTTATATTATTATTTTCAATATTAACGATGTCTAAAAAGTTCTGTCGAGGAAAAGGGTTTGGTCACCTAATTGCGCGCCAATAGAGAGAAATCCTTATCGGAAAGCCCTCTCTTTCCTGGGAATGATCTGGTTGTTAAATACTGTGAGTTATAATATTAATGATGAATAAGTTCGTGTTGATTAAAGATGAAATTGATATTATTGGGATTATTAGTGTTAGTGGAAATCGACATCTATTTCGATAATAATTGATGTCTGGAGGTTATATTGATCAATCAGGTAATTAATTGGATAAATGAGCAATTAATTGCTATTAATTCACATGCTTATAACTATTTGTTCACACGTGTGTACTATTGATTCACATGCATGTACTATTAGGGGAGGTGGTGCAAGATTGATAATACTTGCATGACTAAATTAAAAATGGAGGTATAGATGAATGTACTATACTGTAACTATTTTTTCACATATATAGAACTATTGATTCACATAAATGTACTATTAGTTCACATGCATGTACTATTAGGGGAGGTGGTGCAAGTTTGATAATACTTGCAAGACTAAATTAAAAATGAAAGAAAAGATGAAGGTATTATACTGTAATATTCGAGCCCCAAAACGTACAATTATCAAAACTATATTTTCTTATAAATAGAAGCTCATTCTTCTTTCATTCTCACCAATTCACTATGACTCACAAGAGTGATTATAGAGAGAAGCTATAGAAAGAAAGAAGAAGAGAAGTCTACTACTTCACTATTCCAGTATCCAGTTTTCTTCTGAGGTAAGGGGTATTATTTATTTCATATTCTGAAGAGATATTATTTTTCTTAATCGTATGAATATTATTTTTGTTCAATATTCGTAAGGAATATCATTTTTTGTTCAATATTGATTGTCCACGTTTAATATTCGTAATGAATATTATTTTCATTCAATATTCGTAAGGGATGTTATTTATTTCTTATTCTTAAGGGTTATTATTTCTTACTATTCACTCGGGTATTATTTACGGGGTACTATTCACTTAGGGTATTATTTACGGGGTACTATTTACTCGAGTATTATTCACTCGGGGGTACTATTCACGAAGTACTATTCACAAAGTACTATTCATGAAATACTATTCATAGGGTACTATTCATAAAGTACTATTCACGGGGTACTATTCACGAAGTACTATTCACGGGATACTATTCATGAAGTACTATTCACGGGATACTATTCATGACAAAAAATTGATTCTTTTCTGTCCAAATTAATTTTTGATACATGAATATTATTTTTGAATTTTACTCCACAATTGGTGATCATGTTGACAATTGGGATATTATTGAATTCTGGATAAATTGTATTATAAATGTTTAATATTTATCCTTTATCTCATTTGATTGATTCTTTATATCATTGTCATGATCCTCATGCTTATATTGCGTTAAAAGTCATCTTTGGCCCGTAGTTCATAGATGGACTGTTGGTTATTGGTTTTATAGTTGTATGTCTTTGCTGTGTAGAGCAAAAGAAGAAGCTGGCGATTGATATCTTTGGTCGTAGTGCAAAGATGAACTGTTGATTGATAGCTTTGGCCCGTAGTGCAAAGATGGACAGGTGTATGACATGATCATGACCACTGGTGATACTAACGAATATCTTTGGCCTTAGTGCAGGGATAATTCGATGATGTGATTGGCAGGATCATGACCATTAGTTAACAGTTGAATGTCTTTGGCCGTAGTGCACTGACAGACAATTGATTGGTATGATCATGACCATTGATTTTATAGTTGAATATCTTTGGCCCGTAGTGCAAAGATAGATAACTGATTGGTATGATCATTGTTATTACATTTGAATATCTTTAGCTTTTGGGGTAAGGATATTGTGTAAATGTTCTATTAAGCCTTTGTGACAAGGAGAAACTGTTGATTCACATTATTATAAACATGAATTGTGAATTTAACTAAAATCTTTGGTGGTTCAGGTGAAGACAGGTGATGAAAGTTCTCTTTGTCTTGGGCATAATAAAGAACTGTTAATGGGTATTACAGGGATAAAATTGATGATAAACTTTTAAATCATAGAAGATAGTAGATATCATGCTCTGCTTGACTCTTCTAATGGATTACTTGTTCCGCTGCAGTTGTTGATCTAAAACTTGTTGTCTATTGTATTCTATCAGTTGTTATACTATTGAAGGCCAAGGATAATTTATTCTGCATTATCTTAGTCATAATATTTCATTGGGCTAGTTGACTCACACTTTTCTTTTTTCACTATTCTTCTTGAAATGAGAATATAGTCGACTTAGCCTGGGAATGGAGTGATGGTCCAGGATAAGTGGCTATAGTTGTGAGACCCCAAATTTTATGAATAAAGATTTAAATTGCTCGAAATATTTTTTTCAAAATTATGGTGTGGATTTGATATAATGTTATAGTTGTGGGTAATATTTATAAATTTTGCAAAGTATGCAAGTTGTTATATAATATTCGATTGGTCGGGGAATATTCGTTTTAACAGGGAATATTCGTACGACGACACAATCATTGGTGGACACCACAACGGAATTATTGTTGGATTGAGAAAACGACAAAAATATTTTTATGAAAATAATGGCGGAAGTTTTACCGTTAAAACTGTTGAACTAGTCGGTAGTAAAAGTACAATAATACGCGTGGTTGCATAGTAGCACACAATATTGATTATTGATGCTTACGTGAGAAGTCACTCAGTTTTGTTCAATTATTGCTACAGTAATTGTTGCATAGTATCTCATGTTATTTGATTCAATTATTGTCGATATTTTATATATTATTAAATCAATAATTGAGATGACAGAGTTATTAATATTATTATTTGCAATATTAACGATATTTAGAAGTTCGCCAATGAGAGGTTTGGTCACCTAATTGCGCGCCAATAGGGAGAAATTTTTATTGGAAAGCCCCCTCTTTCCTAGGAACGACCTGGTCGATTAATATTGTTAATTATAATAATGATGATAAATGTTGTTAAATATGTTGAGGTGTCTTTTTATGAAGTCATGAAGTTTTTTATATATATATATTTATTATATATATAAATTTTGTTTTATTAGTATTATTAATGTAATAAAATGGAAAAGCTTTTATATAAAAATGTAATACTTTTATAAAGTTATTTGTTTTATTAGACTATAAATAAAATATATTATATTTTATTATACATAGTGTTTTGCATAATAAAATCTTTTTATATAAAAATGTAATACTTTTATAAAGTTATTTATTTTATTAGACAATAATTAGAATATATTATATTTTATTATGACATAGTGTTTCAGATAAGACTACTGCGTAGAAGTTTTGCATAGTAAAATCTTTTTATATAAAACATAATACTTTTATAAAGTTATTCGTTTTATTAGATTATAAATAGAATATATTATATTTTATTTAAAAGATTTGTTTTATTAGAATATTTTATTTATACCGCATAGTAAATCAATATGGACCGTCTGATTTAAAAGTAAATCAATCTGACCGCTCATAAATTATTTACTATTCAATTCATTCTCCTATAAATGAAGCTCATTCCTTCATTATTTCTTACGAATTCAATTTGAAACTACAGAGAGAAACTATAGAGAGAAAGAAGAAAAGTATTCGCTACTTCACTACTCCTATATCCGGTTTCTTAAGGTAAGGGGTATTATTTCTTTTGTATTCATGAAGAGAACTTACATTATTCCATTCTTTATTATTCTATTGGAATAACTCAGATCACCTTGTGCTACCCTATACTTGGTGAAATTCTTCATTATTCCATTCTTTATCATTATGTTGAATAACACATGCATGCAATACCGCTTACATGGTGAAATTCTTCATTATTCCATTCTTTATTATTATGTTGGAATAACATACATATGAAGTACCGCATACATGGTGAAATTCTTATGTTATTCCATTCTTTATTATTTTGTTGGAACATCACATGCATGCGTTACGCATGACACGGTTCCGATTATTTATTATTCTATTGGAACATCACATGCATGCGTTTATGCATGACACTGGTTTCATTGTTTATTATTACATTTGGAATATCACATGCGTGCGTTTATGCATGACCTGGTTCAATTATTTATTATTCTGTTGGAATATCCTGTTTGTGCGTTTACGCATGACCTGGTTCCATTATTTATTATTACATTGGAATAACCGTCTGCATCTTGATTACATCGCATGCCTGGTGATTTCTTTTGTTATTCCATTCTTTATTATTCTTAGTTGGTTAAAGTTTTGGCTTTTATACTCCATGAAATTAGTAGAATATCCTTGATATTTGCGCTTCATCCAGTATCTTTTCATGGAAATATTCTTCTGATCATTCTTGAGTTTTACCCCACAAAGCAGTATCATGTTGACAATTTGGACATTATTGGTTCCTGGATAAATTAATTCTTGAACTTGTTTTATTAAATTCTTATATCATTGTCATCATTCTCATGTTTATATTATGTTGAAAGTCATCTATGGCCTGTAGTGCATAGATGGACTTGGTATGATTATGACCAGGGATTATTTGGTATAATCATGTTCGATGATGTGGATTAATTATTGAGCTGAGTCTCAGCAATGAAATATTAATTCATGGATGTGGTAAAAGTCATCTTTGGTCGTAGTACATTGATGGACTTGGTATGATTATGACCGAGGATTATTCGGTATAATCGTGGCCAGTAATTAAAAACACGAATATCCACGGCCAATAAAGGTGCATGGATAATTCGTGGTCGTGATACTTATTAAAAGTGAGAGTCTCAAAGATTATTGGTTTTCTGGTTGTATATCTTTGGCACTGTAGTGCAAAGATGAATTGTTAATGAATATCTTTGGTAGGATTGCAAAGATGAATTTAATGTTTTCAACGATAAAGGTATTCAAGGTATCCTCACCTCTTTATCATACCAGTCGTACCCTAAATTCGAGGCGAAATTCCATAAGGAGGGAGATTGTGAGACCCCAGATTTTATCAATAAAGATTTAAATTTTGTGAAATAATTTTAATATTATGGTGTGAATTTGAGATAATATTATAGTTGTGGGTAGTATTTATAAATTTTGCAAAGTATGCAAGTGGTTATATTATATTCGATTGGTGGGAATATTAGGTTTAGCGAGGGAATATTAATGACAACAAATTTCAATCATTGGTGGACCCCATAATGTAATTATTATCGGATTGAAAGCGACAAAAATATTTTATTGAAATAACGGTGGAAGTTTTACTGGTTGATCATTGTTGAACTACACTCGGTAGTAAAAAATAAGATGTCGTGTGGTTGCATAGTATATTACTCAGATTGATTATTGATGCTTATGTGAGAAGTCACTCGGTTTGATTCCATTATTGTCGATTAATAATATGAATTATTATAGCGATAATGACGTTTTTGTTTTATTCAGTATTATTAACGTAATAAAAGCGAAACATCTTTTATATAAAATGAGAATACTTTATTAAAGTTATTCTATAAATAGAATATATTATATTTTATTATGCATAGTGTTGCATAGTGTTTTTGCATAATGTTTGCATAGTAAAATGTTTTTATATAAATAGAATTTATGATATTTTATTTAAAAGATTTTGCTTTAAATATGGACCGTCGATTAAAAGTAAATCAATCTGGACCGTTCATGGATTAATTACTATGCATTCTATTTTCCTATAAATAGAAGCTCATTCCTTCATTATTTTCTTACTTAATTCTTTGAAACTCAGAGAGAGAAATTATAGAGAGAAGCTATAGAGAGAAAATCTATAGAGAGAAAGAAGAAGAGTATTTTGGTACTTCACTACTTTGATATCCAATTGTCTTTTACGGTAAGGGATATTATTTGTTGTACCGTAAGGGGTGTTATTCTTTCTTATTCACGAAGAGAACACATTATTCCATTCTTTATTATTCGGTTGGAATAACTCAGATACATGCCAGTATACCCTATACTTGGTGAAATCCTATGTTATTCCATTCTTATTTATTTACATTGGAATAACTTTGTATCTGTGGACTCCCTATACTTGATGAAATCCTTATATTATTCGCGTCTTTATTATTACGTTGGAATATCCATGCGTGTGTTTTACAGGACTTGGTTAAAATCTTTATTATTATTACGTGGGAACATCCTCATGCGTATGCTTTTTCGCAGTACTGGTTACATTATTTATTATTACATTGGAATAACTTTTGCTGTCTTGATATCTATCGCATGCGTGGTGATTTCTTTTGTTATTCCATTCTTTATTATACCGGTTTGGTTAAAACTTTGACTTCTATACTCCATGAAATTAGTAGAATATCCTTGATATTTGCGTTTCATCCAGTATCTTTTCATGGAAATATTCTTCTGATCATTCTTGAATTTTACTCTACAAAGCAGTATCATGTTGTCAATTTGGACATTATTAGTTCTTGGATAAATTAATTCTTGAACTTGTTTATTGAATTATTATGTCATTGATATCATCCTCATGTTATATTATGTTGAAAGTCATCTTTGGCTTACGTGCATAGATGGACTTAGTATGATTATGACCAGGGATCATTCGGTATAATCATGACCTGTTATAAATGATGTGATAAAAGTCCTCAGTGGCCTGTAAAGCATTGATGAATAGTTTTTGCTATGATTATGACCAGGGTTTATTCGGTATAGTCATGACCATTGATGATTTAATGAAAATTCTTGACCGTAGTACAGGGATGATTAGATGTGGTGGAATATTTATTAAAAGTTGAGTCTCATTTATAACTTGATGATGAAAAACCTTTTAAATCATAAAAGATAGTAGATTTTATTTTCTACTTGACTCTTTTAATGGATTGTTGGTTCCGCTGTAGTTAAACTTGATGTTCATTATATCTTATCAGTTTAACACTGTTGTAGGCTAATGATAATTTATTTTCGCATTATCTTAGTCATAATATTTTTCATTGAGCTAGTTGAGCTCACCCTTTCTTTCTTTCATTCTCTTTCAGAAATGAGAATATAAATTGGGGACGAGTCGGGGAGCGGAGTAATGGTCCAGAGGATAGCATTAGTAGTCCTCACTATTCTGTGAAATAGTGTGATAATAATTGTAATGAGGACTCTTTTTGAGTTTGTATAATATCTAGTAGACAATATTTGTATTCAAACTCACAGTTTATGTCGTATTGTACACGACAGTTACATTAGTAAGTTGTATTTAAATTATGTACCATGTATCTGAATACCCAAGATGGGTGATGTATACCTAATTTTGGGGGCGTCACATATATGCTAATTGGAGAAAAAAGTTCCTTGGGGCAGCTTCAAAGGTGATGTTCTGGAAGGCAGCTAAGGCCATGAAGGACATCAGGAAGGAGTCAATGGATGCTCAAACTGCCTTAATAGGTATACCTCCTAAACTTTGGAGTAAGGCTTATTTTGATACCACCACCAAATTTGATGTAGTGACAAACAATGTCAGTGTTTTAATAGTTGGATCCTAGAGGCTAGGTATAAACCCCTCTTAACAATGTTTGAAGACATAAAGACTCAAGTTATGGAGAGAATCCATACCAAGAGAGATCAGATGCTAAAAAGAGATGGTAAATTATGCCCTAGGATTCTAACTAAAGTGAATAGGTCTATTGAATTGACCAAGTACTGTGATCACACATAGGATGAGCTAGGGTCATATGTATAAGATGAGTGATAAGTATGGTAAATACGTGGTAGACATAGGTGTGTCAATTATCTGGAATACCTTGCAATTATGCTGCAACTGGGATACTTCATCAAGAGAGACCTGTTGAGGATTTTGTGGACCCTTGTTACTACATTGAAACCTATCTCAAGTCATATAACCGCCTGTTAAAGCCTATGAGTGGCAGCAATGGTTGTCCTACTACGGACTTACCAATCTTATTGCCTCCATTGACTAAGAGATTGGCTGGAATGCCAAAGAGATGTAGAAGGAAAGATCCAAATAAAGAACAAAAGAGCACGGGTAAAGTTTCAAAGAAAGGGACTGCAATAATGTGTTCGACATGCAAGCAATACGATCATAATAAAGCTAGTTGTAGGAACACACCTGCCCGAGAACAACCTACTGTCAGAAGGCAAAAGATCAATGTGAGTGTTATAATTTTATATCATTTATATGTTTCCTTCAATTTGTCCATGTACATACTGACATTTGGGACATAACAGGCAAAAAAGAAGCAAGGTAGTGTAGCTGGAAATGGGACTGCAACTGGGGAAAGGAGTGCAACTGGTAGTCAGAGATCAAGAGATGGTGGAGTCACACAATCTGCAGATGGGGGACAGTGAAGTAAGACAATATGCAAGTATCTTTTTGGGCAAATTTAGTGTATTTTTGGGTAGCTTTAGTGTCTTTTTGGGCAGCTTTAGACTTGTGAAGACAATCTATTTTAGAAACTTAAGACTTGTGAAGACAATCTATTTTGGTCTGGCTGTAACAAATTAAGACTTATTACTACAATGATATGTGGAGTATATGTAGTATGGTTGGAGCAGGTTTTAATGATAAAGCTGTTGGTTGGCAGTTTCAACCACTGTTACTTTTGTGTGTGCAGTTGTATTGGGGCTCATTTTGCAGTTTTGTATTGTTGCAGATTTGCAATTTTATATTGAAATGTTGTGTTGGTGTTATATTGGCATTGTTGCAGTTTTGTGTGTGTGCAGGGAACTGAAAATGTATTAACTGCATTGTCGCAGTTTTGTTAGTTGTTGGTTGGCAGTTAGTTTTTGTGACGCCCCCAAAATAGGTATACATCACACATCTTGAGTCGCCAAATACATGGTACAAAATTCAAATACAACTTAATAATACAACTGTCATATAAAATACGACAAAACATAAACTGAGAGTTTTAATACGAATATTGTCATCTAGACAGTATTCAAACTCAAATGGAGTCCTCAATACATTTATTATCACACTATTTCATAGAATAGTGAGGACTACTAATGCTATCATCTCGATAATCACTCGCTTCTGACTAGTCTCTTGCCACGTTCTTATTTCCTAAAGAGAACAATAGAAGAAGAATTCTCTGATTCTGCTGTGATTTTCAATTCTAATTAAGTAACCTATTTATAGGAGAATGGAAGGGCACTGTGTAAGGATTTTTCTCATGGAAGAAATAATTCATAACCCACGGGCATCATACGTAACCTTTGGTTGATTGAATTTCAATGAAATTATCTAATAAAAACAAAAACTAAAATAATATATATATATATCAACACATGCTTGTTTGAATTTTGCTCCGACCCATAAACATTTGCTAGACTCCTCCCCTCAAAAGTCCTCCACACATGGGCCCCACCATGTGTCATCATCACATGTGGGCCCCACCTTTTATAATATATATTAAATAATTTTTTACCGATTATTTTAAAAAATGGGTAAATAGGGGTCCATAAAATAAGCAAAATTTACGTCAAATACTTCATAAAATCCCCTCAATATTTTTAACAACATTTATCATCATTATTATAATTTGGAATATTTAACAACTAGGTCGTTCCCAGGAAAGAGAGGGCTTTTCAATAAGGATTTCTCTCTATTGGCGTGCAATTAGGTGACCAAACCTCTCCTTGACAGAACTTCTAGACATTGTCAATATTGTAAATAATAATATTAATAACTCTGTCATCTCAATTCTTGATTTAATAATATATAAAATATCGATAATAATTGAATCAAATAACGTGAGATACTATGCAACAATTACTATAGCAATAATTGAACAAAACTGAGTTACTTCTTACGTAAGCATCAATAATCAATACCGTGTGCTACTATGCAACCACGCGTATTACTATACTTTTAACACCGGGTGTTTCAACAGTTAACGATAAAACTTCCGCCGTTATTTTCATAAAAAGATATTTTTGTCATTTTCTCAATCCGACAATAATTTCGTTGTGGGGTCCACCAATGATTGTGTCATCGTATGAATATTTCCTGTTAAAACGAATATTCCCCGACCAATCGAATATTATATAACAATTTGCATACTTTGCAAAATTTATAAATATTACCCACAACTATAACATTATATCAAATTCACTCCATAATATTCAAAAATGATATTTATAGAAAATTCATCTTTATTAATAAAAGTTGGGGTCTTACAACCTCCTCTTCTTATGAAATTTCGCCCTCGAAATTACGGTACGTACCTGATATGTCGAATCGGCCGTCCTAATGCCACGCAAACACACACATAGCACCGCATAGGTATTAGACACGCGTTAGAACTTACGGGACTCGATTTCGACATACGGAATCCGAGTTATCGTCCAGTTTGCAAAACTCGCCAACACTTAGGCAAAAAGCCAAAAGACAGCCCAAAACCCCCATAGAACGTCCGAATGCCACGCAAACACACATAGCACCGCGTAGGTATTAGACACGCGTTAGAACTTACGGGACTCGATTTCGACATACAGAATCCGAGTTATCGTCCAGTTTGCAAAACTCGCCAACACTTAGGCAAAAAGCTGAAAAACAGTCCAAAACCCGCATCGGCCGTGCGAATGCCACGCAAACATACACATAGCACCGCGTAGGTATTAAACACGCGTTAGAACTTACGGGACTCGATGCCGACATACGGAATCCGAAGTTATCGTCCAGGTTGCAAAACTCGCTAACACTTAGGCAAAAAGTCAAAAACAACCCAAAACACGCATCGGACGATCCCGAATGCCCGCATAAACACACACATAGACCGCGTAGGTATTGAACACGTGTTAGAAGTTACGGGAATCATTTCGACATACGAAATCCGAAAGTTATCGTCCGGTTTGCAAAACTCGCCAACACCAAAAAAGCAAAAAAGCGACCCAAAACCCGCATCGGACGTCCGAATGCCACACAAACACACACATAGCACCACGTAGGTATTAGACTCGTGTTAGAACTTAAGGGACTCAATTTCGACATACGGAATCCGAGTTATCGTCCGGTTTGCAAAACTCGCCAACCCTTAGGCAAAAAGCAGAAAAACAGTCCAAAACCCGCATCGGACGTCCAAATGCCACGTAAACACACACATAGCACTGGGTAGGTATTAGACACGTGTTAGAACTTACGGGACTCGATTCGACATACGTAATCCGAGTTATCGTCCAGTTTGAAAAACTCGCCAACACTTAGGCAAAAAGCCGAAAAATAACCCAAAACCCGCATCGGACGTCCGAATGCCACGCAAACAAACACATAGCACCGCGTAGGTATTAGACACGTGTTAGAACTTACGGGACTCGATTCCGACATACGGAATCCGAGTTATCGTCCAGTTTGCAAAACTCGCCAACACTTAGGCAAAAAGCCAAAAAACAGCCCAAAACCCCCATCGAACGTCCGAATGCCACACAAACACACACATAGCACCGCGTAGGTTTTAGACACGCGTTAGAACTTATGAGACTCGATTCTGACATAAGGAATCTGAGTTATCGTCCAGTTTGCAAAACTCGCCAACACTTAGGCAAAAAGCCGAAAAACAGCCCAAAACCCGTATCGGACGTCCGAATGCCACGCAAACACACACATAGCACCGCGTAGGTATTAGACATGTGTTAGAACTTACGGGACTCGATTCTGACATACGGAATCCGAGTTATCGTCCAGTTTGTAAAAACTCGCCAACACTTAGGCAAAAAACCGAAAAAGAGCCCAAAACCCGCATCGGCCGTCCGAATGCCACGCAAACACACACATAGCACCGCGTAGGTATTATACACGCGTTAGAACTTACGGGACTCGATTCCGACATACGAGAATCCGAGTTATCGTCTAGTTTGTAAAACTCGCCAACACTTAGGCAAAAAGCTGAAAAATAGTCCAAAACCCGCATCGGTCGTCCGAATGCCACACAAACACACATATAGCACCGCGTAGGTATTAGACATGCGTTAGAACTTACGGGACTCGATTCTGATATACGGAATCCGAGTTATCGTCCAGTTTGCAAAACTCGCCAACACTTAGGCAAAAAGCCGAAAAACAACCCAAAACCAGCATCTGACGTCCGAATGCCACGCAAACACACACATAGCACCGCGTAGGTATTAGACACGTGTTAGAAGTTACGGGACTCGATTCCGACATACGAAATCCGAGTTATCGTCCAGTTTGCAAAACTCGCCAACACTTAGGCAAAAAGCCAAAAAATAGCCCAAAACCCGCATCGGACGTCCGAATGCCACACAAACACACACATAGCACCGCGTAGGTATTAGACACGTGTTAGAACTTAAGGGACTCAATTCCGACATACGAAATTGAGTTATCGTCCAGTTTGCAAAACTCGCCAACACTTAGGCAAAAAGCTAAAAAAATAGTCCAAAACCCGCATCGGACGTCCAAATGCCATGTAAACACACACATAGCACCGCGTAGGTATTATACACGTGTTAGAAGTTACGGGAATCAATTCCGACATACGGAATCCGAGTTATCGTCCAGTTTGCAAAACTCGCCAACACTTAGGCAAAAAGCCGAAAAACAACCCAAAACCCGCATCGGACGTCCGAATGCCACACAAACACACACATAGCACCACGTAGGTATTAGACACGTGTTAGAACTTAAGGAACTCAATTCCGACATACGGAATCCGAGTTATCGTCCAGTTTGCAAAACTCGCCAACACTTAGGCAAAAAGCCGAAAAATAGTCCAAAACCCGCATCGGACGTCCAAATGCCACGTAAACACACACATAGCACCGCGTAGGTATTAGACACGTGTTAGAACTTACGGGACTCGATTCCGACATACGTAATCCGAGTTATCGTCCAGTTTGCAAAACTCGCCAACACTTAGGCAAAAAGCCGAAAAATAACCCAAAACCCGCATCGGACGTCCGAATGCCACGCAAACAAACACATAGCACCGCGTAGGTATTAGACACGTGTTAGAACTTACGGGACTCGATTCCGACATACGGAATCGAGTTATCGTCCAGTTTGCAAAACTCGCCAACACTTAGGCAAAAAGCCAAAAATCAGCCCAAAACCCCCATCGAACGTCCGAATGCCACACAAACACACACATAGCACCGCGTAGGTTTTAGACACGCGTTAGAACTTATGAGACTCGATTCCGACATAAGGAATCCGAGTTATCGTCCAGTTTGCAAAACTCGCCAACACTTAGGCAAAAAGCCGAAAAAACAGTCCAAAACCCGCATCGGACGTCCGAATGCCACACAAACACACACATAGCACCGCGTAGGTATTAGACACGTGTTAGAACTTACGGGACTCGATTCCGACATACGGAATCCGAGTTATCGTCCAGTTTGCAAAAACTCGCCAACACTTAGGCAAAAAGCTGAAAAACAGTCCAAAACCCGCATCGGCCGTCCGAATGCCACGCAAACACACACATAGCACCGCGTAGGTATTATACACGCGTTAGAACTTACGGGACTCGATTCGACATACAGAATCCGAGTTATCGTCCAGTTTGTAAAACTCGCCAACACTTAGGCAAAAAGCTAAAAAACAGTCCAAAACCCGCATCGGCTGTCCGAATGCCACGCAAACACACACATAGCACCGCGTAGGTATTAGACATGCGTTAGAACTTACGGGACTCTATTCCGATATACGGAATCCGTGTTATCGTCCAGTTTGCAAAACTCGCCAACACTTAGGTAAAAAGCCGAAAAAACAACCCAAAACCAGCATCGGACGTCCGAATGCCACGCAAATACACACATAGCATCGCGTAGGTATTAGACACGTGTTAGAACTTACGGGCTTGATTCGACATACGGAATCCGAGTTATCGTCCAGTTTGCAAAACTCGCCAACACTTAGGCAAAAAGCCGAAAAACAACCCAAAACCAGCATCGGACGTCCGAATGCCATGCAAATACACACATAGCATCGCGTAGGTATTAGACACGTGTTAGAACTTACGGGACTCGATTCTGACATACAAAATCGAGTTATCGTCCAGTTTGCAAAACTCGCCAACACTTAGGCAAAAAGCCGAAAAATAACCCAAAACCAGCATCGGACGTCCGAATGCCACGTAAACACACACATAGCACCGCGTAGGTATTAGACACGTGTTAGAACTTAAGGAACTCAATTCCAACATACGGAATCCGAGTTATCGTCCAGTTTGTAAAACTCGCCAACACTTAGGCAAAAAGTCGAAAAACAGTCCAAAACCCGCATCGGCTGTCCGAATGCCACGCAAACACACACATAGCACCGCGTAGGTATTAGACATGCGTTAGAACTTACGGGACTCGATTCCGATATACGAAATCCGAGTTATCGTCCAGTTTGCAAAACTCGCCAACACTTAGGCAAAAAGCGAAAAACAACCCAAAACCCGCATCGGACGTCCGAATGCTACGCAAACACACACATAGCACCGCGTAGGTATTAGACACGTGTTAGAACTTACGGGACTCGATTCCGACATACGAAATCCGAGTTATCGTCCAGTTTGCAAAACTCGCCAACACTAAGTCATAAAGCCAAAAAACAGCCCAAAACCCGCATCGGACGTCCGAATGCCACACAAACACACACATAGCACCGCTTAGGTATTAAATACGTGTTAGAACTTACGGGACTCGATTCCGACATACGTAATCCGAGTTATCGTCCAATTTGCAAAACTCGCCAACACTTAGGCAAAAAGTCGAAAAACAGCCCGAGATGTCAAGGGCAGCAAATTCAAGTTTTGTAAGATTTGACATCTAAAAAAAACACATGCAATAATATAAAATACTACTAGTTAGTAATAATTAAAAATATCTAAAAATGATGGTAGATATAATATTCAGGTGATGTGTAGCCTACTGCATAACACATACTATTATATATAGTAGTAATATATATATACATACATGATGTATATATATATTCTGTAATTTTCAATGTTTATTAATGATAAAAACATTGATATGAGACATACTTGGTCATGTTACATAAACCGCTTAAAGTTATTCTTATATATATACACACTATGTTTTAGCATATTTAATTTTACTAAAACAATACTATATATATATGATTAAATTTAATTTTAATAAAATGATACTTACAGTGAGTTGAGATAATTTCCTTTCCAAAATTCTGTAGAACTTCGTGCTGATAACGTGTTGTGTAATGATAGATAAAGTAAATTAAGAAGAGAACAAAATAGATATATTAATAATCTTTGCAGATTGGTGGTCATTCACAATTCTTTTGATATCAAATCAATTTCTTGGATGTGGTGTCTCTGTCAAAAACTACTCACTGCGGCTCTTTCTATACAAAATATATATAACACCAACTAACATTTATATTTCAATAACTTAAGTTGCATTAAAGCAACTTAATGGCTTAAGTTCCCACCATTTATTTTGGTGGTTACTTTCTTCCAATTAATTTATTTCTAACAAAAACTACCTTTAATAAATTAGGGGTGAAGAAACACACGTTATTATTTATTAATTATTTAATAAAAATATTTACTTCTAATCAATATTTAAAAACACAAAAAGATGTTTAAGTAATTAATAAAGAAAGAAAATGAACTACAAATTTAATAATTATCGATAAGACAACCTTTAGAATTTGATAAATTTAATATGAAATAACCAACTATTTTATATTTACAATTTAAAAACATTAATCACATGTAAGAAATAAATTTAAACTTGATCAACTCAACTACTCACGAACCAGTCGGATCCGAACCGAACACGAATTGTTCGTGAACATAGACAATCTGAATTACATGGTTCGCAAGCATATTCGACCGATCAATCGAACTTGATACTTTGTGCGAAGTCGACTTGACAATTTAATTGAATCGAACATTATCGAACCGAACTTGAACCGAACTAAACATATTCACGAACAGTTCAGTTCGTTTACAGCCATATTTTCAATTAATACAAAAAAAAAATTTAATTTCAATAATATTTGACTTCACTTTCGAGAATACAAGTCTCAATTAGGATGAAAGAAATTTCTGCAATTAAGGAGAAAAATGGTCTCCTAATAAAATATTCAATTCGTTGCAAATTATAAAACCACTATTGATTTTTATTGATTTCAAAAGAATTTATATTATTTTAAATTTGAAAACATTTTTAAAAAGTAACTTCAAAAAGTTAATAATTAATAATATTATATTTAAAACAAATGAGATAATATTTATTAATTATATTATTATTTAAACTTGATTCGATTTTAATTCAAAAATTATTGTAGAATTGTTCAAAAGATAACTGAGTTTGTTTTAAAGCCGAAAGGCTGTAAGTTTAGAGTGAAAAATATATATCGGGAGTAGTTTTGCACAATTGAAGCGAATAAGGGTCTTATCTTATGCATTGTAATATAATACCATTCGATATAGGCGTTACATGTATAAATTATATAAGTTAAATTTAAAATTTTATAAATTTAAAAGATTAAATAAAAAATATAAAATTTTAGATTAAGAAGAACAAAATAATAATATATTTAAAATTATAAAAACCAAAGATTAAAAAAATGTGACACAAAATGATCGTTACTCGGGAAAGTGGCTTTATATATAAGAGATTACGGATGCATTATTGTGTGATGTTGATTTTCACAGATAGTAATAAAATTGATTTATTATTGACCATGAAAATAAATTCAACATTTAAAGTAATTATATTAGGTTTATGTTTTTCGTATTTCTTTTCCCTATTTTTCTTTGTTATTATTTAGTATTTGCGTTGTATTATTATTTTCTAACGCATAAATTATAAGCAATTTTTATCAATATTAATTTAAATTTTGTATAATTATTACTTTTTTTGTCCTTTAAATGCATAGTTTTTTTTTATCCCTAAAAAGACGAGATTAAAGTGCATAAAATGAATGAAATATGTCATTTAGTAGGGTTCGTTAGTATAAAAAAAATAAAACTATTCTCATCACTTTATATAATCTTGTGTAGTAAATTTTAAACTTTTTTACTGTTATTTTATTCTTATTTTTTTAATGTGTGTAAATTATATTTTGCTCATTTTTAAGAACGGAATAAGTAGTATACAAATTATACACAAATAATTGGGAGTGGTTAGGATGAAATTAATTTTGATCAATTAACCAATACAGTGTCAACATACACGCGATCTCTCTCTCTCTCTCTGTATGTCTATACTGTATCGGTCAATTGACCAACTTATTATAAAATTAACTTCATGGTAACCGAACCCCAAATAATTGCCTTATTTGTGTATAATTTTTTATAGGCTTAACTATAAATTATTACCCTAAACTATATGTCATATTCCACTTCAGTGATTCATCTTTTAATTTTGTCAATTAGATGATTAAACTATTAATTTTTTCTACTTCTCTCCAATTGAGCTTGCCACGTCAGAAATTGCTGACGTGACTCTCTGAGTGGGGCCATGTCCAGTTGATATGTATTTAAAAAATAATATTTTTAGCATTTTATTAATTTAAATTGTTTAAGCGAGAGTAAATTTGGAAAATCATAAGTTGAACCTCCCCATCTTCTTCCTCCTTTCCCCTTCATCCTAAACTCTCTCTGTGACGCCCCCAAAATAGGTCCATTCCATCCAACCCATTCTGAGTCGCCAAATACATGGTACAGAAATAACTACAACTTTATTATTACAACATATAAACTGTAAGTATAAATACAGATATTGCCATCTAGACAATATCCACACGCAAATAAATCCCCATCATAATTATTGATACATTATTTTACAAAAATGGTGAGGACTACTAAACAACTCTCTCTAGAACCTTCATTCCATACCCCGACTAGTACTTCATTACATTCTCGCCTCTTGAGAAGAAAAATGGAACAAAAAGGAAAAGGTGAGCTCAACTAGCCCGATAAAGAATATTATGACTAAGATAATATACAACAAATTATCGTTAGTCTCCAATGGGAAAAAATCTAATAGAATACAATAGACAATCGGTTTTAAATCAATCTTCGCAATGAAATAATAATTCATTAGAAGAGTTAAGTAGAGAATGCAAACTACTATCTTCTATATATGAATTTAAAAGTTCATCGTCGATATTTTATCCTGTAACATCAATCAATATATATCTCGGAATCAAATATTCATCTTTGCACTACAGCCAAAGATATTCATCGATTAGTCATGTTCATCTAAACACATTCATCTTTGCACTACTATTTAAAGATATTAATCAAGAGGTCATGTTCATCTCAATACTGCTCATCTTGCAGACTACGGGCCAAAGATATTCATCAAGAAATCATTCATCTTTGCACTACTGGGCCAAAGATATTGATAATATCATCATTTAGATTTGAGGATGATGAAAAATATTTCAAAGAAAAGCGAATCCAAAGTGAAACAAAAGAACAAATATTAAGGATTCAGTATTTTAAACAATCCAAGTTCAAAAATACTTCATAAGTAATCGAGTGGAGTAAAATTCAAGAATGATCAAAACATGGATACAATCAAAGCTAGTATCCATAATTGATATTTTGGACAAAAGAAGAAATTTCATTTTTAAATTGAATAGTGCCGTGATTCGTGAATAGTGTCAGATATCGTGAATAGTCTTAGATATCGTGAATAGTAACTCCGACACCAAAAGATAGAAATTTCACAAAAAATATCATCACGCTTCGTGAATAGTACTCGTGAATAGTACTCGTGAATAGTAACCCGTGAATAGTAACTCATGAATAGTAACCCCGACATGAAAAAGTTTTAAATTTGATAAAAAGTTCCAACCAATATTTCAGCATAATGATATTGAAGAAATAATATCATTTGAGAAAAAAAAATAACATCCCTTACCTCGAAAGACAGTACTTCTAGTTGAAACACCGGATATAGGCTATGACTTGAACTTGCACCGTATAGCTATACTCAAAGTATACTCAAAATACTCACAAGAATACGCTCGATAATATAGAGAGAAAACTTGAGTTTACGGTGTGATTTTTAATTCTAACCTAAGCACCCTATTTATAGGAAATTGCTTAGAACACCAAAGTAGAAAATTGAATATAATAATATTATTTATAAACAAAATTCCTTAGCCCACCTTTGAAATCTGATTTCAGCCATAGCACATGTTAAATGAGGTTCACAAACTCACCAAAAACGTTTTTCTCAAAATAATTAATTAAAACTCCCAAAAATCAATTATTTCGGAACTTCGAAACTTCAATAATTCATAATAAATAGCCATTTTGTTAGAAAATTCGAATCTCGCGATTTTTTATAGGAAATTCAATTCTCTACAACTTTGCAGAAGAAAGTTTTTCCAAATTCCAAACAGAAATTAACCGAAATCCACAAACGGACGATTTTACAGGCTATAATCAAATTTCGGTCAATAATTGTGTTCACCAACACACAAAATATGTGTTAAACATTTATTACCACAAAAATACTCTTCCTCCTCATATACTCATATATCCCACATTCATTATAAAAATATCACCGTTAATATATTATTAAAATAATATATTTAAATGAATTATTTTATCGAAAAAAGATAAAATATTAATTTTAACAATTGTCACATTAAAATTTTCTCCATCTATATCCACATAAAATCAATATTTTTCTCATCATATAAATCAATAATTAATTATTCACAAATAATATTACAGAATCACAAGATTGTGACGTGTAGTTCCGGAAAGAGGGGCTTTCGATAAGAATTTCTCCTTCTTGGCGCAATTGCAATTAGGTGACCAAACCTCTCCTTAGCGTAACTTTCTAGACATTGCCAATAATGTTATCTAATAATATTATTAGGATAATATGAATTATTGCTTCGATAATGAAAAATCGTGTAATGACAATTATTGAAAACGACAATGAATATAAAATATCAACGCAAAGCAATTATTAAATCAATAAAATCTTTGAGCGATAATTATCGTAACCATTATTGAGTAGTGCCTTCTTACGTAAGAATCAATAATTGGTGCAATACCGCAAGTGTCTTCTTGTTCAACAACGCGTATTAGTGTGTGTTTTAACCACGGGTATTCAATGAAGATAACTTGAATAACAACTTCTGTAGATTATTTATAAACAACTTATATTTGTTGTTTTCTTCATCCAATCGCTTTCCGTTATGGGGCCCCATGTAAGCTCGCAGCGGTCAGCAATGAATATTCCTCGACGATTGAATATTCCACGACCAAACGAATATTCCCAAACAATAATGAATATTTTATAACCACTTGCTTATTGAAATATTTGCGTATTTTACCCATAACTATCCACATTAATCAAATCAACCCTTACTATTTCAAAATAATAAATAGAGGAAAATAAATTTCATTTATTAATAATTTGGGGTCTTACAACCTCCCTCCTTATGAAATTTCATCCTCGAAATTGGCGTATGTGGTGTGTTTGAAAAGATGAGAATACCTCGTTTTCATTTCCGTTTCCAACTCCTGGTCATTTCCTCAATAGCATGGTTTCTCCACAAAACCTTAACTTGTGGTATAACCCCCAGACATAGGACATGTTCTTTCTATCCAAGATCTTGACAGGTACCTCCTCGTACGTTAAGTCTTCGGCTATCTCGTCTGGTTCTAACTCAATGACGTGGTTCGGGTTGTCCACATATTTACGTAAAATCGATACGTGAAAAAAGTTATGAACACGCGTCATACTTGGCGATAAAACGAGTCTATAGGCCACAGTTCCTATTCGATCGAGAATTTCAAATGGATTAATAAATTGAAGGTTTGAGCTTTCCTCCGATTCTTGCTTTTGAAATAACAACTTATTGCACCTCCTTCTTCAAATTCATCAGCTCCGGTGGGTAGCTTGAACAACTTTAACTTTATCGATTAAAGTCGATTATACTCGTATATCATCACGTGGGTACCTAGAATTTTCATCTCCATCTCTATTATTTATAAATTATACGAAATGAGTCTTTGAAAATATCATACTCGTACTTGTATACGATCTTCTACTCAACACGTCAGCTACCACGTTAGCTTTTCCAGGATGGCATGGTCAGAACATGTGCTGAAATAAGTCTCCTCTTGAGTTCTTCGAAGCTCTTCCCACATTCCTTGCTCCATTCGAATTTTGTATCTCTACGAGTCAGCTGCGTTAATGGAATAGCGATTAGAGAATATCCTTCAACGAATCTCCAGATAATAACCAACTAAGCCTGAAAGCTACGTATTTCGATTCTGAGGCTTAGGTTGTTCTCAATTGTGACTCATATCCCAACCTTGGATAAGACGTTACAATGACACCTATCGGTTTACTATCGCTTGCGAATATGGTGTCCCCTACGGAGAGTTTGGCTTGATTGCATTCCACAAATGAAGTCACCAAATAAAGGCTCGGTACCAAATTCTATAGTTGAATTTTTAACTCACGAAGTTCAATAGAGCCATTCGATATGAGATTTTAGAAATGAGTTTTGTCTTGGGGTTCAAAGTCGATACAAAGTTTAATATCGGGCTTTGGGAGTAAGCCAAGAAATTCTTGAAATACGTCGGGAAAAATCAATAACAACGGGAATATTATTCAAATCGGCGTGTCTTTATTCAAATCCATAACATGGACTAAGAAAACTTGACATCCAAGTAATAAGCGAATGACTTCATGGCTTGATATGAAAATGTTTGACTACAATGGTTTGATTGCATGAATTGAATAATGAGTTGCTTAGGAATATGAAAACTAACAACCTTACGAAAGTAATCAATTTCGGCATGATGAGTAGTTAACCTTAAAATCACATCAAAAGCAAATATCTCTATAGAAATAAGGTTAACGAGGTAATGTGATAGTGCCAACTTGAATCAAGCAAGATTTCTAAACAACGGATGTAATGAAAGTTTCTCTAATCAGAGTCTCCATAAATAGGTCAAAGTCTAATTTCTCCGTAGTCAAGTTCAAACGTGAGCGCAAGCAAGAGAGAGAAAAGAATGGGTAGAACCCGGTATCTAGTAAGGTATAAACTTCGCAAGAATTTATAATTAACTAACCCGTGCTAACTTCGTTCGGGTTCCTCGCATTTTATTGGTCACGACAAACGCTCTTCCGAGAACCGTTGACTTTGACTTTTACGGGACATCCTTTTGAGTCACCATTCCATTTGGATGGGATTCGATATCGTACAATCTCGGCGATATGTCCTTCTTTTCCATAATTATAGCATACTTTAAAGCTGACTAGGCGGTTCAATGATATATCCCTCTTTCCGCATTTGTAACATACGACGGGTGGTCTTTCTCCTCCTTGGAACCGGTTGCTCTTGGCATCGCGTCGTCTTCACATTGTCGTTGTTGAATCTCCTCTATTTAAAATCTCCTCCCGACTCGCTTCTTCTATTTTTATGGCCACGATTACACACCGAGTGGTTACCGCCTTTGTCCAAGTATTCTTCTTTCTCCATTTGGTTATCGTTATTACGATGACTACTATCTTGAGATAATCCACGGTTATGGTCCCTCGGTTGAATGTACTCGTTATCTCGCTCTAACAACCGAGCCACGTTGACAACATCTCGAGAGAGAAAATTTATGAGAAATGAGATCTTTGAAGTATGTCGGGTTTCAAACCTCTCGAAACATCCGCGTCATCGTTCCTCATTCTCCACCAAATGAGGTCTGAACACTGGATAACTCCATGAACTTCGCCTCGTCTTTAGGACACCGTCGTGTTATTCTGCTCGATCTAATAAACTCCACTTCCTTCATATAGACCGAATACTTTCGAGGAAGTACTTGTCATTGAATTGTTTCTGAAATGTCTCTATGACATCTTTGAGTGCTGTTGGATGGAGTGCGCTTCACTGATTCCCACCGATGTCTGCCTCGCGCCACGGAACATAAAGGTGGCGGCGAATGTACTTACATTCCTCGTGCATCCCAAGACATCGAATATCTTGGTAATTTGCTTCACCCATGTTTCCGCCATGATCGGATCTGGCTTTCCCTTAAATTCGGTGGTCCCAACTCTTTGAAGCTGCTTTTGGTTTGTGACAAACCGTGAATTGCTATCATTTCTCCTGTATTTTGAACACGAGTCTCCTTCGTCGATTTTGCATGAACCGCAAAAGCTTCTAAACATCCCTCGTTCATCATCCGCCCCGGTGGTGTTGTTCACGGAGGTACATTATCGTCACTGTTGCATGTTCTCCTCGTTGGTAAGTACAAGCATCTCCACGGTCTCATTTACTCCATTGTTAATATTCTCGATCGACATTCTCAAATCTTTTGTCATAAAACAAGGGTTAATTAAGGAAATCAATATATCACATAATATCCCTATATCTTGACCAACTAACAAATAAGCTTAGGTAGGACACACTAGCGAAGGATTTACTCGTCTCTCCCTCCTAGTTCTATTCCCAGATCTCCGCCGGAGATCATATCCCTAAGCTCGATACCAACCGTGGCGCCCCCAAAATAGGTCCATTCCATCCAACCCATTACGAGTCGCCAAATACATGGTACGAAATAACTACAACTTTATTATTACAACATATAAAGCTGTGAGTTTAAATACGAGATATTGCCATCTAGACAATATCCACACGCAAATAAATCCCCATCATAATTATTGATACATTATTTTACAAAAATGGTGAGGACTACTAAACAACTCTCTAGAACCTTCATTCCATACCCCCGACTAGTACTTCGCTACATTCTCGCCTCACGAGAAGAAAAATGGAACAAAAAGGAAAAGGGTGAGCTCAACTAGCCCAAAGTAAAGAATATTATGACTAAGATAATATACAACAAATTATCGTTAGTGTGGCGCCCCAAAATTAGGTATACATCACCCATCTTGGGTCGCCACTTACATGGTGCGTAATTTAAATACAACTTATTAACATAAGCGTCAGTGTACAATACGACATAAGCGTGAGTTTAAATACAAATATATCTCTACTAGATATTATACAAACTCAAAAAAAAAGTCCTCATTACAATTATTATCACTTTATTTCACGAATAGTGAGGACTACTAATGTTATCTTGGGACCATCACTCATTTCCCCGACTCGTCCCGGCTATATTCTCATTTCACGAAGAGAACGGTGAAAGAAAGGGTGAGCTCAACTAGCCCGAGAAGAAATATTACGACTAAGATAATGCGAATAAATTATCAATAGTCTTCAACAATGTTAAAGCGATAAAATACAATAAACACCCGGTTTAAGCTGCGTTGAATAAGCAATCCATTAAAAAGTCAAGTAGAAAATAAAGTCTACTATCTTTTAGGTTTTAAAGGTTTTTCATCTTTGTTATATTTGAGACTAAACTTTAATAAATATTCCACATCATCGAATCACCCCCGCACTACTGCCGAGGATATTCTTTAGTATCACGACCACAATTATTCATGCACTACGGGCCGAGAATATTTGTGTATTCATTAATGGTCATGATCATGCCAACAAGCGTCCATCAATGCACTACTGACCTTCGAGGATTTTTACCACATCATTTGTAACATTACGGTCATGATTACACCGAATAGTCTCTGGTCATAATCATACCAAGTCCATCTATGCACTCTACAGGCCACGAGATGACTTTAAAAAAATATAAACATGAGGATGATGACAATGATATAAGAATTCAATAAAACAAGTTCAAGAATTATTTTATCCAGAATTATTAACGTCAAATTATCAATATGATCTTTGTTTTGTAGAGTAAAATTCAAGAATGATCGGAAGAATATTTTCATGAAAGATCTTTGGATGAAACGCAAATATCAAGGATATTCCACTAATTTCATGGAGTATAGAAGTCAAAGTTTTAACCATTTGGGTATAATAAAGAATGGAATAACAAAAGAAATCACCGTGCATGCGATAGAGCGCTTGCAGACGAGTTATTCTAACAAAATAATAAATAACGGAACGGTCGGTGAAATTCACACGCAAGCGGGATGTTCCAACGAGAATAATAAAGATGGAACCGGATCCGGTGTAAAACACACAGATAGGATATTCCAAGGAGAATAATAAAAAACGGAATCGGTCGGTGTAAAACACATGCACAGGATGTTCCAACGAAGAATAATAAAAAGCGGAACCGGTCGGGTGTAAAACACATGATGAGGATGTTCCAATGCAGAATAATAAAGAGCGAAACCGGTAAAGGTGTAAAACACATGCAGCAGGATGTTCCAATGAGAATAATAGAAGAATGTCACCAAGTATAGGGTAAGCATGGCGTACACGAGGTTATTCCAAGCGAGAATAATAAGCGATGGAATAACAGCAGTTCTCTTCATGAATAAGAAAGAATAACACCCCTTACTTTTGGTAGGAGATTGAATCTGCGGCGGTGTAGTAACAAAATACTCTTCTTCTTTCTCTCTTATTCTCTCTATACTTTCTCTCTCTATAGCTTGAATGAATTAAGTGAAAAATAATGAAGCCCTAGGCCTCTATTTATAGAAGATTTCTAGCTTAGCTTTTCCGCCAGTCTGAAAAGGCAAGTGGCTTGATTTAATGGTTTGGCGCTTTTGTAATGTGAAGCGACAAGTGGTTCGATGCCTGTAATGTGAAATGACAAGTGGTTCGACGTGCGGTAAAGGTAATTACTATTAACGAAGGTAAATACTATTAGCGAAGGTAAATACTATTCCTGAGGGTAATTACTATTGACGAAGGTAATTATTATTGTGAAGGTAAATACTATTCACAAGGGTAATTACTATTGTGAATGTAATTACTATTGATGAAGAGACTCTTAGATGATGACATATGAGCCCCCATAAAATAATCAAACTTACCACAAATCATTTTTTTTTCATCAACACATATTTAATCTTTCAACAATTATTAATCATTTATAACTTTGTCGTCTCAATTATTGATTTAATCTATAACATATTATCTGAGATGATCTTGTGACAATAATTGAATCAATAATATAAGAGATATGATCTGCAACAATTCTTGTATAATAATTGAGCATGGTGAGTGACTTCTCACGTAAGCATCGATAATCAATCTGTAGTGTGCTTCTTGTGCAACTATGCGTATTCATTGCATTACTTTTACCACTTAGGGTAGTTCAGCAGCTTTTAACGGTAACACCTTCGGCCGTTATTTTTATAAAATATTTTTGTCGTTTTCTCAATCCGACAATAATTACATTATTAGGGTCCACCAATGATTGAGCCATTATCTGAATATTCCCTAACAAAAAGAATATTCCCACCAAACGAATATTTTATAACAACTTGCATACTTTTGCAAAATTTATAAATATTACCCACAACTATAACATTATATCAAATTTATTCCATAATATTCAAAAATAATATTTATAGAAAAATTCATCTTTATTTATAAAATCTGGGGTCTTACAACCTCCCCTTCTTATGAAATTTTGCCCTCGAAATTAGGGTACGTACCTGGTATGTTGAAGAGGTAAGGATACCTTGATTTCATTTCAGATTCTAACTCCCAAGTCATTTCCTCAACATCGTGGTTCCTCCACAAAACTTTGACTTGAGGTATAACCTTGGAGCGTAGAATATGTTCCTTCTTATCAAAATTTGAGCAGGAACCTCTTCATACGTCAAATCTTCCGCTATTTCATCCGATTCTAACTTCAATAATATGGTTCGGGTCTTTCACATATTTACGTAACATAGATATGTGAAAAAGCGTTATGAACACGAGACATATTTGGCGGCAAAAGCGAGTCTATAGGCCACAGTTCCTACTCGATCGAGGATTAAAATGGACCCGATGAATCGAGGGTTAAGTTTTCCTCTCTTTCCAAATCTTGTAACTCCTTTCCATGGATCGACTCTTAACAACACATGATCTCTATATCGAATTCCCGTCCTTTCGATGAAGATCAACATAACTCTTTTGTCGATTTTGTGAGGTTTTTATACATTGTCGGATCGTTTGAATCTTTTCCGTAGTCATGCACGCATAACAACTCGGTCCCAACAACGTTGCTTCACCCACCTCATCCCAAAGATATTGGAGAGC
The DNA here is from genome assembly GCA_020205615.1 of Panax quinquefolius. Classification (NCBI taxonomy): domain Eukaryota; kingdom Viridiplantae; phylum Streptophyta; class Magnoliopsida; order Apiales; family Araliaceae; genus Panax; species Panax quinquefolius. The sequence continues at coordinate 44,519,860 of CM035156.1, forward strand.
GACACTTTCTTTCCATACAACGCTTGAATGAAGCCATGCCAATACTTGTTTGATAAGCTGTTGTTGTAGGAAAACTCCACCAATGGTAAAACTTGTCCCAACTCCCCTTGAAATCAAGGACACAGAGTCTTAATAGATCTTCAAGAGTTTGAATAGTCCTCTCCATTGTCGATGCATTCGAGGATGATATGCCGAGCTAAATCGTAAGTATGCCCCCATAGCTTTTTGCAAACTAACCCAAAATCGTGAAGTGAATCTTGGGTCTTGATCGGAAACTATGGATACTGCGGATACCATGCGATCTTACAATCTCGTTTATGTACATCTGAGCAAAGGCGTTCAAGTGTATAAGTTTCTCGTGTCGGTAAGAAATGAAGCGGACTTGGTCAATCTATCAACAATGACCCAAATCGCATCAATGCCTTGAGAAACCTTAGGAAGACCCGTGCTTGAAATCCATAGTAATGTGCTCCCACTTCCATTCCGGAATTTCAAGTGGTTCTGATGGACCTTTTGGTACTTGATGCTCCGCTTTAACTCGTTGACAAGTTAGACACCTTGAGATAAGCAGCGCTATCTCTCTCTTCATATTGCTCCACCAAAATGTATGACTAATATCATGATACATTTGGTACTCCCGAGATGGATTGCAAATGGTGTGTTATGCGCCTCCATCATGATATTATACTTTAAATCGTGGTCGTTAAGAACACAAAGTCCGGAGTTGACTCAAGTATTCTTTCTTCATCGATTCTTGCTTCCGGTGATAACACCTTCTTGCACTTTTTTCCTCATACGCATCACCTCAGTCCAGTAGCAAGCGGCTTTAACTTTATCGATTAAAGTCGGTTCTACTCAGTATACTCGCTATCATCACACGCGTCCACAGAGTCTTTAACTCTATCTCCATCCTTTGCAAGTCACACAAAATGGGCTCTTGCGTTGACAATATCGCACTTTTCGTGCTTGCATATGATTTTTTACTCAATCGTACCTACCACGTTCGCTTTTCGAGGATGGTATTGGATGGTATAATCATAATCTTTCAATCAGTTCAAGCCAACGTCGTTGTCGCATGTTGAGTTCCTTTTGAGTGAAGAAATATTTGAGGCTTTTATGATCCAGTAAAGATCTCCACTTTCTCCCCATACAAGTAATGCCTCCAAATTTTAAGTGCAAAGAGACAATTTGCCAACTCTAGATCATGAGTAGGATAATTCCTCTCATATTCTTTGAGTTGTCATGAGGCATAAAGCTATAACTTTTCCATGTTGCATAAGAACACATCCCAACCCTTTGCCGAAGCATCTTGTAGATGATAAATCCCTCCGAGCGGATGGTATTGTCGAGCAGTCTTTGAAATAAGTCTCCTCTTGAGTTCTTGAAAACTCTTCTCATATTCTTCGCTCCAACCGAACTTTGTATCTTTCCGAGTAAATTTGAGTCGATGGAATAGCGATTCGAGAAAATCCTTCCACGAATCTCCGATAATAACCAAACTAAACCGAGAAAGCTACGTACTTGGTCCAACGATTTAGGTTGTTCCTAGCTTTGAATAGCTTCAATCTTTCTTTGGGTCAACAGATATTCCATGACTTGATACCACGTGCCCAAGGAATGATACTTCTTCAAGCCAGAACTCGCATTTCTTCAACTTGGCATAAAGCTTATATTCACGAAGCTTTTGGAGTGCCAGCCTCAAGTGTTGCTCATGATCTTCACGGCTTTTGGAATAAATAAGGATGTCATCAATAAAGACGACCACAAAGTGATCTAAATATTCCTTGAATACTCGGTTCATCATATCCATGAAGGCAGCAGGAGCATTAGTCAATCCAAAGGACATGACTAGGAATTCATAATGCCCGTCTTCGAGTTTAAAGCCGTCTTTGGAATGTCGTGGTTCTAATCTTCAATTGGTGATATCCGGAACGAAGATCAATCTTTGAAAAGAATTTGGCTCCTTACATTTGGTCAAATAGGTCATCAATACGTGGCAATGGATACCTATTTTGATGGTGACATGATTCAACTCCGATAATCAATACAAAGTCGCATACTCCCATCTTTCTTCTTCACGAATAGAACAAGAGCACCCCAATGAGAAGTACTAGGGCCGAATAAAGCCGATGTCTAACAATTCCTGCGGTTGGGTCTTTAACTCACGAAGTTCAATAGAGCCATTCGATATGGGGCTTTGGAAATAGGTTTTTCTGGGTTCAAGGTCGATACAAAATTCAATTTCACGCTCTTGGGGTAGGCCAGGAAGTTCTTCGGAGAATCGTCGGAAATTTATTAACAATAGGAATATCGTTTAAAAGCGGCGTATTTTTATTTAAATCTGTAACATGAGCTAAAAAAGCGACATCCGTTTTTCAATAAGCGAATAGCTTTATGGCTTGAGATGACCGTGATTGATTTTAATGGTTTGGTCGTTTGAATTTCGCATAATAGGTTGATTAGGAATATGAAAGCTAACAACCTTACGAAAACAATCAATTTTTGCATGATAAGTAGTTAACCAATCAATCCCTAGAATCACGTCAAATGCAAGTATTTTTAATGAAATAAGATCGACGGGTAATGTGAGGGTACCGATTTGAACCAAACAAGACTTATAAGCGAGTGGATGTAATGAAGGTTTCTCCCAACGGAGTTTCCACAGATAAGTCAAAGTCTAATTTCTCCGAGTCAAATTTAATCGATGAGCGCAAGTAGGAGAAATAAAAGAATGGGTAGAAACCGGTATCAAATAAAGTATAGACTTCATTAGAGTTTATGATAAGCTTACCCGTGATGACCTCATTCGGATTCCTTGCTCTTTGGAGAGGTCACAACAAACGCTCTCCCTTACCCTTCTAGGTTTTGAATTTTACGGGATGGCCTTTGGTGCCTCCATCCTAGTTGAATTTGTCTTGATAAACGCAACAAAATCGAGCTAAGTGACCTTTTCTTCCACAATTATAACATGCTTTGAATGGCATGGCTTGATTTGGTGATGTGTCCTCTCCTCCGCATTTGAAGCATATGATAGGTGGTCTTTCTCCTTCCTTAATAATGGGTCTTTGGTCTTGGCGTCTTTCCACCATTGTTGAATCTCCGTTTCTTGAAATGTCCATTCTTATTGTTTTGTACGATTACCACCGAAGTGGTTACCATATCGCTTTGTTGATTCCCTCACGCTTGTTGTCACCGCTTGATGACTACTCTCATTGGTATTATAATTTTTAATTTGCTCTCTTTTAGTTGTGTTGACTCATTATCGCGTTCCACTAAGCGAGCCATATTTACAACATCCGAATACAAACACGGTTTATGAGAAATAAGATGTTGGACGTATCTCCGCTTCAAACCTCTTAAAACATTCGCGCCATTCTCTCTTCATTATCCACGAGTGGGATCTAAACCGTGATAACTCCGCAAATTTTGCCTCGTATTGCGACACGGTCATATTGTTTTGTTCTACTTGATAAATTCCACCTCCTTCGTGTGGCGAATACTTTCGGAAAGTATTTGTCGTTGAACGACTCTGGAACTTCTCCCAAGATATCTTGATCTGGCCGAGTTGAGTACGTTTTTACCGATTCCACCAAGAATCCGCCTCTCCGCAAGACATATAAAGGCGTGAAGGAACCTTTTGCTCCTCGGAGCATCCCAAGACATCAAATATCTTGGTAATCTATTTTATCCATGCTTAGCGCCGAAGTGGTTTTGGCTCTCCCTTAAACTCCGGTGGTCCCGGCTCCTTGAATTGTTTAGCGGTGACCGCCAGAGAGTTTTCTCGTGTTTCCACCTACGTTTTTGGGCGAGAGTCGCTCTCTTGCTCATTGTTGCATAAATTGCATAAAGCCTCGAACATTTGATCATTCATCATTTGGTCGGTGTTGTTGTTTGCATGAGGATTGTCGCCTTCACGATGCACATTATCACGATTATTGATATGTGGTGAATCAGCGATCGCTCTGCGCTCCATTGCTATTCTCAACATTCTCGGATGTCATTTTGATCATCGCCACAAACAAAAAAGGTTAATTGACATATAACAAATTATCCCTATCTTCGACCAACCAATAAAATAGCACATAAACTTAGGTAGGTCATACTAGCGAAGGTATTCCCGTCTCTCTCCCTCCTAGTACTATTCTCACATCTTAGCAGGATCATATCCTAAGCTCGATACCAATCGTGGCGCCCCAAAATTAGGTATACATCACCCATCTTGGGTCGCCACTTACATGGTATGTAATTTAAATACAACTTATTAACATAACTGCCGTGTATGCAATCTGACATAAAGCGTGAGTTTAAATACAAATATAAATCTACTAGATAATATACAAACTCAAAAAAAGTCCTCATTACAATTATTATCACACTATTTCACGTAGAATAGTGAGGACTACTAATGCTATCTTCAGGACCATCACTCGTTTCCAGGCGTCCCAGCTATATTCTCATTTCACGAAGAACGGTGAAAGAAAGGGTGAGCTCAACTAGCCCAAAGAAGAAATATTATGACTAAGATAATGCAGAATAAATTATCAATAGTCTTCAACAATGTTAAACCGATAAAATACAATAGACAACCGGTTTAATTGCGTGAATAAGCAATCCATTAAAAGAGTCAAGTAGAAAATAAAGTCTACTATCTTTTAGGTTTTAAAAGGTTTTCATCTTTGTCATATAATTTGAGACTCGACTTTAATAAATATTCACATCATCGAATCACCCCGCACTTTTCTGACCGAGGATATTCTTTAGTATCACGACCACAATTATTCATGCACTACGGGCCAAGAATATTTTGTGTATTCATTAATGGTCATAATCATGCCAACAAGCGTCCATCAATGCACTACTACCACCGAGGATTTTTACCACATCATTTGTAACATTACGATCATGATTACAATCGAATAGTCTCTGGTCATAATCATACCAAGTCCATCTATGCACTATGTGCCATGAGATGACTTTAAAAAATATAAACATGAGGATGATGACAATGATATAAGAATTCAATAAAACAAGTTCAAGAATTATTTTATCCAGGAATTATTAACGCGTCCAAATTATCAATATGATCTTTGTTTTGTAGAGTAAAATTCAAGAATGATCGGAAGAATATTTTCATGAAAAGATATCTTTGGATGAAACGCAAATATCAAGGATATTCCACTAATTTCATGGAGTATAGAAGTCAAAGTTTTAACCAATTTGGGTATAATAAAGAATGGAATAACAAAAGAAATCACCGTGCATGCGATAGACCGCTTACAGACGGAGTTATTCCAACAAAATAATAAATAACGGAACGGGTCGTCGTGAAATTCACTGCAAGCGGGATGTTCCAACAGAATAATAAAGATGGAACCGGATCAGGTGTAAAAACACTACGAGATAGGATATTCCAGCAGAATAATAAAGCGGAACCGAGTCCGTGTAAAAAACACACACGAGGATGTTCCAGCGAGAATAATAAAAAGCGGAACCGGTCGGTGTAAAACACACATGCAGGATGTTCCAAGCGAGAATAATAAAGACGGAACCGAGTCCGTAAAAAACATGCATGAGGATGTTCCAGCGAGAATAATAAAAGCGAAAACGAGTCCGGTGTAAAACACACATGCGAGGATGTTCCAATGAATAATAGAAGAATGTCACCAAGTATAGGTAAACCAAGCGTATCTGAGTTATTCCAGCAGAATAATAAGCAATGGAATAACAGCAGTTCTCTTCATGAATAAGAAAGAATAACACCCCTTACTTTTGGTAGGAGATTGAATATCGCAGCAGTGTAGTAAGTAAAATACTCTTCTTCTTTCTCTCTTATTCTCTCTATACTTTCTCTCTATAGCTTGAATGAATTCGTGAAAAATAATGAAGCCCTAGGCCTCTATTTATAGAAGATTTCTAGCTTAGCACCGCCGATCGAAAAGGCAAGTGGCTTTGGCTTAATTGGTTTGGCCTTTTGTAATGTGAAACGACAAGTGGTTTGGCGCTGTGTAATGTGAAATGACAAGTGGTTTGACGTACGGTAAAGGTAATTACTATTAACGAAGGTAAATACTATCGACGAAGGTAAATACTATTCACAAGGGTAATTACTATTGACGAAGGTAATTATTATTGACGAAGGTAAATACTATTCACAAGGGTAATTACTATTGAATGAATGTAATTACTATCGATGAAGAGACTCTTAGATGATGACATATGAGCCCCCCATAAAATAATCAAACTTACCACAAATCATTTTTTTTTTCATCAACACATATTTAATCTTTCAACAATTATTAATCATTTATAACTTGTCGTCTCAATTATTGATTTAATACTATAACATATTATCTCTGATGATCTTGTGACAATAATTGAATCAATAATATAAGAGATATGATCAACAATTATCGTAATAATAATTGAGCATAATTTGAGTGACTTCTCACGTAAGCATCAATAATCAATACCGTGTGCTACTATGCAACTATGCGTATTACTGTACTTTTACCACCGGGTAGTTCAACAGTTTTAACGGTAACACCTTCGCCGTTATTTTTATAAAATATTTTTGTCGTTTTCTCAATCCGACAATAATTCTGTTGTGGGGTCCACCAATGATTGAGCCATTGTACGAATATTCCCTAACAAAAAGAATATTCCCCGACCAAACGAATATTTTATAACAACTTGCATACTTTGCAAAATTTATAAATATTACCCACAACTATAACATTATATCAAATTTATTCCATAATATTCAAAAATAATATTTATAGAAAAATTCATCTTTATTTATAAAATCTGGGGTCTTACAACCTCCCCTTCTTATGAAATTAAGCCCTCGAAATTAGGGTGCGATACGAGTATGTTGAAGAGGTAAGGATACCTTGATTTCATTTCAGATTCTAACTCCCAAGTCATTTCCTCAACATCGTGGTTCCTCCACAAAACTTTGACTTGAGGTATAACCTTGGAGCGTAGAATATGTTCCTTCTTATCCAAAATTTGAACAGGAACCTCTTCATACGTCAAATCTTCCGCTATTTCATCCGATTCTAACTCAATAATATGGTTCGGGTCTTTCACATATTTACGTAACATAGATATGTGAAAAACGTTATGAACACGAGACATATTTGGCAGCAGAAAAGCGAGTTTATAGGCCGCAGATTCCTACTCGATCGAGGATTAAAAATGGACCGATGAATCGAGGGTTAAGTTTTCCTCTCTTTCCAAATCTTGTAACTCCTTTCCATGGAGCAACTCTTAACAACACATGATCTCCTATATCGAATTCCACGTCCTTTCGATGAAGATCAGCATAACTCTTTTATCGATTTTGTGAGGTTTTTATACGTTGTCGGATCGTTTGAATCTTTTCCGTAGTCATACGTACCAACTCCCGGCCCCAACAACGTTGTTTCACCCACCTCATCCCAAAGATATTGGAGAACGACACTTTCTTCCATACAACGCTCGAATGAAGCCATGCCAATACTTGCTTGATAAGCTGTTGTTGTAGGAAAACTCCACCAATGGTAAGAACTTGTCCCAACTCCCTTGAAATCAAGGACACGAGTCTTAATAGATCTTCAAGAGTTTGAATAGTCCTCTCCGATCGTCTGGTCCGTCTCACGAGGATGATATGCCGAAGCTAAATCGTAAGTCCGTGCCCATAGCTTTTTTGCAAACTAACCCAAAATCGTGAAGTGAATCTTGGGTCTCGATCGAAACTATGGATCTTAAGATACCATGCGATCTTACAATCTCGTTTATGTACATCTGAGCAAGACGTTCAAGTGTATAAGTTTCTCGTATCGGAAGAAATGAGCAGACTTGGTCAATCTATCAACAATGACCCAAATCGCATCAATGCCTTGAGAAACCTTAGGAAGGCAGTGCTTGAAATCCATGGTAATGTGCTCCCACTTCCATTCTCGGAATTTCAAGTGGTTGCAATGGACCTTTTGGTACTTGATGCTCCGCTTTAACTCGTTGACAAGTTAGACACCTTGAGATAAACAAATGCTATCTCTCTCTCTTCATATTGCTCCACCAAAATGTATGACTAATATCATGATACATTTTGGTACTCCCGAGATGGATTTGCAAATGGTGTGTTATGCGCCTCCATCATGATATTATACTTTAAATCGTGGTCGTTAGGAACACAAAAGTGGAGTTGACTCAAGTATTCTTTCTTCATCGATTCTTGCTTCCGCATAACACCTTCTTGCACTTTTTTCCTCATACACGATCAGCTCAGTGTCCGTAGCTTGAAAGTGCTTTAACTTTATCGATTAAAGTCGGTTCTACTCGTATACTCGCTATCATCACACGCGTCCTCGAGTCTTTAACTCTATCTCCATCCTTTGCAAGTCATATAAAATGGGCCTCTGTGTTGACAATATCGCACTCGTGCCCGCATATGATCTTTTACTCAATGCGTCAGCTACCACGTTCGCTTTTCCAGGATGGTATTGGATGGTATGATCATAATCTTTCAACAGTTCAAGCCAACGTCGTTGTCGCATGTTGAGTTCCTTTTGAGTGAAGAAATATTTGAGGCTTTTATGATCCGTAAAGATCTCCACTTTCTCCCCATACAAGTAATGCCTCCAAATTTTAAGTGCAAAGACAACAGCTGCCAACTCTAGATCATGAGTAGGATAATTCCTCTCATATTCTTTGAGTTATCGCGAGGCATAGGCTATAACTTTTCCATGTTGCATAAGAACACATCCCAACCCTTTGCCCGAAGCATCACTGTAGATGACAAAACCCTCCGAGCGGATGGTATTGTCGAGCAGTCTTTGAAATAAGTCTCCTCTTGAGTTCTTGAAAACTCTTCTCACATTCTTCGCTCCAACCGAACTTTGTATCTTTCCGAGTCAGCTGAGTCAATGGAATAGCGATTCGAGAAAATCCTTCCACGAATCTCCGATAATAACCAGCTAAACCGAGAAAGCTACGTACTTCGGTCACTGATTTAGGTTGTTCCCAGCTTTGAATAGCTTCAATCTTTGTTGGGTCAACAGATATTCCATGACTTGATACCACGTGCCCAAGGAATGCTACTTCTTCAAGCCAGAACTCGCATTTCTTATACTTGGCATAAAGCTTATATTCACGAAGCTTTTGGAGTGTCAGCCTCAAGTGTTGCTCATGATCTTCACGGCTTTTGGAATAAATAAGGATGTCATCAATAAAGACGACCACAAAGTGATCTAAATATTCCTTGAATACTCGATTCATCATATCCATGAAGGCGGCGAGGAGCATTAGTCAATCCAAAGGACATGACTAGGAATTCATAATGCCCGTCTGGGGTTCGAAAGCCGTCTTTGGAATGTCGTGGTTCTAATCTTCAATTGGTGATATCCGGAACGAAGATCAATCTTTGAAAAGAATTTGGCTCCTTCCTTGAATGGTCAAATAGGTCATCAATACGTGGCAATGGATACCTATTTTTGATGGTGACATGATTCAACTCCCGATAATCAATACAAAGTCGCATACTCCCATATTTCTTCTTCACGAATAGAACAAGAGCACCCCAATGAGAAGTACTAGGACGAATAAAGCCAATGTCTAACATCATTTGTAACATTACGGTCATGATTACACCGAATAGTCTCTGGTCATAATCATACCAAGTCCATCTATGCACTATGTGCCCACAGATGACTTTAAAAAAATATAAACATGAGGATGATGACAATGATATAAGAATTCAATAAAACAAGTTCAAGAATTATTTTATCCGGGAATTATTAACGCCCAAATTATCAATATGATCTTTGTTTTGTAGAGTAAAATTCAAGAATGATCGGAAGAATATTTTCATGAAAAGATCTTTGGATGAAACGCAAATATCAAGGATATTCCACTAATTTCATGGAGTATAGAAGTCAAAGTTTTAACCAATTGGGTATAATAAAGAATGGAATAACAAAAGAAATCACCATGCATGCGATAGAGCGCATGCATGAGGTTATTCCAACAAAATAATAAATAACGGAACGAAGTCGGGTGAAATTCACAATCGCATGCGGGATGTTCCAACAGAATAATAAAGATGGAACCAGATCCGGTGTAAAACACATAGATAGGATATTCCAACGAGAATAATAAAAGGCGGAACCAGTGGGTGTAAAACACATGAGCATGGATGTTCCAGCAGAATAATAAAGAGCGGAACCGGTCGGTGTAAAACACATGCATGTGATGTTCCAACAGAATAATAAAGAGCGGAACCAGTCCGGTGTAAAACACATGAGCATGGATGTTCCAAGCAGAATAATAGAAGAATGTCACCAAGTATAGGGTAAACGGCGTATACAAAGGTTATTCCAACGAGAATAATAAGCAATGAAATAACAATAGATTCTCTTCATGAATAAGAAAGAATAACACCCCTTACTTTTGGTAGGAGATTGAATCGCAATTGCGGTGTAGTAACAAAATACTCTTCTTCTTTTCTCTTATTCTCTCTATACTTTCTCTCTCTATAGCTTGAATGAATTCATGAAAATAATGAAGCCCTAGGCCTCTATTTATAGAAGATTTCTAGCTTAGCAGACCCGTCATGCGAAAAGGCAAGTGGCTTGACGATGGTTTGACGCCTTTGTAATGTGAAACGACAAGTGGTTCGGCGCTTTGTAATGTGAAATGACAAGTGGTTCGACGTGCGGTAAAGGTAATTACTATTAACGAAGGTAAATACTATTGTGAAGGTAAATACTATTCACAAGGGTAATTCTTATTGACGAAGGTAATTATTATGAGCGAAGGTAAATACTATTCACAAGGTAATTACTATTAACGAAGGTAATTACTATTGACGAAGAGACTCTTAGATGATGACATATGAGGCCCCCATAAAATAATCAAACTTACCACAAATCATTTTTTTTCATCAACACATATTTAATCTTTCAACAATTATTAATCATTTATAACTTGTCGTCTCAATTATTGATTTAATACTATAACATATTATGAGATGATCTTTGTGACAATAATTGAATCAATAATATAAGAGATATGATGCAACATTATCAGTAATAATAATTGAGCATATTTGAGTGACTTCTCACGTAAGCATCAATAATCAATCTGAGTGTCTTCTTGCAACTATCGTACATCGTATTTTTTTACCATAGGGTAGTTCAACAGGTTTTAACGGTAACACCTCCGTAGTTATTTTTATAAAATATTTTTGTCGTTTTCTCAATCGACAATAATTACATTGTGGGGTCCACCAATGATTGAGCCATTGTCACGAATATTCCTAACAAAAGAATATTCCCACCAAACGAATATTTTATAACAACTTGCATACTTTGCAAAATTTATAAATATTACCCACAACTATAACATTATATCAAATTTATTCCATAATATTCAAAAATAATATTTATAGAAAAATTCATCTTTATTTATAAAAGTCGGGTCTTCTGGTTAGTCTCAGCAGGAAAAATCTAATAGAATCTGATAGACAACCAGTTTTAAATCAATCTTCGCAATGAAATAATAATTCATTAGAAGAGTTAAGTAGAGAATGCAAACTACTATCTTCTATATATGAATTTAAAAGTTCATCGTCGATATTTTATCCCCTGTAACATCAATCAATATATATCGGAATCAAATATTCATCTTTGCACTACGTGCCAAAGATATTCATCGATTGGTCATGTTCATCTAAACACTGTTCATCTTTGCACTTCTGACTAAAGATATTAATCGAAGAGGTCATGTTCATCTCAATACTGTTCATCTTTTGCACTACGGGCCAAAGATATTCATCAAGAAATCATTCATCTTTGCACTACTGGGCCAAAGATATTCAATAATATCATCATTTAGGGTGAGGATGATGAAAAATATTTCAAAAAGAAAACGAATCCGATTGAAACAAAAGAACAAATATTAAGGATTCAGTATTTTAAACAATCCAAGTTCAAAAATACTTCATAAGTAATCGAGTGGAGTAAAATTCAAGAATGATCAAAACATGGATACAATCAAAGCTAGTATCCATAATTGATATTTTAGACAAAAAGAAGAAATTTCATTTTTAAATTGAATAAGGCCGTATTCGTAAATAGTGTCAGATATCGTGAATAGTGCCGATATCGTGAATAGTAACTCAGACACCAAAAGATAGAAATTTCACAAAAAAATATCATCACGCTCGTGAATAGTACTCGTGAATAGTACTCGTGAATAAGTAACCCGTGAATAAGAACTCATGAATAGTAACCCGACATGAAAAAGTTTTAAATTTGATAAAAAGTTCCAACCAATATTTCAAAGATAATGATATTGAAGAAATAATATCATTTGAGAAAAAAATAACATCCTTTCGAAGAAAGAAGGAAGTCTTAAAGTTGAAACACCTGGGATATAAAGCTATGACTTGAACTTGCAGATAGTATAGCTATACTCAAAGTATACTCAAAATACTCACAAGAATACGCTCGATAATATAGAGAGAAAACTTGATTTACGGTGTGATTTTTAATTCTAACCTAAGACCCTATTTATAGGAATTCGCTTAGAACACCAAAAGTAGAAAATTGAATATAATAATATTATTTATAAACAAAATTCCTTAGCCCACCTTTGAAATCTGATTTCAGCCATAGCACATATTAAATGAGGTTCACAAACTCACCAAAAACGTTTTTCTCAAAATAATTAATTAAAACTCCCAAAAATTAATTATTTCGGAACTTCGAAACTTCAATAATTCATAATAAATAGCCATTTTGTCAGAAAATTCGAATCTCGCGATTTTTTATAGGAAATTCAATTCTCTACAACTTTGCAGAAGAAAGTTTTTCCAAATTCCAAACAGAAATTAACCGAAATCCACAAACGGGCGATTTTACAGGCTATAATCAAATTTCGGTCAATAATTGTGTTCACCAACACACAAAATATGTGTTAAACATTTATTACCACAAAAATACTCTTCCTCCTCATATACTCATATATCCCACATTCATTATAAAAATATCACCGTTAATATATTATTAAAATAATATATTTAAATGAATTATTTTATCAGAAAAAGATAAAATATTAATTTTAACAATTGTCACATTAAAAATTTTCTCCATCTATATCCACATAAAATCAATATTTTCCTCATCATATAAATCAATAATTAATTATTCACAAATAATATTACAGAATCACGAAGATCTTGCAACGGTAGTTCAGGAAAGAGGGCTTTCAATAAGAATTTCTCCTTCTTGGCCAAGCAATTAGGTGACCAAACCTCTCCTTAGATGCGAACTTTCTAGACATTGCCAATAATGTTATCTAATAATATTATTCGGATAATATGAATTATTGCTTCGATAATGAAAAATAACGTGTAATGACAATTATTCAAACGACAAAGAATATAAAATATCAACGCAAAGAATTATTAAATCAATAAAATATTGAAGCGATAATTCGTAACCATTATTGAGTAGTGCCTTCTTACGTAAGAATCAATAATTGGTGCAATCTGGTGTCTTCTTTGTTCAACAACGCCGTATTAGTGTGTTTTAACCACCGGGTATTCCAACAAAGATAACGGTAATAACTACTGTTATTTATAAACAACTTATATTTGTCGTTTTCTTCATCCAATCGCTTTCTCGTTATGGGGCCCCAGAGGAAGCTATGCTTACCGTCGCATTTAATATTCCCCGACGATATTTAATATTCCACAACCAAACGAATATTCCCAAACAATAATGAATATTTTATAACCACTTGCTTATTCGAAATATTTGCGTATTTTACCCATAACTATCCACATTAATCAAATCAACCCTTACTATTTCAAAATAATAAATAGAGGAAAATAAATTTCATTTATTAATAATTTGGGGTCTTACACTCTCACTCTCCTTCTCTCCTTCCTTCTTCTGGATATATTATTCGCATCAGCCATGAAAATCGCTAACATCAATCATAAAAACATTTAAACAAACAAAACTTTCCAATCTCCAAGCTTAAAAACATTAGAAACAAGCAAAGGTTGTTATTAAAAATAAAAAAATAAAAAAATCTTATAGATTATCCGACAACTGAATGTTCTGTGAACTAAATATATGATTAGGGGGGAAATAGAAAATTGCTCCGTAATATGTTGCGAAGGAACACATGCAACGCTGCCATCGACCATGAAAGTCCAAACAATTTCTCCAAAAGCCACAAACCCTAACTCTCCCCTTCCTAGGGGCTATTAATGTTCATACTTCAATTGCTTCAATCCTCACAATGATAAAAAGCCCTAGCTTTATAAAAAAACAAATTAAACTCATATACAACACCGTAGCAATGTAGGGTTTTGACACAAATTATAAAAATACAACCTCCAAACTTCCAAATTGAATACCTAAAAGAAAAATTCAATAAAGTTCACAAATTGAAATCCTAGGTCTTCAAATCTAATGATAACTACAAAACTTACGAATTAATTGAATAGCTAAGCCGATGGATCGATGAATTAACCTTCGGCGCTTTCGAATTGAACAACAGCAGACAAGAAGTAGTCGAATAACAACATAGATCGATGAACAAAGATGAGAAAGAATAACTAGCAATATCCAGATTAGGCAAAAAATAGAAGAAGAAGAAAGTCGCCGGTAACCCTCCTCCTAAGCCGGCGGCGCGCTGTCCCGATAACTAGTCCGGAAAGTATTAGAGTCCTCCTCCTTGTCCGCTGCTACTGCCGCCAGCACCATTGCCGAAAATCTCCGCTTGGAGACCGATTCATTGACTGTGAATGCTACCCTTTCCGGTACCGGCCGTTTTGATCGAGAACCGATGGGGACAGAGAACAACGGTGGATATAGCATTGGAGCCCTCCGACGAGTCACGACAGCCGCCAAAGAGGATTTGAAGGAATCGCCTAAGAGAAAGTCGAGGCGAACGAAGAATGGTCACGAAAAGGTATAATCTCCGACGGAGTTAGAAACCCTAGATTTTTTGATCTTGTACTTCTTTACCGTGTCCATGCCGTTGTTTGCCGTTTAAGCCTTTTGTTGTTTTTGATCAATATTAATGTTTAATATAAAGTGAATTAACGAAATTGCCCTTTAAATGTGTAATCAAAAATTTAAAAACTATTTTTTTGTCACACGTCAGTTGAGTTATGCCCCACTCAGAGAGTCACACTGGCAATTTCTGACATGGCAAGTTCAATTGGACAGAAATGAAAAAATTAATAGTTTAATCATCTAATTAACAAAATTAAAAAGTGAATCACCGAAATATAATATGACCTATAATTTAAGGTAATAATTTATATTTAAACCTTTTTTTATATATAATTTATGCAAATAAAATTGTCTTAATTTTTTTGGAAAAAAGAAATAAGAGGTGATTGAGTCCGGAAATTAACTAGTATTCCTTCCGTCCCTAATTATTTGACGTTTTAAAGTTTTTCATTTGTTCTTAATTATTTGACGTTTGTTCAAATCTAGGAGAATTAATGATAATTTTTCCAAAATTACCCCTCATTATTCTTTCTATTTTTTTGATACTATAAACTTTTTCTCTCTCTTTATCCTAATAAAATTCTTCTTATCTCAACAAAAGATTTAAAGTATTATTATAGACAATTGAGTTTTATATTTAATATTTTTTAATTATTATCTTAATTTTTGTGTCCACCTTTAAAACGTCAAATAATTAGAGAGGGAAGGAATAGTAATTAACAAAAGTCCCTCTTCTCCTCATGAGTCATAATCATTCCCACTGCAAAGTCTTCTCTCTCTCTGTAATTTCATTGCACTAAGCAGACTTCTTCTCTATCATACGTCCCTTTCTCTCTGATATTTTCTCTCTCCTTAAACTCAAATGGAAAGCTTTCCTCTTTTTTTTGGGCTAAATGCTTTCCTTTTTCTCCTCTCTATCTCTCCTACGTCCCTTTCACTGATATTTTCTCTCTGCTAAAACTCAACTAGAAAGCTTTTTTTTTTTAATTTTTTTTGCTAAATGCTTTCCTTTTTCTCCTGCAAATAAATCCAGCTGGAGCTGCTCACAACAGTCGCCGCCATTACCAAAGTACTCCCCCTTTCCTTTTCCTTCTGTTTTTTCCCTCTCTCTCCCTTCTCATAACCTTTTTTTTGTTTTGCTAATTTGGGGATTCGAACCTAGCTATATATACATATAATCTGGCCATATATATATAATATATATACACCAATTAGGCTACATGTACAAAACAAATGATTACCCCTACTCTACTCTCTCTCTCTCTCGTTTCATCACAATTAAAATAAACTGAAAATTTATAGTAGCTACAATTGAAGTTTCTCGACATGAAATGATGAGAAGATTCATACTGAGATAGAATTATATATATATATATATATATATATATATATATATATATCCCTTTATTCAAGTGTTCATCATTTTTAACAGCTTGTATTTCCATTTACTACCCCGATCCAATCTTTTTCCTCTCTAAGTAGACTTCAACAACAATGGCTGATAAGAACCCAGATTTTTCCTCCCATAGATTCCCCTCTCCCTCTCAGGTAACACCACAAAATTAACTAACAATATTTCATTTTCTTGCTTTTCTCTCTCTCCTTTCTGTATATGTATTATTCATATGAATATTATATGTGTACGTATGTCTACGGCGAAAACTGAAAAATTCAAAATTCTTCAGAAAAAAATGAAACTGTAGATTAATTAATATGAATACAAAGTTACCCATTAATTTTAATATTTTCCCCAATCCCCAATTTTGATGGATTTATTATGCAGGTGGTGGAAGAGTTGAAGGAACTATGGTCCATGGCTCTACCCATAACAGCCATGAACTGCCTAGTCTACGTCCGAGCCGTGGTCTCCGTCCTCTTCCTCGGGCGACTAGGAAGCCTCGAGCTAGCCGGCGGCGCCCTCTCCATTGGCTTCACAAACATTACCGGCTACTCCGTCTTAGTCGGTCTCGCCTCCGGGCTCGAACCCGTCTGCAGCCAAGCCTACGGTAGCAAGAACTGGGACCTACTCTCCCTCTCTCTCCACCGCATGATCTTCATACTTCTCCTAGCCATCATACCCATCAGCCTCCTCTGGGTCAACCTCCACACCATCATGATCTTCATGGGCCAGGACCCTGAAATCACATCAATGGCCGCGACGTACTGTATCTATTCCCTCCCGGACCTCTTAACAAACTCCTTTTTGCAGCCGTTGAGGGTTTATCTGCGGTCACAGGGGGTGACCAAACCCATGATGTGGTGCAGCCTGGTGGCGGTTGTTTTCCACGTGCCGGTGAACTACGTGGCGGTGGTGGTGATGGGGTGGGGGGTGCCTGGGGTGGCGGTGGCTTCAGTGCTAACGAACTTGCATATGATGGTGCTGATGGCTGGGTACGTGTACGTCTATGGGAGGTGGGAGTGGAAATGGACGGCTGGGATTGGAGGTGGGGTGGGGCCGTTGCTGAGATTGGCGGTGCCGAGTTGCATAGGTATTTGTTTGGAGTGGTGGTGGTATGAGATCGTGACCGTTCTTTCGGGGTACTTGCCTAATCCTAGACTTGCAGTGGGTGCTACCGGAATATTGATTCAGACCACTAGCCTCATGTACACCGTCCCCATGGCTTTGGCTGGTTGTGTCTCTGCTAGAGTAAGTCCCTATACATTTCTGTTACTGTTATTATTTTGTGTTTACTCCATTCGTTCTGAAGTTATATATATATATATATATATATATATATATATATATATATAGTCCGGCTCTTAGAATTGGATAGAGCGAGCGAACGGGTAGGGACGGATTTTTCGGTCGCTATAGCGTGCGCACGCTCATGTTAAAAATAAATTTACTGTCACATAAAATTGCTCACGTACACTCACATGCATATTTTAATAGTCCATGTGACTTGCTTTGCACGCGGGCCATCAAAATATGCATATGTATTTGAGCGGAATATTTCTATAAAGGGTTACTCATTATATGGGTCCCATTTACCATTCTTGTGAGTAGGTTTGTGTAATATCAAGTTCCTATTATTCAATTGATTACTATCATGTCAACTAGTACACTTCTAACTAATGTTAAGGAAATTGTCATTTTAGTGATGTATCTTTAATTTTGAAACCAATGGAGTATGTTTTATGAAGAATAATATTGCTAGACATATTTGTGGTTGTTAATCCAAGGCACAGTTTCTTGTGTTTAAAAATGTTAATGATGTAACATTTCCTTTTGAAGGGCTAGAAAGAGGGATGCGGGATCTGTAATTACCCAAAAAATAATGGGCTTTGCACTTGGGTAAATTTTGATTTTGAAACCCAAAACATGTCATTTTAACAGTTAACATAAATTGAAGTTTTTAAAAATAATGTTGATACTCCACAGATAACGATTTGTGTTATATATTCTATTTCACACTTGATATGAACACAAATGTTCAAATTATGGATAATGGAGTAGATTAGTCATTAGTGATCAACTCCCTTCAAACTAATAGGATACTCTGTTTGTTACTATTGTAGATTATCTTGTGTTAATAGAATATGGCCTATAGCGCCACAAAGGATAAAAAAGCCTATCATCCATGGATGGGGGTTGAAGGTAGAGAGGAGGATAGTTCTAAAGGGAAGATTAGATATCTGTGGCTTCTTTGATTTTATTTGCTTAAAGTGGTTGCCAAATTTTGTTTTGATTAAATTGTCGGACTTGTTATAATTAGGTCAACTTTATTTTGTTGGTGCGTTGTAGCATGATATTATTGTTGAAGGGAGAGTTGAATTATGTGCATTATGATTAGTTACTTGATTGCATCATACTTCCACTTGTAGGGTAATGCAAGCAGTTCACACATGTAATGTTGTTGAACACTTTTAGCACAGAACAAGTGTTCATTCATTACATTCCTTTTCCTGTTTAAGCTTTTTATGGCCAACTTTAGTGCTTAGTTTGGTTGTGACAAAATATCATTTAACACACTAAAGTTGACCAAGTGGCCTTACCAAAATCAGGATGTCTTACCTATAATACTTGAATATATATATATATATATATATATATATATATATATATATATATGAAGTTTGTGCGAGTTTATCGGATACAGATATAATTGCTTGACATTTGTTGCTTGTTGCTTGTTGCTATTACATTAGCATTTAAAATTTACACTATGATATGTATGAATCAATTACTTTGGAAGTGTGTAAAGTTCTTAATAATTGATTATAAATGTGTAAAATCATTTAAATTACCTAAGCTCATGATGAAAAAGAGTAACAAGCTAGCTCGTCAGCAAAAGATGTCCAACTAAACATGATCTTCCTAGTTTATCTATTATGTGTCATTGATGAAGGATAATGGTGCCCCACCTTGAATAAATGTATAATAAATTGATATTTTTTTGGATCATTTGGGATATTGAAGGAATTTGTAGGTGATAATGTTGTTTTTGTAAATATATATATATATATATATATATATATATGCAGGTAGGAAATGAGCTGGGAGCTGGTAAGCCATACAAGGCCAAACTAGCTGCAATGGTTGCATTAGCCTGCGCTTTTATGATTGGGATCATTAACGTCTACTGGACATCGATCTTTCGAGAGAGGTGGGGTGGGCTTTTTACAAAAGACGAGATGCTTAAAGCTCTAGTTGCATCAGTGATGCCAATCATGGGGCTCTGCGAGCTTGGAAACTGCCCCCAAACGACTGGTTGTGGCATCCTACGTGGCACTGCCAGGCCAGCAGTGGGTGCTCGTATCAATCTTGGGTCATTTTATTTTGTGGGCACCCCGGTAGCAGTTGGCTTAGCATTTTGGCTCAATGTTGGGTTCAGTGGACTGTGGTTAGGGCTCTTGTCTGCTCAAGCAGCCTGTGCGATATCTATTTTATATGCTGTGTTGGTCGGTACAGACTGGGAAGGGGAGGCTTTGAAGGCCAAGAAGCTTACTGGCTTGGCAACGAGGGAGAAATGTGTCGATGACGAAGAGAAAAAAGGGTTCCTGGTAAAGGCAAATGACAACATTGAAGATGTTTTATAGAGAGATAATTTTACACCATGGATATATTTTCATGGGAGAAGGAGAACAAAAGAGGGAGAACATGATTTTAAAGAATTGGAATTTGGGCAATGATGTTGGCTTTTGGGTTTAAATTCTTCTTGTCTAGCTAGTTGGTCTATGAGGGTAAAGGTCTTATGCCCTTTTTACTTTAATGTTGTGTTTCTGGGGCATTGGAGTTGTCACATATGGAGTATCTTGTTTTGTTGCAGGCAGAGAATGTATGCCCCATACTAATGTTCTGCATATTTTAAGAATATGAAAATTTTTGCTAGTTCAATATGCTGCGCATTGGATGAGGCAAGTCTCTCTCATTTTTGAACTGCTACAAGTTTGCTTTACTTTTTGTGCTACTTTTTAGCCATAAAATACTGGCTTTGGAACAAAAGATGTAATGAAAGCTATAAAAGTAACAACTTTCTTGATATGGTGTGTTTTGATCGAGTTAAGTCATCTAAATGGAAGCCAATATTTTTTTTAATTTTAATTTCTTGGAAGTATTGAGAATGTGTGTCATACTTATTCAGTATTTTGTACAGAGGAAGTGGGCACCTTAAATGTACTATTTTTGAGGGAGTGAAGTAGTGGATGGGGTGATCAGAAAGATTTAGTGGTGGTGGGGCGTGGGGGCAGGCATGTATATAGAATGTGACTATTGGTTTTGGCTTTTACACACGAGTTTCAGGATAGTGCTTGAAGCTCTCCCTGTCCTTTACCTTTTGAATCACATAATTGCGCCATTCAGGTGTTGAGCAAGCAAGCACTTCTCTTTAAAGTACACCATAGACGCATGCTCTTGACCCTACCCTGCACCACACTGCCATTTGCATTTGGTGTTCACGGTTTTCAAAATTTTATAAGGATTGGTGGTGTGTTTTCTTTTTCATTTCTATACGCACACGTGCGATGCGCGTGATAATTTCTCCAAATCATAAATATATTTGAAACTTGATTTTCAAAATCCTAATTAGTTGAAACTATATACTCTTTAAGTATTATTTTATTTTATTTTTTAGTTTTTAAGGTGAGATTATTAGGTTTTAAAAGAAAACTCTGATGTTGGAATGAATTTTTTTACAATATATAGCTGGACTTCTACATAATAGCTCATGTCTTGTACTAATTATATACAAGTTTATTTGTAAGTCTTTTTTGGGTTCAAAATCGAAATATCTTGCTCAAGCGACCAAAGCACATTCCACTAATTAGGCCAAACCTTCGTTGCTTTATTTATAAGTTATTAATGTGCCAAGTTGGGGTTTTTTTGGGAGAGGATGGTCCTCACAAGGCACACTATGTCAAAAGAGCTCCCAGTTTCACCGGGAAATTCTCTACTTCGAATATATATTAAGAAAAATTATTTCGCTTTATTTATTATAGTTTTTGTGGTAAACATGGGTGAGAACATATGGAAGATAAACTAATGGTAAAGAATGAGACTGATAAAGAGAATTTTTTTATTTTAACAGTCTAAAGACTAAAATACATCAAAATGGTAAATTCTTAGAAAAGATGGAAAGTGTCAATTACAACAATACCTAGTGTACACTACATATATTGAAAAAACACTCGTATTCCAAAAATAATACATAAAATTTTGAGCAATTTTCAAAAATAGTGCATACAATAATGATAGAATTATACTAGAGACACAACTTATTCTACAATTATTTTATAATTTATTGATGTGGCATACTCCACCTCAACTTTTATGTGGGGCCGAAGATTACATTGAAGTAATTTGATTTTCAATATGCTGAGGTGGAGTATGACACATCAATAAATTGTAAAATAGTTATAGAATAAGTTGTGTCTCTACCATTACTCATAATGATAATCCTTTTAGTAGAGGAGAGCGCAGTGCCACAGTGATGCGGATGTAGTGCGAATGTCGTTACAAATACGAATATAAAAACTTCTAATTTCAAAAAAAAAAAAATAACTATCAAAATTTGATCCATCAAGATAATAAATAAAAAAACCATGATTGCAACTATTGTTAAAGAATGTCAACCACAAATAAGTTTGATAATTCATCACAACTACCATATATAATGAAATATTACACAACTGTAGTCAACTAGTAAAATTCGATAAAAAATTTATAAAATATGACATTAGCTCTTAAGCAACAAAAAAAAATGAAGGAAAGGTTTTGACAAAAATATTGACGAAAAAGTTTCATCAAAAACACATAGGTTATTGAAACTCAAATCACATATACATTACAAGGACATAATTTTTTTATAGTTTATTTGGCAATTAATTAATGTACAAATTATATACCTAGTAATATAGTTAGTTAACTGTTTGGTCAAACCATATTAACTGGAACCAAATGAGTTGGTTAACCATTTTTATTTATTTAGGTTGGTTAAAGTTTGGACCCATATTTTTTAAAACAAATATAGTTAATTAACCGGTTAACCGTTTTTCAACCCATATTCTATACCATACCATTTTTAGATTCACGCCATGTCTTGTTTTTCTCTCTAATAAAATGTCATGTCTTGTTTTCTCTTTTACAAGTCTTGAAAAAATGATGCTCAATTTGACTTTTTTGGGAGAGAGAAGGTTTATTTCATTTGATCATCAAAGCTTGTAGTAATTAAAAGGAAAATGATATACGAATCTCACATGAAATGAGAAAAATTATTAATTATTGTTAATTTCCTCCATATGCAAAATATATTTTTACTAAATTTAAAAGTATAGTGAAAAAATAAATAATTTCTACATACTAATTTAAAAGTCCAGTTGAACAATAATACACTATAACAAAAATTCAAAGATTATGATAAAATTTAGTGAGACAGTTTTAAAAAAAATAGGGTGACAAAGTAAAGTGTTTTAGAGATATTAAGTGGAATTTTTCATAACTTAATATTATTTCATAAATAATTATATTTTATAAATTAATATAATTGCACAAATAATTTATTTTAAGTAAAATTAATAATTTCAATTTAAAATTTTATTAGTATAGTTTTTTTGTAATTAAGTAGAATTAATTTCAATTTAAAATTTTATTAGTATAGTTTTTTAGCATTTTATTATTTATATTAATAATTTTTATATCATATTATTACTTAATTAATTTATTTGTGACGGTTACAATTTTATTTTTCAAAAGTTCTATTTAAAAGTCAAAATATCTTAAAATGGTTAATATGGTTTTGAACCATAACCATATAGTTCCAACCCAACCCAACCCAACCCAACCCATATTAAAAATGGTTAATATAATTTTAGTTCTTAAATGGATCCATAACTATATTTTAAAAATCAAAACCAACTCATAACCATATTTTGTCAAGCCTAACAAATTATAAAGCCAATGCAAACAACGCGTAGCTTGGCAGTAGCCATGAGTGTTCATATTGTGTATTATTCTAATTCATGGGAGATACTTAGCATCTTAAGCTACATTTTAGGATATTACAAATAATTTACAACTTATTCATGTGTCGTAATTTTTGGCATTATGTTTGGAGATTGGCAAGAGAGTTAAATTTAGATTTTAGGATTTTTAAATATGGAGTACGGATGTAAGACTCCAATTTTTATGAATAAAGATAATTTTCTATAATTATCATTTTTAAATATTATGAAATGAATTTGATATAATGTTATAGTTGTGGGTAATATTTAGAAATTTTGCAAAGTACGCAAGTTGTTTATAATATTTGATTGATCGGGGAATATTCGTACGACGGCACAATCATTGGTCCACAACGAAATTATTATCGGATTGAGAAAACGACAAAAATATTTTTATGAAAATAACGGCGGAAGTTTTACTGTTAAGCTGTTAAAACACCGGTGTTAAAAAGTCTGAGGAATACGCGTGGTTGCATAGTAGAAGACAGTATTGATGCTTACGTGAGAAGTCACTCGATTTTGTTCAATTATTGCTTGATGAATTGTTGCATAGTATCTCACGTTAATTGATTCAATTATTGTTGATATTTTATATTGAGATGACGAAGTTATTAATATTATTATTTGCAATATTAACGATGTCAGAAGTTACGCCATGAGGAGAGGTTTGGTCAACTAATTGCGCGCCAATAGGGAGAAATCCTTATTGGAAAGCCCCCTCTTTCCTGGGAACGACCTGGTCGATTAATAGTGTGAATAATAATAATGATGATGAAGTTTTGTTTTATTAGTATTATTAATGTAATAAAACAGAAAATCTTTTTATATAAAATAGAATACTTTTATAAAATTATTTGTTTTATTAGACAATAATTAGAATATATTATATTTTATTATGCGTAGTATTTGCATAGTGCTCGCATAGTGTTTGCAGATAGTAAAATATTTTTAAAAGTTATTCGTTTTATTAGATTAAAATAGAATATATTATATTTATTGTAAACCAATCTGGACCGTCTCGTTTAAAGTAAATCGATCGGACCGTTCATGGATTGGTTACTTATTCGATTCATTCTTCTATAAATAAGCTCATTCCTTTATTATTTCTTACGAATCAATTTGAAACTCTAGAGAGAGAAACTGTAGAGAGAATTATTTTTCTATCTTGAGCGTATTTCTTTAGCGTTTAAGAAAGCTTTGAGCGTAGTGCAAGTTTCTTCAAGTATATTGTGATGCCCCCCAAAATAGGTATACATCACCCATTTTAGGTCGTCAATAACATGGTACAGAAACAACTACAACTTTATTAATACATCATAAAAACTGTGAGTTTAAATACAAATATTATCTTCTAGACAATATCAAAATACAAATAAATCCTCATCACAATTATTGATACATTATTATACAAAAATGGTGAGGACTACTAAACAACTTCTAGAATCATCATTCCATACCCCGACTAGTACTCCCTACATTCTCGCCTCCTGAGAAAAATGGAACAACAAGGAAAAGGGTGAGCTCAACTAGCCCAGTAAAGAATATTATGACTAAGATAATATAGAATAAATTATCGTTAGTCTTCAACAGGGAAAAATCTGATAGAATACAATAGACAACAAGTTTCAGATCAGCAGCGGAAATAATAATTCATAGATGAGTTACGTAGAGAATGAAATCTACTATAATCTATGAATTTAAAAGTCCATCATCATTATTTTATCCCTTTAACATCAATCAATGCACATCTTGAATCATATATTCATCTTTGCACTACAGGCCAAAGATATTCATCAGTCGGTCATGTTCATCTCAACACCTGTACATCTTTGCACTACGGGCTAAAGATATTCATCATAAAATCAACCATCTTTGCATTACAGGCTAAAGATATTCAGTAACATCATCATTTAGGACTGAGGATGATGAAAATAATTTTAAAGAAAACGAATCCAGTGAAACAAAAGAATAAGTATTATGGATTCGTACTTTAAACAATCCAAGTTCAAGAATACTTCATAAACAATCATGGTGAAGTACAATTCAAGAATGATCAAAACATGGATACAATCAAAGCTAGTATCCATAATAGATATTTTGGACAAAATACAAAAATTTAATTTTTACGTGAATAGTGCTCAGTATTAAGTGAATAGATCAGATATCGTGAATAAGTCTTGAGTATCACGTGAATAGTAACCCCGATACAAAAAGTTTCAAATTTAATTAAAAGTTCAGATCAATACTTCGGCATAATGATATTGAAAGAAATAATATCATATATGAAAAAAATAACATCCCTTACCTCTAAAAGAGATAATAGTACTTATAAAAACAGGATATAGGTTATGACTTGAACTTGCACCAGTATAGCAACACTCAAAGTATTAAAATATTCACAAGAATACGCTCAATATATCGAGAGAGAAAGAGAGAGAAGATTTTAGTTTCTGGTGTGATTTTCAATTCTAACCTAAGCACCCTATTTATTGGAAAATGCTTAGAACACCAAAGCAGAAAATTTAATATAATATTATTATATTTACAAAATTGTCAAGCCTCTTGAATCTGAATTCAACCACCTTGCACATGTTTAATGCAGCCCACCAAGCAAAAAAACGTTTTTGTAATTAAAAATAATTAAAACTTTCAAAAATAAATTATTTCGGAACTACGGAACTTCAATAATTCATAATAAATAGCTCATTTATCAGAAAAATTCAAACCACGTGTCCTTTTCATAGGAAATTTCATTCTCTACAACTTTTGTAGAAGAAAGTTTTTCCAAATTCCAAACAGAAATTGATCGAAATTCACAAACGGGCGATTTTACAAGCTATAATCAAATTTCGGTCAAGAATTGGGGTCTACCGACACACAAAATATGTGTTAATCATTTAATGCCACAAAAATACTCTTCCTCATATACTCATATATCCCACATTCATTGTAAAAATATCACCATTAATATATTTTTAAAATAATATATTTAAATGAATTATTTTATCAGAAAAAGATAAAATATTAATTTTCAACAATTGTCACATTAAAAAATTTTCTCCATCTATATCCGCATAAAATCAATAATTTTCTCATCATATAAATCAACAATTAATTATTCATAAATAATATTACAGAATCACATTATCGATAAACCGTGTAGCTCCTTCCGAGGAGTTAGGGGCTTTCCAATAAGGATCTCTCCTTACTGGCACGCAATTAGATGACCAAACCTCTCCTTAGATAGAATTTTCTAGACATTGTCAATAATGTTATCTAATATTATTATTCAGATAATATGAATTATTGCTCCGATAATAGAAAATACTGTGCAATGACAATTATTAAAACAACAGTAATATAAAATATCAACGCAACAATTATTGAATCTTTAAAATACTGAACAGTAATTACTGAAACCATTATTGAGTAGTGCCTTTTCACGCATTTAATCAATAATTGGTGTAATACCGTGTCTTCTTGTGTTTTAACCACCGGGTATTCCAACATTATTAACGGTAACAACTACGCCGTTATTTATAACCAACTTATTCTTGTCGTTTTCTTCATCCAATCGCTTTCTGTTATGGGGCCCACACAAGGCTGCGCCGTCGAACGAATATTCCCCGACAGTAAAAATATTCCACGACCAAACGAATATTTCCCGTCAACAATGAATATTTTAAAAACACTTGCTTGTTTGAAATAATTGCGCATTTTACCCATAACTTACCACATTAATCAAATCAACCCTTACTATTTCAAGATAATAAATAGAGAAAATTTAATTTTATTAAATAATAAGTTGGGGTCTTACATATAACCCCGCCCTACAGTCAGAGTACTCTTATTTATAAGGTAAGGGGTATTACTTTTTTTTCATATTCATGAAGAGAACTTCTGTTATTTCATTCTTTATTATTCTGTTGGAAAAACCTGTATACGTGGTCTACCCTATACTTGGTGAAATTCTTTTGTTATTTCATTATTTATTATTCTCTTTGGAATAACACATACATGCTGCAATACCGCATATATGGTGAAATTTCATTGTTATTCCATTCTTTATTATTCATTGGAATATCACATGCATGCGTTTTCTGGCGGGACCTTAAAATCTTTATTATTCTATTGGAATATCCTCATGCATGCGTTTTATCTTGGGACACGGTTACATTATTTATTATTCGTTGGAATAACTTTGTCATCTGCAATTACCGCATGCATGGTGATTTCATTGTTATTCCATTCTTTATTATTACATTGGAATAACCCGCATCATCTGCAATACGCATACGCATGGTGATTTCTTTTGTTATTCCATTCTTTATTATACTCAGTTGGTTAAAGTTTTGACTTCTATACTCTATGAAATTAGTGGAATATCCTTGATATTTGCGCTTCATCCAGAATCTTTTCATGGAAATATTCTTCTAAGCATTCTTAAATTTTACTCTACAAAGAAGTATCATGTTGACAATTTAGATGTTATTAGTTCCTGAATAAATTAATTCTTGAACTTGTTTTATTGAACTCTTATATCATTGTCATCATCCTCATGTTTATATTTTTTTAAAGTCATCCTGTGGCTGTAGTGGATAGATGGACTTGGTATGATTATGACCGAGAATTATTGATTGTAATGTCTTAACCGTAATGTTACAAATGATGTGGTAAAAGTCCTCATTGGCCCGTAGTGCATTGATGGACATGATTGTTGGCATGATTATGACCATTGATGAATACACAAATATCCTTGGCCCGTAGTGCATGGATAAATTGTGGTCGTGATACTAATGAATATCCTCCTCGTAGTAGTGCGGGGATGATGTGGATTATTTATTAAGTTGAGCCCCAAATGATAAAAGCGATGAAAATCTTTTAAATCATAAAAGATAGTAGATTTTATTCTCTACTTGACTCTTTTAATGGATCAGATGTTCACTGCAGTTAAACTTGATGTCTATTGTATTTTATCGTTTAACATTATTTGAAGACTAATGATAATTTATTCTCGCATTATCTTAGTCATAATATTTCTTATTGGGCTAGTTGAGCTCACCTTTCTTTCACCGTTCTCTTGTGAAATGAGAACGTGGCGGGACTAATCGGGGAACGAAGTGACGGTCCAGATGATAGTATTAGTAGTCCTCACTATTCATTAAAATAGTGTGTTAATAAATGTAATGAGGACTTATTCGAGAGTGGATATTATCTAGAAGACAATGTTTGTATTAAAACTCACATGACTCTCTTGTTGTATATTTAAGATTGTATTTGTATTCTGTACCATGTATTTGGCGACTCAGAATAGGTGATGTATACCTATTTTGGGTCCGTCACAACGAATCCAAAGCATACCTCTTAAATAGCATACTCTCTTAAATAGCATACTTTTATTAAAATTGCGTTATTTTGAAGATTCTTTTAAAAAACAAGTGGGCCCACGGGTGGTATTTTTGTAAATAAAAGAAAATCAAGTGGGACCACGATCTTTTAATATGATTTTATTTTTTAAAACAATCTCCAAAACGACGTAGTTTTAATAAATGTATGCTATTTAAGAGAGATATGTTTTAGATCCGTTCTGTCTCAATATGTATATTTATATTATAAGTAAAACAACATCATTTTATATTATATTGTATTGTATAATTGTCTTTGGGAATATGTATATATATATATATATATATATATATATATATATATATATATATATATATATATATACTCTCTCCTTCCCATGATAAAAGTCCTGGTTGACTTTTTGCGCATATTAAGAAAGATGATAAAATGACAAAGTTGTCTATATTTAAATTCTCATTTAATTGCATAGTTTTCTTTACATTACTAGAGACTACCTAAAATAGTAATAAAGACTTTTATCCAGGGACGGAGGGAGTAAATTATATATGTGCGGATACATGTGATGCGATTGTAGTGCGAGATCTGATAAAACCTCTATTTAGGAATAGACTTGTGACCAAACTATTTGTATTCTAATTGAGAGGTTATTACTAAATAGAGGTATTGGTACAAAATATTTTTCTAACACCCAAAAATATCCACTTTAATAAAAATATAGATTTTATAACAAAAATTAAAAAAAACATAAATTATTTAGATTTTCAAACTAGAAAAATGTAGTCATTTATAGGAAATGTAGTCTTTTATTGGAAAATGTGGTCTTTTATAGTAAAATATAGTATTTTATAGGAAAATGTAGTCCTTTATAGGAAATGTATTTTTTTTATAAAAATGTAGTCTTTTAAAATTAATATTGTCTCTCTCTCTCTCATACATACATACATACATACATACATACATACATACATACATACATATATATATATATAATTATTACTATATAGAGGTATAATTTCTTAATACTGGGACTTAAAAAGTATATAATATATTACAATTTAGAGGTTATTCCTATTTATAACTAGACCAAATTGGGACTAAATTTTTTTATAATATTGTAGAGGTTATTCATATATAAAGTATTCTTAAATATGGGTTTTATTATACTCTTAATATCCGCATCCACATTTGTGTGGATATTAATTTTAAAAAGCGCACCGTATTAAATTCTGCAGCATCACAACGTGCGGATTCTACGGATCTTGATTTACAAATCTTGACTCTCCACTACCTTTTAGAGAAAATAACATATATTTAAAAAGAAGAGCAATTATAACAATACCTAGTAGACATCGTAAATATATTGATAAACAATTATATTCCAAAAAATAGTACATAAAATATACATTTTAACACGTGTAATAAAAAAACAAACCATCATAATTAAAGTTACACTCAAATCTAAACAATCTATTTTCATCTATCTGCCGTCTGCACATTGAAAAAAATTCTCATCTACATTCATTGATTAAATTTTATGGAAATTTCATATGGTTATAAACTCGACATAGATATTATTTTATAAAAATTTCATATGGTGATGGTCTAGTGAATTTAATGGATAAATTACATATTATAGTACATTTTTAAAAATAATTACAATAATCATACATCAATAAAATAATTACAAAAATATGACATTTCATCATATTTATTTACAATACCAATACAATTAGGAGTCCTTAATTTAAGGGATTAATATTAATGAGCTGACATGGAAAATTAGTTTCCATCTTCCTGAAACATTCCCTTCTCATTCGGTCTCTCTCTCTCTCTCTCTCTCTCCGCCCTTATTATTTCTCTCTCTCCTCTTGAAGCCCTTCGTCATTCTCATTCGGTCTCTCTCTCTCTCCGCCCTTACTACTTCTCTCTCTCCTCTTGAAGTCTTTCGTCGTCAGCGGACTGAATCTACTTCTTCAGACGATGGAGTTCTTGTGTGAGACCCCAAATTTTATGAATAAAGATTTAAATTTCTCAAAATATTTTTTTTAAATATTATGGAGTGGATTTGATATAATGTTATAGTTGTGGGTAGTATTTATAAATTTTGCAAAGTATGCAAGTTGTCATATTATATTCGATTGCTCAGGGAATATTCTTTTGTCGGAGAATATCCGCATGCGACTGATACAATCATTGGTGGACCCCCTAATGTAATTATTGTCGGATTGAGAAAAGCGACAAAAATATTTTTATGAAAATAACGACGGAAGTTTTACCATTATCTTCGTTGAACTACTCGATAGTAAAAACAAAGAATGTCTGGCGTGGGTTGCATAAGTAAGACACCAGATTGATTATTGATGCTTACGTGAGAAGTCACTTCGGTTTTGTTCAATTATTGCTATAGTAATTATTGCACAAGTATCTCACGTTATTTGATTCAATTATTGTCGATATTTTATATATTATAAAATTAATAATTGAAATGACAGAGTTATTAATATTATAAATTGCAATATTAACGATGTCAGAAGTTTCGCCAAGGAGAGGTTTGGTCACCTAATTGCGCCAATAGGAGAAATCCTTATTGAAAGCCCTCTTTCACGGGAACGACACTGGTCGATTAATATTATGAATTATAATAAAGGTGATAAATGTTGTTAAAATTATTAAGGTGATTTTTATAAAGATTTGCTTTTTTTATGGACTCCTATTTACCCATTTTTCAAAATATTAGGTAGAAATTTTTTATAAAGGTAGGGCCCACATGTGGAGCCCATTTGTGTTGGAAAAATAATTTTGGAAATGGAAGAGTATACGTATGGAAGTATATATATGTATTGAGTGTATGGTGGGAGAAAATGATATGTGAAAGTGATAGGTGTGTGATGTGTGTGTGAGTGGAAAATTGTGAAAAAGTGGTAGTGTGATAGTGATGTATAAGAGTGTAGTGAAATTGATTTTTGGGTGGGTGGGGGATTGATTTTGGTTATGGGGGAGAAAAATTAAATGGGAGATATATTATATATATATTTATTTATTTAGCATGTGTTTATATATATATGTCTTATATTTTATTTTTGCTTGGATCCTATTGGTTAGTTGATTGACATTTGCATTGGTATGATATCAAAACCTTGATACGTAAATCTGCAGAATTATTTCATCTATGAACAGTGCCCTTCCATTCTCCTATAAATAGAGGTTCATTCCTTCATTATTTTCTTACGAATTCACTGAAATTCTAGAGAGAGAAATTATAGAGAGAAAGAAGAAGAGTTTTTTTTATTACTTCACTACTCTTATATCCAGTTCTTTTACGGTAAGGGGTATTATTTCTTTTGTATTCATGAAGATAACTTCTATTATTCCATCTTTATTATTGTAAGACCCCAGCTTTTATAAATAAAGATGAATTTTCTATAAATATTATTTTTGAATGTTATGGAATAAATTTGATATAATGTTATAGTTGTGGGTAATATTTATAAATTTTGCAAAGTAAGCAAGTTGTTATAAAATATTTGTTTGGTGGGGAATATTCTTTTGTGGGGAATATTCGTATAACTACTCAATCGGTGGTGGACCCCTAACGGAAGTATTGTCGTAGTTAAGAAAACGACAAAATTATCTTTCTATAAAAATAAGCGCAGAGGTGTTACCGTTAAAACCTGTTGAACTACCGGTAGTAAAAGTACAAGAATACTGGCGTGGTTGCATAGTAGCACACGGTATTGATTATTGATGCTTATGTGAGAAGTCACTTAGCTATACTCAATTATCACATAAGAATTCTTTGCGATCATATCTCTTATATTATTGATTCAATTATTGTCACAAAGATCATCTCAGATAATATGTTATATTATTAATTAAGACGACAAGTTATAAATGATTAATAATTGTTGAAATATTAAATATGTGTTGATTAAAAATAAAATGATTTGTGGTAATATTTATTCAATCCTTGATGTATATAAAGAGTCTGTTATGAGACGTTTGTGGTAAGTTTGATTATTTTATGGGGGGCCCATATGTCATCATCTAAGAGTCTCTTCGTCAATAGTATTTACCTTTGTCAATAGTAATTACCTTCGTCAATAGTAATTACCTTCGTCAATAGTAATTACCCCTTCGCAAATAGTAGTTGTCCCTTGATATTACAAGAGTTAATCGCCTCTTGATTGTTCCAAGGGTTAATTACCCTTCACAAATAGTAGTTGTCTCTTCAATATTACCAAGAGTCATTTTGACCCTTCGTTAAGACCAAGAGCCACCCTCGGTTTTTCTATAAATAGAAAAGCTCATTCCTTCATTATTTATTTCGAATTCATTGAAACTCTAGAGAGAGAAACTATAGAGAGAAAGAAGAAAAAGTAATACGCACAATGCGGTCTATCGCATGCATGGTGATTTCTTTTGTTATTCCATTCTTTATTATACCCAGTTAGTTAAAACTTTGACTTCTATACTCCATGAAATTAGTAGAATATCCTTGATATTTGCGTTTCATCCAAATATCTTTTCATGGAAATATTCTTCCGATCATTCTTGAATTTTACTCTACAAAGCGAAGATCATGTTGACAATTTGGACGTTATTAGTTCCGAATAAATTAATTCGTGAACTTGTTTTATTAAATTATTATGTCATTGTCATCATCCTCATGTTATATTATGTTATCTTTGGCTTACGTGTGCGTAGATGAACTTAGTATGATTATGACCGGGGATCATTTCGTATAATCATGGCTTGTTATAAATGATGTGATAAAAGTCCTCAATGGCCTGTAATGCAGTGATGGATAGTTTTTGGTATGATTATGACCAGGGGTGATTCGGTATAGTCATGACCATTGATAATTTGATGAAAATCCTTGACCGTGGTACGGGGATGATTAGATATTGTGGTTTATTCATTAAACCGAGTCTTAGTGATAAAATTTATGAAAACCCTTTAAAACCTAAAAGATAGTAGACTTTATTTTCTATTTGAATCTTTTAATGGATTGATATTCCACCGCAGATTAAACCGGTTGTCTATTGTATTTTATCGGTTTAACATTGTTGAAGACTATTGATAATTTATTCTCGCATTATCTTAGTTATAATATTTCTTCTTTGGGCGATTGAGCTCACCCTTTCTTTCACCGTTCTCTTTAGGAAATAAGAATATATTTGGGGACGAGTCGAGAGCGGAGTAATGGTCGAGGAGGATAGCATTTGTAGTCCTCACTATTACGTGAAATAGTGTGATAATAATTGTAATGAGGACTCCTTTTGAGTTTGTATACAATTATTACATTGGAATAATCAGTATACTGTGCCTCACACCCTATACTTGGTGATTTCTATTGTTACTCCATTCTTTAATATTATGTCGGAATATGCTGTCTGTGCTTTACGCCGGACCTGGTTCCATTATTTATTATTCCGCATTTAATATTCGTCGAATATCTCGCGATTGTGAATTTCACCGACACGGTTCTATTATTTATTATTCGCATTTATTATTACATTAGAACATCCAAATTCGGTGTGAATTTCACGACTGGTTCCGATTATTTATTATTACATTGGGAATAACTCGTCTGCATACGGTCTCTATCGCATGCATGGTGAATCCTTCTGTTATTCCATTCTTTATTATCCTGTTGGAATAACCTGTCTATGTGGGTTACCACATGCATAGTGAATGATCCTTTATATTCATTCCTTATTAAATTGTGAAAATGATCTGTTTACGTTGATTATGATGAGAGTCATAATAAAAGTATTGGACTGATGAAAATCATGGGTATATGAAGTATTAGCAAGTGTTATGATGAGTTATGTTGGTTATTATGTGAAAACATGAAAGTTTCTTAGAAATCACAAAGGGTTGAAAAATCAGATTTTGGTAAAAACGTAACATAAAATTCAATTGACCATATCTCCTATTATATTTCGAATTTTTGAATGTGGTCAAGTCCTAGAGTTAGATCTATGAGTCTTATAACTTATCCAAGTGGAATCACTGGAAAAGGTATTGTATATTTTCGTGTGGACTGATTTTAGTAAAGGAGGCAAAAGCTGCAAATTTTGAAAAAGCTACTGTCCAAATTTTTAAAAGGGCATTTTCGTCCACTTAAATTATGAGAAGAATTCTGGTCTTTTGGGAAATGAAAGTATATGGTATAAAGAACCTCCTGTCCAAAAAATGAGCTCATTCCGACTTAAAATGAGCAAGTTATAACCATTTCAATATTTAGGTTTTTTCGACGAAAAATGTTATAACCGGAGTTCTATAACTCTGATGACCGTGAAATTTGAACTGGAAGCTCATGTTAACATGTGTAAGATCCTGCCAAGATTTGGGAATTTTTGGAGTTAAACTTGAGGTAGCTAATTTTTTAAGGAATTAATTAAAAATTAATTTTTGAAAAATAGTAAATGAATTTTAAAAATTCCGAGAAAAATGTATGTTCATTATGGAACTATAATCTGCTAAATCCTAGAAAAGAAATATTTTTGGAACTGATTTGGTATTTTTTATGAAAATGATCTAGTTATGAGTAAATGAGTTAAATATGTTGTGTGAAGTAACAAAGTTAGAAAATAGAATTTTATAGCTTGGAAATCCTATATAAGGTATATGCATATTTTTGATGAGGGATTTGATCATTGTTGATGAAATCTTATGAGTATGACATTTTTGAATGATTAAATGCATTA
This sequence comes from Panax quinquefolius, assembly GCA_020205615.1. Lineage (NCBI taxonomy): Eukaryota > Viridiplantae > Streptophyta > Magnoliopsida > Apiales > Araliaceae > Panax > Panax quinquefolius. The sequence goes on from CM035156.1 coordinate 44,555,393, forward strand.
TTTGGTAAAGTGTAAACAATTGAAATAAATTGTTTATAAGTTTAAGAAGTGATTAAAATATTGTTATGATATTAATAATATTAGATTATAAGTGGTGGATAATATTAGGATAAATTTAAAGTCTTTAATATTTATCCTTGTTTTCGTTTGGTTAATACTTATATCATTGTCATCATCCTCATGCATATATTATGTTGAAAGTCATATGCGGCCTGTAGTGCGTAGATGGACTTGGTATGATTATGACCAGGGATTATTTGGCATGATCATGACCGTAATGTTACAAATGATGTGAAAAAAGTCCTCATTAGCCCGTAGTGCATTGATGGACAGTTTTTGGTATGATTATGTCTATGGATTCTCTTCGGCCAAGGGTGCAAAGATGAATTATTTTATGGCATGATCATGACCGTAATGTTACAAATGATGTGGTAAAAGTCATCTTTGGTCGTAGTGCATAGATGAACTTGGTATGATTATGACCAGGGATTATTCGGTAAGATAATCATGGTAGTAATTAAAAACACGAATATCCTTGGATAGTAAGCATGGATAATTCATGGTCGCGATACTATTAAGTCGAGTCTCAAATGATAAAAAGTGATGAAAACTTTTAAATCATAAAAGATAGTAGATTGTATTCTCTACTTGACTCTTTTAATGGATTGCTTATTCATTGCAGTTAAACTTGATGTCTATTGTATATTATCGGTTTGACATTGTTGAAGACTAATGATAATTTATTACGCATTATCTTAGTCATAATATTTCTTCTTTGGGCTAGTTGAGCTCACCCTTTCTTTCTTTCGTTTCTTCGTGAAATGAGAGCGAAATGAGACTGCAGTCGGGGAGCGTAGTGATGGTCCAGGATGATAGTATTAGCTAGTAGTCCTCACTATTCATTAAATAGTGTGACAATAAATGTAATGAGGACTTATTCGAGAGTGGATATTATGCAGAAAGATGATTTGTATTTAAACTCATAGCTTTCTTGTTGTATATTAAAGATTGTATTTGAATTTTGTACCATGTATTTGGCGACTCAAGATGGGTGATGTATACCTATTTTGGGGGCGTCACATCTTGCTTTGGTAGAACTGCCTCCTTTTGGAACCTACCGTGCGGTATGTACATGGTTGAAGTGTTGTTGTCATACTCTGAGTCTGTACTTCTGGCGACATTCTGTTTATGTTAATGATCATTCTATGACTGGGTTATTTGCGATAGACATTATTTAACAGCATAATATTTGTTAAAGTGGAAAATTATTTTTAAATTGTTTAGGCTCTTAACATATATAGTTTGCTTTTGAATGATCATAATTGTCTCATCTTCATTTTGCCATTTTACTTCTGCATCATATACTGACACAAGACTAATTTCTAGGGGCTTGATGTAATGTTTACGTTGTAGCTATGTTAAGCAATAAAAAATAGATACTATCATATAACTGTTTGGTTACTTCTGCATTATGTTTTGGTTACTGTTAGCTTGAGATTCGGATACCATTTTTGTTACCTTAATTTGGTATTTTGGTTACTTTTTTATGTTGTTATGGTTACCATGTATTTGCTTAGTATACATGGTTGACTAAACTGGTTTTGGTGTACATATTGTTTATGTATTGGTTACCATTAAAATATATTTTGGTTACTATCATATAACTATTTGTTTACTTCTTTAGTATGTTTTTGGTTACTGTTAGCTTGTGATTCGGATTCCATTTTTGTTACCTTGATTTGGGATTTTGGTTACTGTTTTTTGTTGTTATGGTTACCATGTATTTGCTTAGTATACATGGTTGACTAAACTGTGTTTGGTGTACATGTTGTTTATGTATTGGTTACCATTAATATATGTTTTGGTTACTAACATATAACTGTTTGGTTACTTCATTAGTATATTTTTTTGTTACTGCTAGCTTATGATTTGGATACCATTCTTTTTCCCTCAATTGGGATTTTGGTTACTTTTATATGTTGTTTTGGTTACAATGTATTTGCTTAGTATACATTGGTTGACTAAACTGGGTTTGGTCTACATGTTGTTTATGTGTTAGTTACCATTAAAACATGGTTTGGTTACTTTCATATAACTGTTTGGTTACTTTTTTAGTATATTTTTTGGTATACATGTTTCTGTTTTGGTATAAATATCTTCTACAAGGTTTATGCTCTTCTAGTTCTACTTCCATTTCCACAAACACATCCTACACGGGCTCTCTATTCACTAATCTCAAGGTATTTCTCTTCCTCCCACGGAGTTCATAATGTAGAAGTCTTTTCAGAGAATGAGAGACCATGAAGAAGAAAGTAGCAATGATTAAAAAGCTCAAGTTTCGTGAAGATTTGTACAGATTTTGATTAGTTCGGTTGTCGTTGTCTTGTCTTTCTGAATTGTGTTTCGTACTTTGGTTTTTGTTTGATATCCATAACCATTTGTTATGGTTAGTGAGTATGTAATGTTTATTGGAGCTTATGTAAATAGGATTACATATTTGATTATATTATCAATTATTTGACATTGTTTGTTGGTTCGTATTTGTTACTTCTAAGTTGTGTCTGATACATTATTTGAAAGGTGCAGTTAGTAACCAAACATGCACAGAAGGGTAACCATTTTTTTTTGTAGTAACCAGATAGTTATAAGCTTGTATTAGGACACATATCAAGTGTTAAATATACACGTGAGAGTATACACGGGTTGCCTAAATTGGGTTGGATATACAGGTTGTTTCTGTTTTGGTTACCATTAAAACATGTTTTGGTTACTTTTCATATAACTAATTGGTTACTTCTTTATTATGTTTTGGTTATTGTTACCTTATGGTTTGGCTACTATTATTGTGCCCTCAATGTGGGATTTTGATTACTTTTATTTTTATTCTGGTTAATATATAATTGTTTAGTATACATGGATTGCCTAAACTGGGTTTTATTACATGATATTTCTGTTTTGGTTATCATTAAAACCTATTTTGGTTACTATCATATAATTATGTGGTTACTATTTTATTATGTTACATTATGGTTAATATTATTAGTAACCAGATAGTTACAAGCTTGTATTAGGACAAACATCAATTGTTAAATGACATGTGACTATGTGAGAGTTTCCATTTATATATATGGTCACATATAGATCTCATATTAAAATAAAAATAGTTTGAGAGGTGCAGTTGGTATCTAAACCTGTATATAAGGGTAACCATTTTAGTTTTTGTTAGTAACCAAATAATTAAAAACTTATATGAGAACAGTTATCAAGTGCTTAATGTACATGTGAGGGTTCCCATTTATCTAGCTGATGGATACTTTTAAATTACATAGTTATAAAAGTTATTTTGAAATGGTCCAGTTGGTAACTAAATATGAATATAGAGGTAACTATTTTATTTTAGATGGGTAACCAAATTTACATAAAAATATTTTGAAGCGATTACCAATTGTTCAATATATTTGTTTACTTTATATTGATAACTCGTGATGGAATCAAAATTAAAATATTAATCAACATCAATTTTAGTTCTTGTACACCATCAAAATGTTACCAACCATGTGGTTAATAGTTACTAACAAAAGAAACAAATTATATATTCACGTAAACAATTAAATTTGTTGTATTGTTATCGCTGGGTCTCCATTAATCTAACATATTGAATAAACATTGTAAAGTAACCAAATCAATATTAGACAGTAACCAAATTACATAATCTTAGTAACCAGAAAATGAACCAAATTTTTTACATGCAAATTTAAAGGCCTAAATGATGGAATTTGACCAAAAAACCATATAGTTCACCAGCAAAGCTGGTGATTTTTGATCGTTGACCCGTTTCCAATGAAATTAGGCTCCGAAAATGCCAAAATTCGACACTCCAAACTTGACAGAAATTGCCAAATGGTCACTGGATTATCATGTTTTGCACTACATATCATGTTTTGCATCTCTCTGAACGAACAAGTTAATGGAACTAGTATACCGGTAACTTCAAATTTGGTGTATTGGTTACTATCAGTCCATGTACCGTTGAAATAAAGTACAACTGGAATCATCTCCCGTTAATAAATGCAAGAATAAGTATTGTAAATTAACCAAATCAATGTTAACTAGTAACCAAACTACATGATGTTGGTATCCAAAACATAAAACACATTTGTACATTCATTTTACAATAGAAATAATCAGTATATTGATATTTGTTACCAATTAAATTATAACAGTTATATGTAGGTAACCAATGTAGCCAATAAGTAACCACCATATTAAAATAAACCAAAATCATGACAACATTATACATTAATCGTGACAACATTATACAGTAACCAAATCCATTTTAGATTGTAACCAACACATATTTATTTAGTAACCACGAGATAAATACATTCTGCATTGCATTTTTATAGTAAAAAACAACTAGTATAATTTGTTTGTTACCAACTAAAGGCAAGCTTTTGTAAGAATGTAACCAATGTAGATAACAAGTAACCATTAATATAAAAAACATAAGTAGAAGTGTACATTAATATGCTTCATCAACCAATATTACAGTAACCAATTAATCTCTATAGTAAGTAAGTTTGCATCAGTCAGTAACCAAGTCAGCATTAGTCAGTAACCAAGTCAGCATTAGTCACTAAATAATTTTACACAGTTACCAAGTCAGCACTATAATTTTACACAGAACTAAGACAACATTAGTCAATTAACCATTATAATGTTATGAAGGCAAAGTCGACATTAGTCAAGAATCAATATATTGTTATACAGTAACCAAAAAAGCATTAGGCAGTATAATGTTATTCAAGAATCTGACATTAGGCAAGATAACCAACGAAATAAGGAAGGTAACCAATATATTTGATTAGTAACCATTAATATAAAAAAAATCAGTAGAACTCATTTAAAATTTATAAAGTAATCAAATAAACATTATTTAGCAAACAAATACACAATAAATAGTAACCAATTTATATCTATTTAGTAACCATAATATAAATAAAACATATCAGTGAATCAAGCAATCGTTATAGGAATTCGTAGTAACCATTTTAAGTGTGAAAAACTTAAGAAAGGTAATCAATATAGGAATTCGTAGTAACCATAGAAAACTATATGTACAGCAATTTTAAACTCACATACCTCTGTATTCAGTTTTGTATCGAAGTTGATGTGATATTGTATGCTATTTTGCGATCTCAGAGTGTCGTCGCGAAAAAAATTTCCGTCTTCTCCGATCTCAGATGTGTGTCGTGACAGAAGATATGGATTTCTCCGATTTCAAAGATGAATGTTATGTTCTGTCGCTTGATTCTAGGAGCGGTTGGAGATGAGAGAGTCGGTAACTGACGTGTAGGGAGAAAAAAGATCCTTAATTTTAGCAAACCTAATAGTATGTTGCGTTATTTTTGTAATTATTGTTCCCCACTAACTAGGATTATGTCAAATCCTTTAATTAGAGTATTGGACCATTAGTCCAATACTTATCCATTCAATGATCAACGTTCCAAGTCCAAATAAAATCACATTAAATAATGACCCAATACTCCAAAAGCCCAAATAAAATGTGATTCAATAGGCCCAAATATTTATGGCCCAACATTGCCCCAAGTCTTTTATCGAAAGGATGTTTGATGATGTAAGGGCCCAATCAAATCAACAGTCAGGTAATCCCAAAACCGGACGTTACCCCCTTCGAATTCATTATCATTACTTTCATTAAATGTGCCGCCCTCATGTTTTGGTTGATGGTTATTAGAGATTTAACAGTAATGACATACAAAAATTGCAACAAGGCTCGTCTCTGGATTGGTCCATGGTGTAAGGCTCATGATGAAAAATGTTCCCATTTATATCACTTTGTCAAATAGTGTTGCTACTTTGGATTGAGGGTAATTGGAAATCCTTGGGTTTGTTTTCTTCTATGGAAATCCTCTTAAACTTGAGATTTTGCGTTGTTTTGGTTAAATGATGTGAGACTTAGGGATCAGTACCTTCCCTCTCATCTTCTTTAGTTTTAGATAATAGTTAATACCTTCTAGCTTCCTTCTCATCTATGAACTTTCAGTAAAGTTGTTCCTCTAAATTCACTTACTGCTGAGGATTAAAGCAATGCTAGAAACAACTTTATATCTTCTTTTTTTCCCTTTCATTTTTTTTGGGGGGAGGGGGGTGGGGTGTACTTCTGCCAAAGATAGGTTACTTCTGTTTTGCATAGGAATGGAGCTGTTTTGTATCACGCCTCTGTTTTTTCCTTGAGAACTTCTTTTCCAAAGATAATACGCTCTTTCATCCATGTAACAAATTCCTTTTCTTATCAAAAATAAATTTACCGTTTGTAACTAGGGTGGTGAGGAGAAATTAATACTGAAAACACTTGCTGATATTAATATGTGAGACGAGCTGATCAAACTGCTTTTGAAATAATTTTTTCCTTAATACGTGACATCTAACCATAATTCTTCGCAGGTTTTTTGATTACTTATCTCTGGTCTACAATATTATGTAATTTGGTGCCTGAGTTTGCCTTTTCTTCAGGCTTTGGACACATCCTTTCAGTGCTTTGCGGATTCGTAACTGTTCTTTCAGGTACTGCAGTTCTGCATAGTACAAGAGAACCAGATCCACATCCTTCAGGTACTTATAGTCAGTTATAGGATAGGTTGCATAAAGAATTACTGGGTGAAATCATGCTAAAGTGAACATACTGTTGTAGAACTCTAGCTAGCTATCTACTTATAGGGAAATAAATAAATATATATAGTTGTATAGCTATTATAATTGTGAAAGTATTGCAGGATTAAGGTAAGGCTCTATGGATAAGGTGTAGCTATATTTTAAAGTTATACGACTAGGCATGTAGGCAGTATTAGGCTAGGCGCAATCTTGTATTGTCTCTCATTTGTATTATGCTGTAGGCAATCATCTCAACTTTCCCAACTAATAATATTTAAAATCCTACTCCTCCCTATCTGCGATGGAACTTTGAAGGGGGTGTCCATTTCAGATATTCATAGGGATGCAGACAGTCCTTTGAGGACTCGTTGTCCTTCCTAACTTTTGTACCTTCCTCCGTTTCAAACAAATTTCTTCTTTTATCAACAAAGTAGGAAATAAATTTTTTGATTATAAACTTGGAGAGGCCAGGTAGTATATAAATTGGATTAGAAGACAATTTTAACCCCAAACTTTACTTCTTATTTACTTTTGCACCCCAAACTTAAAAAGGTGTCTAAGTACACCCCAAACTTTATTATACGTAACAAAACGCACACTTTCTTCACTTAACCGGTCAAAAGTGACCGGCTAAGGCTGTAACACAAGTTTGGGGTGTAAATTGTCTTTTAATCTTAAAAATTGGCAAAAATAATTAATTTTAATTAAAATAAAATAATTTTAAAATAATTAATTTTTAATAAAATAATTAGTTTTATTAATTTTAAAATAAAATAATTAAAATAATAAAATTAAAATAAATATTTGGAATTAATGATTAATAATTAATTATTAACTTGTAAAATAATTATTTTATTTTAATTTTAAAATTAATTATTAATCATTCGGTAAAAAAATCATTAACTTGTAAAAATCATTTTTGCCACATAAAAAACAATTTGTTTTTGTTTTTAAAAACAAAATTTTAATAATAGAATTTTTTAAAACAGAATTTTATTTTACAGGTTAAAAAAATTCTGTTTTTGTTAAAAAAATTATATTTTTAAAAATTCTGTTTTTGAATTATTAATGATTTTGAATAAAATAAAATTCTATTTTAAAAATTCTGTTTTTGAATTATTAATGATTTTGAATTCTGTTTTGAATTATTAATGATTTTGAATAAAAATTATGTTTTTGTTAAAAAAAAAAACTGTTTTTGAATAAAATAATCATTAACTTGTAAAAAATCATTTTTGCCACATAAAAAAACAATTCTGTTTTTGTTTTTATTAATGATTTTGAATTCTGTTTTTAATTATTAATGATTTTGAATAAAAATCCTGTATTTGTTAAAAAATTCTGTTTTTGAATAAAAATTCATTAACTTGTAAAAAATCATTTTTGGCACATAAAAAACAATTATGTTTTTCTTTTAAAAAAAATTTGTTTTTACAAAATTTTTAAAAACAATTTTTTTAAAAAACAGAAATTTTCAAAAACAGAATTTTATTTTACAAGTTAAAAAATTATATTTTAAAAATTCTGTTTTTGAATTATTAATGATTTTGAATAAAAAAAAAATTCTATTTTTAAAATTATGCTTTTGAATTATTAATGATTTTGAATTCTGTTTTTGAATTATTAATGATTTTGAATAAAATTTTGTTTTTGTTAAAAAAAATTTGTTTTTGAATAAAATAATCATTTTACAAGTTAATGATTAATTATTAATTCCAAATATTTATTTTATTTGATTATTTTAATTATTTTATTTTAAAATTAATTATTTTATTTTTATTTTTAAAACTAATTATTTTATTTAAAATTAATTATTTTTGCCAATTTTTAAGACTAAAAGACAATTTACACCCCAAACTTGTGTTACAGCTTTAGCCGGTCACTTTTGACCGGTTAAGTGAAGAAAGTTTATAATGAAGTTTGGGGTGTACTTAGACACCTTTTTAAGTTTGGGGTGCAAAAGTAAATAGAGAGTCAAGTTTGGGATGCAAAATGTCTTTTAGTCTATAAATTGACCTCATTAACCGGTCAATTTATGTAGAACCAGTCCCAGAAAGTCATGAATAAAATTATCAAATGCAGAAATGTAATTGGTGTTTGGTACTAATTTTCTCTGGAAAGTTTTCATTTATTCATTCATAAGATTCAGAATCAGAAGAAGTCTAAGGCTATTTTATAATTTGCAGATTTGTATACATCAATTTCTCCTCAAATATAGTGCCATGTTCATGCTAATGGTGAAATATGGAAGAAGACGGAAAATGATGAGTTGAGCCATGAGTTTGTTGGAATAATACTATTTCAAATGAGGATAAAGTAACTGGAATATGCACTCACTGGTTTACTGAAATGCAGGTGACGGATTATATTGTATCCTTTAGGTTGTTTAGATTCATTGCCATTTGTATCTATCATCCTCTAGATTATATTGTATAGATTCATCTTAATCCAAGGGTGCCGCGGGATCATAGAGCTTGGACATGGTGCTAATTTGGGTAGAAGTTCACCCACCCCCGGTTACAGCATTCCTTTGTATTGCGCCAAAAGTGACCTGCTGCTGCTCATTTTGATGCCAGCAGTTACTTCTTTACAAACAGACAGGGGAGTGTTATGTCTCGAACTCAATTGGGAGGGAGGGAGGGAGACTTGTAAGAAATAAATTAATTATTACACCATGAATCACACAGTGTACAAGTGTCCGGAACTAAGTTCATGCTACAAGATGATGATGATCCTCATAGTATAGTATAGTAAAACATCAAACTAATGTAGTACTAATACTGCAGATCACGACAACATTGCTAGCTCCACACGAACAAACTTGTTTGTACAATTGAGCCTGAAATTAAATACTACGCCCGCACAACAAATTCTAAATTTTGTAGCAGACAGATAGATTTATTTGGTAGAGATTATTATAACAATAATGATGTGGGACTGGGGATCAAAGTTGCGGCCGACTTGCAAATTGTATATTCCAGAGTCCGAGGGAGTTGATGGTAGGGTAGTTGAAGGCGCCAGTGTTATCATCTTTCAAAAAGAGAGACCAAGGTAGTGTTTGTTAGAAATTTGAATATTAAATAAATCGATCGTTTTTTTTATTCGAATCTTTGAATCGGTAAGATGGACGAGTTGAATGGCTAAGGGGGTGTTTGATAAAAATTGAATGCATCTGAATCTGAATCTGAATCTGAATGAGTTGAATCTGAATCTGAATGAAAAAAGTTATTTGATAATTGACATGTGAAACATCTGAATGACAAAACTTTATTATTTTGCCCTTCTGAAAAAATTCAAAATTGTTGTAAATTTATTTAATATTACTTAATATAATAGTTAATATATTTTTTTTTACTTCATTCAACTGCTCATTCAGCCATTCAGTTCAAAAAAATCGACTTAACTATTCAAATTTCGTCCATCTTACTAGATTCAAATATTCGGACCAAAACAAACGCCGACTGACCGATTCAAATTGACCATTGATTCAAACTCCATTTCACTCTAAACAAACAAATCTCCAAGTCATATTTTTTAATTTGAATAAGTGAATGAAAAATTGAATGAAATAAAAAAATTAAAAAATTAAAAAATTAAAAAATATATTAATTATTATATTAAGTAATATTAAATAAATTTGCAACAATTTTGAATTTTTTCAGAGGGGGTAAAATAATAAAATTTTGTCATTCAGATGTTTCAGACATGTCAATTATCAAATAGTTTTTTTTTATTCAGATTCAATTCATTTAGATTCAGATTCAACTCATTCAGTTTTTATCAAACACCCTTTAATGATAACAAAATCTCTAGGCTATGTTTGTTTGTAAGGATTATAATTCATGAGATTATAATTTCAAGACTATTAATCCTAGGATTATAATTTCGTGATTATAATTATAATGTCGAGACTATTAAGTCATTTTATAATTTTGAGACTAATAGTACCAAGTCTAAATTTAAAAACAAACAAGATACTTGATGTGACGCCCCCAAAATAGGTATACATCACCCATTCTGAGTTGTCAATACATGGTACAGAAACAACTACAACTTTATTATTACAACAAAGAAAGCGTGAGTTTGAATACAAATATTATCTTCTGCATAATATCTATACTCAAAAAAATCCTCATCACATTTATTGATACATTATTTTACAAAAATGGTGAGGACTACTAAACAATCCTTTCTAAAACCTTCATTCCATACCCCACTGCATCTTCGCTTATATTCTCGCCTCCCGAGAAGAATGGAACAAAAAGGAAAAGGTGAGCTCAACTAGCTCAAGAAAGAATATTATGACTAAGATAATATACAACAAATTATCGTTAGTCTTCAACAGGAAAAATTTAATAGAATACAATAGACAACAAATTTTAAATCAATATTCGCAATGGAAATAATAATTCATTAGAAGAGTTAAGTAGAGAATGCAAACTACTATCTTCTATGTATGAATTTAAAAGTTCATCGCTCTATCTTTTATCCTCAGTAACAACAATCCATAAACATCGGAATCAAATATTCATCTTTGCACTACTGGTGCCAAAGATATTCATCATTGGTCATATTCATTTAAACACTGTTCATCTTTGCACTATGTGCCAAAAGATATTCATCATCGGTCATGTTCATCTCAACACTGCTCATCTTTGCACTATAGGCCAAAGATATTCTTCAGAAATCATTCATCTTTGCACTACACAAAGCCAAAGATATTCTTCAGAAATCATTCATTTGTGACTACTGTGCCAAAGATATTCAATAATATCATCATTTAAGACCGAGGATGATGAAAATATTTTTAAAGAAACGAATCCAAAGGAAACAAAATGACAAGGATTAAGGATTAAGGATTCGTACTTTATTTTATCCATGTTCAAAAATACCTCAAAAATAATCACAGTGGTGTAAAATTCAAGAATGATCAAAACATGGATACAATCAAAGCTAGTATCCGTAATAGATATTTTGGACGAAAAGAAGAAATTTTATTTTTCGATGAATAGTCAGATATCGTGAATAGTGCCGATATCGTGAATAGTAACTCTGGACACCAAAAGATAGAAATTCCAAAAAAACATTTTCACGCTTCATTAATAGTACTCGTGAATAGTAAACTCGTGAATAGTAACTCATGAATAGTAATTCGTGAATAGTAACTCATGAATAGTAACCCCGACATGAAAAGTTCCAAATTTGATAAAAAGTTCCAACTAATATTTCAAAGATAATGATATGAAGAAATAATATCATTTGAGAAGAAAATAACATCCCTTACCTCAAAGAATCAAGATTGCCGGAAGGAAAGATCTAAGTGATCTTTGAATGAAACTTATCAATAAAGAACTCTCAAAGTATCTAAATACTCACAAAATACGCTCAATAATATAGAGAGAAAAGAGAAAACTTTGTTTTGGTGTGATTTTCAATTCTAACTTAGCCCTCTATTTATAGAAAATGTTATTTCTACCAAGCAGACTTGACCTGCACCGATGGCTTTACTCGCTACTATTGCCACCCACCACATTTGAAATAAAATTCAGCACATTTTTTCACCAACCACAAGTGGGGGCCCACTCAATTCTAGAATTTTCCACCAAAATCAATTATAACCCTACTTTCCGAATCAAACACCTCTTAAAATTTATAACAAATCATTCGTTCATTTTAACGGTTCAAAATTTGTAGACATATACTCAACTTATATATGTATAACATATCCAAAAATCATAACGATCCAATGGTCGATTAAAAATTATAACTCACGCAATATATCGTAAAAATAACCGATTTGATTTTTAATACCTCCATTCCAAACAAAAATAATCGATAAAACACCTCAACATTAAATCCTTCCATTATAACCACATATAATAAATAAATTCATCATTTATATCCATATCAAATAAATATTTTCTTATCATATAAATCAATAATTAATTATTCCCAAATAATATTACAGAATCACAATTATGTACCAGGCGGTTCCAGGAAAGAGGGGCTTTCAATAAGGATCTCTCATCTTGGCGCGCAATTAGGTGACCAAACCTCTCCTTGTATGAACTTTCTAGACATTGCCAATAATGTTATCTAATAATATTATTCAAATAATATGAATTATTGATCCGATAATGGGAAATATCTTGCGTTGACAATTATCAAACAAAGAATAATATAAAATACCAACGCAAGAATTATTGAATCAATAAAATAAAATATCGAACAAAGAATTCTTTGTAATAATTATTGAGTAGTGCCTTTCACGTAAGGATCAATAATTGATGCAATACCGTAATGCTCGCTCAACAACGCCAGATTAGTGTGTTTTAACCACCGGGTATTCCAACAAGATTAATCGGTAATAATTATGCCGTTATTTTTAAACAACTTATATTTGTCGCTTTTCCTCATCCAATCGCTTCACAGTTATGGGGCCCACATGGTCGCATTTGCCGCATTTAATATTCCCCGACAAAGATTTAATATTCCACGACCAAACGAATATTCCCGACAACAATGAATATTTTATAACCACTTGCTTATTTTGAAATATTTTATATTTTACCCTAACTATCCACATTAATCAAATCAACCTTACTATTTCAAAATAATAAATAAAAGAAATTCCTTTTTATTTAAAAAAATTTGGGTCTTTACTTGAGATTAATAGTCCTATTCTAAATATAATCCTTACATATAAACATAGCCTAAGACTATATTTGTTTGCAAGGATTATAATCCGGGGATTATAATCTCAAGATTATTAATCTTAGGATTAAATAATCCTAGTCACGTATTTGTTTTTTATGGGATAATTTAAAATAATTTCATGTTATGTTTGTTTTTTTGAGGATTAATTAAAGTATTAAATTAAAAAATATCGTTTGGACTATTATACCCTTACTAATAATAACATATTTTAAACTTATTTATATATATAAAAAAAATATCTATTGATTATGTATACATCCCAATCCCAACCCAAATCACCCCAAACCCAAAAAATAATATTTTCTGATTATGTATATACTCCCACTCTGCCTACCCCATACCCTCCACCCCATCCCCCAAACCCATCCCCATCCCCATCCCCATCCCCATCCCATCCCCATTTCTACATCTCAAAAATAATATTTACTGATTATGTATACACTCCCACCTCGCCCACCCCTAACTCACACCCCTCAAAAAATAATATTATCTGATTATATATACACTCCCACTCCGTTCATCCCCACGCTCACCCCTCCCCAAAAAATAATATTTACTAATTATGTATACACTCCCACCGCACCACACCTTCCCCTCCACCCCTACCCCTACCCCTACCCGAAAGTAGTATGCATACAAGCCAATCATGTTTGATGATAAAGCATATACTTTGTAACAATCTATTTCATTTATTAATAAAAAGTATTAATTTATTAAAGGCTTTAATTATCTACATGATGTTGTTTTATAATATGTGATAAACCCATAGTTTTAAGCAATGCTTTTAGAATAATGATGATGATCATTCTAATGAGATCTAAATTCTTTGAAAGCTTAAAACTAAAATAGTTCCCAATCGTTGGATTACTAAATTGGGGATTAGTGAATCCGGATAGATTGGTACATACGTTGCTTTTCATTGGATGAGGATGATTGATCTCATGATCATTTGTGTGGAGACACTAAAGCAAGTATGTGAGGTGCTTATTAGAGAATAAGTTCACCGAAGCGTGGCTCGTTAAGGAATACCTAATGGAGTTTTATTTGCTGTCAATAGGAATTTGTAGTGATAGTAGTCTAAGTAATCCTTGGACTTGAGATCATCATAGTATCTTGTGTATGATGAGTTATACTTTGACTTATTCCTTAAGACCCTTAGGGTATATCAAAGGTATGCTTGGGTATAATAAGTTGTACATGGAGATAATGTATGATCAATAAAGAATCTACCACTTCTAATAAAAGAAGAGAAATGTCCTATGTGATTCGATAAATGACAACCCAAAGAGTCCTTGGTTAATATGAATGAAATTAGAAAGGAGTTTCTAATTTGCATTATTTGGAGTCATGCATTTAAGAGTCGAAATACATATAATTAAATAAAATAAGACTTGATGAAGAATTCCATGTCTTATATTTAATTGGGACATCAGTATGGTGGAAGGATTGAATTATCACGCAAGAACTATTTACTCAAAGGTTCTTTTATGATTAATGTTGAAATCTATATTATCCTGGAAAGTCGTTGATCGCTAGGGAGGCTTATCCCTATTGTAGAATAAATATTATTTAAATAAATTAATTGTTTAATTTATTTATTTAAATAAGATTAGAATTGTTTCTAATTG
Organism: Panax quinquefolius; assembly: GCA_020205615.1. NCBI lineage: Eukaryota > Viridiplantae > Streptophyta > Magnoliopsida > Apiales > Araliaceae > Panax > Panax quinquefolius. Next base: position 44,570,413 of record CM035156.1, read on the forward strand.
ATTTATTCACAACCTAGGTTTAATATGGAGAACCTAAAGGTCACACCATAAAAGGAAGAATAATTATTTAAGAAGTAAATGGCATAATCGTAATAATATGTTATGTATATTTAATTTAATCTATGGTGATAGAATAAATTAAATAGCTTAATATTTATTATTTAATATTTTAGAAATATTAAATATAAATTAATAAGAGGAGTCTTATTAATATTATTACAATTATTATTATTTTAATTTCTAAAAGAGTTTAGGAATTAATTTAATATAAGTATTCTCATTTATTCCTAATTGGATTAGGAAGGAAAATTAGTTAAAGGAGTTTAATTAATTATCCCTAATAAGATTAGGGAGCTTAATTAATTAAAAGAATTAATTAATTAAAACCCAATTCCTTAATTGTTTAAGGTGGGTTGCCCACATCTATAAATAAGAGGAGTTTTATTATGGGTAGTATGGGTTGTTGACTTTAACAAAGCACGTAATAATTCCAAGTTGTTGGGAGTATGCCTTTTCATAGAGATAGAAAACTAGGGTTAGCCATAACACCCATCTTCTTCAATTTTATTCTTCCTGGTGGATCACCTCAGAGGCCATACACTTGGGTGGCTAACGTTGATCAAAGGAAGGAACCAAACCCGGTGGATTCAAGTTGAACGCGAAAATGATTGGAGGTGAACTAAACCGAGGAAGCTCGATCTTCAAGGGTATGATTTTATTCTTTATCTTTTCGTTTAATTAATAATTACGCATAAAGGTGATCCGTATATGGTTTGTAAAATTTTAAACTCGATTTACACGCCCGCTTAATTTATGCAATTTGATTCATGTAGCATGATTATTACAAACCTAATAAATTGGCATCGAGCCAAACCTTTATGCAAATTATTAATTATTTTAATTTATATATTGATACGTGTTTAGAACAATTTAATTGGGCATAATTTTATTGTATAAAATTTTTAAAAAAAAAAAAAGGAGTCGATATGATAACAAAATGAATCACGCCAAATCGTAAGGCACTAAATCAAGGTGAATGATTGGTCGCCATTTTTTTTGATGCAAATGCATACGAAATCGAGAAATGTTGGCTAATGATAATCCAATGATTGCTAATGATTATCTAATGATTTCTAATGATTATATAATGATTATATATATAAGGATAACACACCGGATTTCAATGAATATGCATGTTACCGAGTTGTTTTGAAAAAAGAAGGTGCACGTAGTTTCTTTGGAAAAGAACTTTACGTGTATATATATATATATATATATATATATATATATATATATATAGTATAATAAAGTAACACTTAACTATATATATATATATGTACGGATATTTTATAATATATATATATTATATTATAAAAATTTATTTTTTATATATATATATATATATATATATATATTGAGTTATTTTATAATATATTATATATATATATATATAATATATTATTCTTAATAATTTTATAATTAAAATAATATTTATTTTAATTTTAAAATAAAAGGTTTATTTTAATCTTAAAATAAAAGGGTTTATTTTAATTTTAAAATTAGAATTTCATGCTAACTAATTAGAGTTGGAATTGAATTCCATGATAACTAATTAGAGTTGAAATTGGATTCCGTGTTTCCTTAAAATAAAGGAGTTTATTTAGATATGAAATAGATTTCATATTATTCAAAATAAAAGAGTTTATTTGTGAATAGGAAAGAGAATCCATGTTTCCTTAAATAAAAGAGTTTATTTAAATATGAAATAAGATTTCATATTATTCAAAATAAAGGAGTTTATTTGTGAATAGGAAAGAATATCCGTGTTTTCCTTTAATAAATTTTTTTTTTTACATGGAATTGGATTCATAATTAATTAAAATAAAAGAGTTTATTTTAATTAAAGATTTTTATATATGGAATTGGATTCCATAATTGATTAAAATAAAGGAGTTTATTTTGATTCAAAAATAGATTTTATACTAACTAAATTTGCCCATTAAATGATATCAATATATATATTAAATGTTTATTATTCATATGATGAATGTTATTTATCGACATATATGGTGTTATGTATGATAATAAATGGGATTGATTATGGACTATTGACTAATGCGATTGGATTTTATTTTAATTGGATGCATGAATGTATGGGTTTTATTAAATGGGGTCTCGTTACCTCGCCTTCTCTAATTTTTCTTAATGTAAATTCTATTCCCTCCTATGTACTTCCCTCGATCACGATCAAGGTTTCTATTTATTTTAAAATAGTTTTGTAATAGGAATATTTAGAATTAATTTTGAAGAATTAGAGATCAAAAAGCAAAGGAGCGCTTGAAGACCCGTTGTAATGGAGCCCGGGTTTAAATTTAATAGTTATATTTAAATATTATTTTTTGCACCCCTCAGGTTTGACCTTTTAGTTCACTTGGTGGCTCTAGTGAACCAAACTAGAATAAAAGTCCATAATCAATCCGGGTAGAATATAGTATTCTATATGTGCATGCTTATACTATATATATATTATATATTATGCAAACATGCTTCGCATGTTCATTAATATGATGTGTATTTTATATATATATAATAAATGCGCTTAAACAAGATGAGACAAATTAATAATAAACCCCTCAATTTTTTATATTAAGTCCTAAGCGTTCAAAGATATTTGGAATATCGACGCCGCTTTCTAGCATGATAAAATTAATAGAGTATTAAATATTTAATATGAGTTTGTTGTGTCACCACAAGGCAAGTATTAAGTATTTAAGATGTTAATTTATCACATTTGATGCTTATAAAGAAAATTGAACAATATTGTTTTGTTGTGTCACCACAAGGATGATATTTTTCTTTTTGAATATATGGAGTGCTGAAGTCGGACTTAACTTCGATAATTTTGATTCTGGATGTGCCACCACTTGATCAAAATAATCTAAGAGGCGAAAAAGAAAAGGAGTCAGATAGTTGATGTAATTGACAAAAGTTGTCTACCTATTTATTTATATATAGTTTGTTGTGTCACCACAAGGCTATATACATTTGAAATGGGATCCTTATTCTCACTAGCAAATCTTTAATTAGATTTTATCGAACTATATATATTGAGGGTAATATAGTTTGAAGAAAATAGTGGAGATACCAATTTAAAACAAGACCTAAATTATTTTGGTAATTAATAAAAGAATGTATGTTAAAATGTTGTTAATTACAAATTCATTTACGTAATTTTACAATGTCTAAAATTACTATCACTGCGAAGCATATTAGATGCTAAATTAACTGAATGCAAGAATTAAATGGATTGGTTAAGGAATTTGAGAATAGTTCTCATATATTTGAAAAGCTATCTTATGTCCCATACGCCTATCCTCGCAATGGTTGCGTATAATGCCTCCGAGGAAGACATTGCTACTTTTAGAAAGTGGCAAGATGATGCACATTGGCTCAATGCATCATGCTCGCATCCCGAAAAGTAACGAGCTTCAACACAAGATAAAACTATGGATGCTCTACTATATTCCCGCACATCAAGTAGTTGATGGTGAGGAAAGTGGGACGATAGATATCGACATATCTAAGGAACTCTTCCGATCTAGAACGACTGATGACACTACAAGATGCATAAAAAGTCCTTAACATTATCAATTTGATTGATCAATTAGACAACGAAGTTTTGTCATGGATGGAGAGTTGAGCCAAGATTTGATCTTGCACTCACTCCTCCGGACTCCTTTCACGATTGTTGTGAATTTTTCATATGAACAAGCTAGATATCACCTCATTGATTTGCTTAATATATTGAAAAATGTTGAGAGTCACCTTCCAACCAAGAAAGACCAAGTCTTACTGGTAGGGGCCAAAGGATCTTTCAAAAGAAGAACGATTCAAAGAAGGTAAATAGAAAGGCGTAAACAAAGGATAATAAGAACAAAACTGATATGGATAGCAAAGGAGTTTGCTTCCACTGCAATAAGCCTGGACACTGGAAAGAAACTGCGAGAAGTATCTTGCAGAGGCTAACCAAAGAAGCTTAGTGAAGTTTCGGTTATAAATACAATTTTGTTCATAATTTAAAATAAATTTTTCTTTAAGTCAAGGTTCTACTTGGGTATTGGATACCGACTTTGGTTATCATAAATATAGATTTATGAAGGGACCAAGCATAAGTAGAAAGTTAAACAAAGATAAGTAATCCTATGTGTGGAAAATGAAGCAAAGGTTGTTGCGATTAGCTATAGAAACTTATAGTTTAAGATCGCTTACTGCGGGCAAATCTATTAAGTCAATAAGTTGTTATTGTATTCCGGTTCTTGTTAAAATATTATTTCCATTTTATTGTTGGACAATGAAAACTTTGGTATTATAATTAAGAACAATTGTTGTTCATTTATAATAATAATGTTTTGTATAGAATCGGAATATTACTTAATAAATTTTGTATACTTGACTTACATGAAAATAATTTTGCATATTGAACAAATTAGTATAAGAAAATGAGATGATCATTCAAAGAGTTGAATGTGTGTATTTACTAAAATACAAGTGTGAATTATTTGAAAGGTTGAAAATTCAAGAAGTGAAAAACAAATTGGCAAAGTATTAAGATTCTTTGATTAGATCAAGGGATAAATACTTGTGCAATAAGTTTCTAGATCATCTCAAATAGTTTTTTCATAGTGGACACATCCCGATATGCAATAATTGATTGATGTATCTCGAATGAAAAATCGTACCTTATTGGACGTGGTGCGGTCCATAATGATTTTACCGACATTCCAAAGATCTTCTCAGGATAATGTCCTAGAAATGGTCAAGACATATCTACGAAAATGGTAACCTCAAAATCCACCCAAGACTCCATAAAAGTTATGGATAGGGAGGATTCGTAATCTTAAGTATGTTAAGATAAGGGTTGTCCAACTTATGTGAAAAGGTTTCAAAGAATAAGCTTGGGACAAGATTTGACAAGTGTCGATTTGTGGGACATCCTAAAGTAAGTTTAGGGTATATGTTCTATAATTCTACTTAGCAAAAGGTGTTTGTTATGAAACATGCGCTTTCTAAGATAAAGGTGTTTATCATTGAAGGGGCTAGTGGGAGGATTATAGATCTTGAAGAGTTCAAGAACCACAAAATACTATAAGTCAAATAAGAGGAACCCGTAGATGTAACCTATTATACCAAAATCAATCGTAAATCGAATAGTACCAAAGATACCTAGGAGGTATGGATTCATCATGGATGATGATGATGAGGTACATATCATAGAAGATGATGATCCAGAGTTACATTCGATGAGGTAAGACTTCTAGTGTGTACAAAAGGGTCAGTGGGAGCGTCGTGAAATTTCTAGTATTATATGTTGATATACTACCGATAAGGAATGACATACTAATGCTACAATCAGTAATTATAAAATTGTCTAAACATTCCTCCATGAATGGTTTGGGAAGAGTATCTTAATTGGGGATATAAATCTATATAGATAGATTTAAGAGGATGCTCGACTTAACCCAAAGAACGTATATTCATTTGATGCTAAAGTCGTTTAGCATGACAAACTCCAAGAGATGTCTCATGTTGATGAGCCATGGAGTGTATCTCTCTTAATAGTCCCCATAGACTCCAAAGAAGAGAGATCGCATGAGTGACAATCATGTATGCAATGAAATATACGAGACCGATGTTGATCGGTCATATTCTCGGAGAAGTTCAACGTGAGTCATTGAAAAACATCTTAAAGTTCTTAACAAATTACTAAGGATGTGATCATATTCATGGTGGGTCTAAATTAAAACTAGAGGGCTTAACAGACTCAAGTTTTTGCATGCACCAAGATGATGAGAAAATCCACTTTAAGGTAAAGCGTTATCTTGAACAAAGCAGTGCGTTGAATTGGAAAGGTTCCAAACAAAGAAAGAGTTCTTTGGTTTAGTGATAAAGACAAAGTATATAGCTATAAATGAAGGCGCAAGTTGATTGTTTGGATTAAAAGTTTATTACGTAACTAGGAATAGTTCTAAGTCTCATCTTGGATCTAAACATGTGTTGTGGCACTTTCATTTGATTATTAGAATCATTGAAAGATGGAAAATCACTATAGAGATAGTGGACTCTCATAAACAACATTACATATCCATTAACTAAAGCTTATCCAAAAGCGAGGATAATCGTCACTTAGTAGAGTAAGAGTATGAGATACCATGACGATTGGCTTTAGTGCAAGTGGGAGATTGAAAGTAATATGCATACAAGCCAATCATGTTTGATGATAAACATATACTTTAGTAATAATCTTATTCATTTATTAATAAAAAGTATTAATTTATTAAAGGCTTTTAATTATCTACATGATCTTTGTTTTATAATATGTGATAAACCCATAGTTTTAAGCAATGCTTTTAGAATAATGATGATGATCATTCTAATGAGATCTAAATTCTTTGAAAGCTTAAAAACTAAAATAGTTCCCAATCGTTGGATTACTAAATTGGGGATTAGTGAATCCAGGATAGATCGGGTACATACGTTGCTTTCGCTTCGATTGGATGAGGATGATTGATCTCATGATCATTTTGTGGAGACACTAAAGCAAGTATGAGGTGCTTATTAGAGAATAAGTTTCACCGAACGTGGCTCGCTAAGGAATACCTAATGGAGTTTTATTTTGCTCTGTCAATAGGAATTTCAGAAGTGATAGTAAGTCAAGTAATCCTTGGACTTGAGATCATCATAAGTATCTTGTGTATGATGAGTTATACTTTGACTTATTCCTTAAGACCCTTAGGGTATATCAAAGGGTATGCTTGGGTATAATAAGTTGTACATTGGAGATAATGTATGATCAATAAAGAATCTACCACTTTAATAAAAGAAGAGAAATGTCCTATGTGATTCGATAAATGACAACCAGTAGTCCTTGGGTTAGCGAGAATGAAATTAGAAAGGAGTTTCTAATTTGCATTATTTGGAGTTGTGCATTTAAGAGTCGAAATACATATAATTAAATAAAATAAGACTTGACAAGTAATTCCATGTCTTATATTTAATTGGGACATTGTATGGTGGAAGGATTGAATTGTACTAAGAACTATTTACTCAAAGGTTCTTTTATGATTAATGTTGAAATCTATATTATCCTGGAAAGTCGTTGATCGCTAGGGAGGCTTATCCTATTGTAGAATAAATATTATTTAAATAAATTAATTATTTAATTTATTTATTTAAATAAGATTAAATTGTTTAATTGATTTATTCACAATAGGTTTAATATGGAGAACCTAAAGGGTCACACCATAAAAGGAAGAATAATTATTTAAGAAGTAAATGGCATAATCGTAATAATATGTTATGTATATTTAATTTAATCTATGGTGATAGAATAAATTAAATAGCTTAATATTTATTATTTAATATTTTAGAAATATTAAATATAAATTAATAAGAGGAGTCTTATTAATATTATTACAATTATTATTATTTTAATTTCTAAAGAGTTTAGGAATTAATTTAATATAAGTACTTTCATTTATTCCTAATTGGATTAGGAAGGAAAATTAGTTAAAGGAGTTTAATTAATTATCCCTAATAAGATTATGGAGCTTAATTAATTAAAAGAATTAATTAATTAAAACCCAATTCCTTAATTGTTAAGGTGGGTTGCCCACATCTATAAATAAGAGGAGTTTTATTATGGGTAGTATGGGTTGTTGACTTTAACAAAGTACGTAATAATTCCAAGTTGTTGGGAGTATGCCTTTTCTATAGAGATAGAAAACTAGGGTTAGTATAACACCCATCTTCAATTTTATTCTTCCTTGGTGGATCACCTCTAGAGGCCATACACTTGGGTGGCTAACGTTGATCAAAGGAAGGAACCAAACCCGGTGGATTCAAGTTGAACGCGAAAATGATTGGAGGTGAACTTGTACCTGAGGAAGCTCGATCTTCAAGGGTATGATTTTATTCTTTATCTTTTCGTTTAATTAATAATTATGCATAAAGGGTGATCCGGGTATATGGTTTGTAAAATTTTAAACTCTGATTTTACACGCTTACGCTTAATTTATGCAATTTGATTGCGCACATGAATATTACAAACCTAACACTACCCCTATCCACACTCTCACCTAAACTTAAAAAAAATAATATTCAATGATTATGTATACACCCTCACCCCAACTCCTCACCTTCTTGAAAAAAATAATATTCAGTGATTATATATACCCAAACCTCCCCACCCCACTCCCCCTCCACCCCTTCACCCATTCAAAAAATAAATAATATTTACTAATTATGTATATAACCTCACCCCACCTTGCTCACCCTCCACCCTCCCCCCTCCCTCCTCCCTAAAAAAATAATATCCAGTGATTAAATATATCTACCCCCCACCCCACCCCCCACCTCCCAAAAAAAAAAAAAATTTATTAATTATGTATACAACCTCATTTCGCCAACCCCTAAAAAATGATATTTAATGATCATGTATACATTCACCCATGTCCAACCCTTAGCCCCCTACAAAAAAATAATAATATTTATTGATTATGTATATATCTCATTCGCCCATCGTCCATCCTTCACCCGCCCACTTCGCCCACACCTCACCCTCCTAAAAAAAAATTTAGTGATTATATATACACCTCACCCTTATCCCGCCAACACCCAACCTCCAACCCCCTTCCCAAAATAAAATAAAATAATAATATCTAGTCTTTGTACCACATAGATTGCACGATATGATAGTCATTTTAAAAAAAGATTGAAATTAATTTTGTCTAACTATTTTTAATCTCAAATGGTAGAGATTATAATACCAAACAGAACATGATATTAAATAATCCCTCATTTTAAGCTATTTTATAATCTCATGACTAATAATCCTAAACTCAAATTTAAAAACAAACAACACTTGGGATTAATAGTTTTATTTCAAGTGTAATCCTTGCAAACAAACATAGCCTAGGTGGACAGAAAAATTGGATACGAGTGTTATAAATAATAAATTATAATTATAATTAAATTATAAAATTCATAGGTTGTACAAATGATAATTTAATTGAAAAAAATGAAATCATAATTTATAAAGAAGTGTGTTATCATCTGTCATTAATTTTTTTAATTAGGAGATTAAATTTTTATTTTTTTATTATGTTTAATTTATAGTGTCACGTCAAAAAAATTCATGTCAACAACATGCGATTCGAGACTAAAAATACTTATGTGTAATAACAAGTCTCATTTTAATATTTATTCAATTAATTTTTTGTACAAAAAGGGTAAATATAAGATTATTATTAATTTTTAAAGTAAATTTAATGATAATTTTACCCTTTTGTATAAAAAAAATTAATTATATGATTATTGATGATTATGAAATAAACTTAAAGTTCAGTCTTAATTTTTTATACAAAAGGGTAAAATTGTCATTATATTAATTATTGATGATTATGAAATAACAAGATTTTAATTAGTAGTACATTTATACATTTTAAAATACTTATCATTATATTGATCATTGATGATTTTTTAAGTTGAGTTTGTAATGTATTAAATTTACTTTAAAAAATTAATCATGGTCTTATATTTTACCCTTTTGATATAAAAAATTAATGAAATAAATGTTATAATGAGACTCAATATTATACATAATTATTTTTTAGCAACATGTCTGTACCATGTTATAAATTTCTGATGTGATACTATCAATTAGACGTAATCAGAAAAAAATTAAAAGCTTAATCCCCTAATTGAAAAAAATTGAGAAGACAATCTCCAAAGTGAAAAAAAATTAAAGTTTAGTCCCCTAATTGAAAAATATGGAGAAGACAATCCTCAAAGTAGGAAATTTTTTTAAAAAGTTTAGGGTATTAATTCATATTTATGCCTTTATTATAGTTAATGTTATGTTTGGATTGAACGAATGAATGAAAAATAATGTATCCAGTGATCATTATAGCTGATAAACCATTGCGATTGAATAAATTTGATTTCATTTCCTTCGTTTTCATTCCATGGAGGCGAATGTGGAATGAGATCCATTCTATGTCTACCACCAACGACAATTAAACATGTACTTGAGATATTATAAAATCATTTCATTCTTTATTCCATTCTAATAGTATTAGGTCTATATCTATCTAATGACTAAACATATTAGATATAAAGTATAACACCAAGTAAATAAGGAAAATTAAATTAAATTTAGCTACGCTAAGCTAAAAAATTATCACCCTTGTATTTACTTTTTTTAAAACGTTCTAACTATGAGAAAATTAAATAAATGTTCAAGAATAGAATAGAATAGAATAGCAGAAGGACAAGTGGTTTCAAATTTCAATCAAAAGAAATTCATATTTTGGTTCATTGAAAGTTAAACAGTCAGTATATGTAGTTTAGTTGGTGACGGTTCATGCATTTTCCTAGGTCCTCCTGCCCCAATAATTTGCAAATAAATATTACTCTATCTGTTCTTTAATATAGATCGTTTTAGAGTTGTGTATAAATATTAAAGTAATGATTGTATAACATTAACTATAATATCAATTGTCTATATTACCCTTGTATTAGAAGAAGAGATTGTTATTTATTAGACAAAAAATAGTGAGAGAACCAAAGTTACATTTAATACTTAGGGTAATATTGAAAAGTAAGCAATTAATGCTTACTTGAAATTCTCAAACGACTTATATTTAAGAATAAAAATATTTCTCTAAAACAATTTATATTAAGGAACGGAGGGAGTACATACAAAACTTGGTTCATAGCATTTATGACCAAGAAAAAGAAAATTGAGGTCATTTTAAATTATTAACATGTGAGGCAGGTAGGGAATGATAAGGACTTTTGAGCTGCACATATATAAGTCGGTAGTACTCCCTCCTCCCTCCCATAATATACGGTGTTTTAAAATTGTACACAAAAATTAAAAAAATAATTAAAAAATATTAAATATAATATCAATTGTCTATTGTGAGACCCCAGATTTTATCAATAAAGATTTAAATTTTGTTGAAATAATTTTTTTAATATTATGGTGTGAATTTAAGATAATATTATAGTTGTGGGTAGTATTTATAAATTTTTGCAAAGATGCACAGTGGTTATATTATATTCGATTGGTCGGGGAATATTCGGTTTAGTTAGGGAATATTCGATAACTACCAATCCAATCATTGGTGGACCCTCATTAATGTAATTCATTGATCGGATTGAGAAAGCGACAAAATATTTTATTGAAATAACTATGGAAGTTTTACCACTACATTCTTGTTGAACTACTTCGGTAGTAAAAGAAATGCGATGTCGTGTGGTTAAGTAGTAAGACAGCGGTATTGATTATTGACTTTATGTGCCGGAAGTCATCACCGGTTTGATTCCATTATTGTCGATTAATAATATGAATTATTATAGCGATAATGACGTTTTATTTTATTCGTATTATTAACGTAATAAAGCGTAAACATCTTTTATATAAAATAGAATACTTTATTAAAGTTATTCTATAAATAGAATATATTATATTTTATTACGATAGTTTTGATAAGTGTTTTGCGTAGTATTGCATAAGTATTTCAGATAAGAAATGCTTTTTATATAAATAGAATATATTATATTTTATTTAAAAGATTTTTCTTTAAATATGAATCAGTCGATTAAAATAAATCAATCCTGGGAATAGTTTCATGGATTAATTACTACGATTCCATTTTCCTATAAATGAAGTTTCATTCTTCATTATTTTCTTTTAATTCATTGAAGCTGTAGAGAGAAATTATAGGGAAGTTTATAGAGAAAATTATGTAAAAGAAAGATTCTCGCTACTTCACTACTTCTATATTAGATTCTTTTACACAGTGAGGTGTTATTCTTTCTTCTTGAAGAACTTACATTATTCCATTCATTATTATTCATTGGAATAACTCGTAAAAGCCAAAGATACCCTATACATAACCTCAGATCACTGCAGACGTCCTATATCTTGGTGAAATCTTTATGTTATTCCATTCTTATTTATTTCATTGGAATAACTCGTGATAACGTGGAATCACCTATACTTGGTGACATTCTTCTATTCTTTATTATTACGATGGAATATCCCATCTGTCTTATATCTGTCAGGACCTGGTTCCATTTTTATTATTAAAGTCTTTATTATTACTATTCGGAATATCCATGTCATCAAGGCTATATGGACGGACGGTTCCATCATTTATTATTCGCATTTATTATTACGTTGGAACATCCATCGGTGTGATTTTCACCCCGACCGGTTCCGATTATTATTATTCATTGGAATAACCTGTACATCGCCAAATCTGCGTGCGTGGTGATTCTGTTGTTATTCCATTTCTTATTATTCTCGGTTGGTTAAAACTTTGACTTATCTTTCATGAAATTAGTAGAATTTCCTCGATATTCAAGCGTTTCATCCAAAGATCTTTTCGTGGAAAATTTCTTCCGATCATTCTTAAATTTTACTCTACAAAATAAAGATTGTCGTGTTGACAATTTGGACGATAATAATTCCTGGATAAAATAATTCTTGAACTTGTTTTATTGAATTATTATGTCATTATCATCATCCCCACGTTATATTATGTTATCTTTTGGGCTTTACGAAGCGTAAACGAAGCTTAGTATGATTATGGTAATTGGGAATCATTCTAAGTATAATCATGACTTGTTATAAATGATGATGACAAAAGTCGCCGATGGGCACGTAATGCGATGATGGATAGTTTTTGGTATGATTGGCCAGGGGGTGATTCTAAGATAATCGTTAATTAATTGATAATTTGATGAAAATCTCGAGTGATGCAAGGATGATTAGATGTGGTGGTTTATTTATTAAAGGTGAGTCTCAAATGATAAAATTGATGAAAACTTTTAAACCCAAAAGATAGTAGACTTTTATCTCTCCTTGATTTTTTAATGGATTCGATATTATCACTGCTAGATTAACCGGTTGTCTATTGTATTTTATCGGTTTAACATTGTTGAAATTTAATGATAATTTATTCTGCATTATCTTGGTCGTAATATTTTTCTTCTTGCCATTTAGTTAATTCACCTTTTCTTTCAATTTTTCTCTTGAGGAAATGAGAACAAAATTTGACGAGTCGGGGAGCGGAGTAATGGTCAGGAGGATAGTATTAGTAGTCCTCACTTCATGCGTGAAATAGTGTGATAATAGTTGTAATGAGACTTTCCTTTTGAGTTTGTATAATATCTAGTAGATAATATTCAGACTCAAACTCGCAGCTTTACGTCATATTGCATACCTACGCAGTTATATTAGTAAGTTGTATTTGAATTTATGCAAGTATGAAAGTGGCGACCCAAGATGGGTGACGTATACCTAATTTTGGGGGCGTCACATCTATAATATCCTTAAAATATCATTTATTACCATACTTATCTCATACTCTCTCTTACATTTTTCTATTAGGGCTAATTTTGAAAAAATTATAATTAATTCTCCTAATTTTCTAAAACGTCAAATAATTTAGGACAAATATTATCACCTAAAACGTCATATATTATGGGACGAATGGAGTATCTAATTAGGAAAAAAGTAGTAGTATTTCATAAAAGCTTATGCACAACTCTAAAACGGCATATATTTCATAACAATATATGCAATTGATATTATATTAATGTTTTACAATTATTTTCTTAATATCTATGCGCAACTCTAAAATGACATATATTAAACCACGGGGAGAATATTATTTAACTATTTGTATACTCCCTCCGTCCTTAATTATTTGACGTTTTAGAATTTTTCATTTGTCCCTAATTATTTGACGTTTGTTCAAATCTAAGAGAATTAATGACAGTTTTTTTAAAATTACCCCTCATTAAACTCTCTCTTATCCCAACAAAACTCTCCTTATCCCAACAAAAAATTTAAAGGTATTATAGATAATTGAGTACTATATTTAATGTTTTCCAATCATTATTTTAATTCTTGTGCCCACTTTTAAAACGTTAAATAATTAGGAACGGAGGGAGTATGATATAGAGCCAGCCCAGCCAAACAAGCTCAAAGTTTGGTCAGTGATTTTGTTAAAGTTCGTTGTCTTTGTATCTCATAAAAGCTTCGTATTCAAAGAGAATCAATTAGGTTAAGCTATAACTAAAATTAATGTAAATAGGTCCATTCATAAATATCTCTCTCCCCAAGAAAACAATAATCTTCCGAGAATTAATTATTCAAAACTTGAATCCATTTTCTTTTCATGGCGGCCGGCTATTTTGATGAAAGAAACCTTCAAACTATACATTAAATTTTCCATAATGCAAGTCATTGTCACTTCAACCAAACTATTTTCATGACTTGAATAATCACTTAACCCTGAATAAGCACAGTGGAAGATACTACTCGGTCAAACTTACCTAAAATAGTTGGATATTCTCATAAAAACTACTAATAAAATAGTTGATATCAACATGTCAAGAAGAGTTCATCAATGGTGGCACTTGTTGAAAGATTTCTAGAATTAAATAGTTTTGCTTATTATTAATTACAATTCACTAAATATTACAGAAACACTCTTAAAAGCAGTTAAACTAGTAAGTAATATCCTATACCCTACATTGCGGTGGTAACAAGAACAATAAGATACAATTATACAAACTAGATTCATGTATAAATGAAGAAAACTTACTGTCTGTAAGCCTTGGAGTTTCACCTTCCCTTCTGAGAACACAACTCCTGTAACTTCTATGCAAATTCAAACTTTGGACATCAGATTCAGTTCACCTCTGACCGTAAAAGCGACGAAGATACCCTTTCCACATTCTTTGCTGAAGGAAAAGATGGATTTCCCGCAGTTTGGAATGAGGATGATGAAAAGGGAGCCGGTGCTGAAGCTGCAAAGGTGGAGAGAGCACTGACACTATTGCTCACGTTAACACTCGTCCCACTGACTGATCCTTCAGTCGCAGCCTTTGGAGCTGGAGGTTTCTCAATATCCATAATCCCCTCTAGCATCTGCACCACTTTTCCCATCATTGGCCTCTTAGATGGTTGCTCTTGGATACACCAAAAGCTTATCTGAATCATTCTCCTCACTTGTTCCATGTCGACCTCATGCCTAGGAAGCCGTTTGTCAACAATAGTCTCTATGATGCCTTTCTCAAACTCTTCATATGCCCACAAGGAAAACTTTTTCTGGTTTGTTTCAGAAGAGACATCAAAATTCCTTTTTCCACTCACAATCTCTAACAATACCATTCCATAACTATATACATCAGATTTTGAAGTTATTGGAAGATTTGCGAGCCATTCTGGAGCCAAATATCCTCTGGTCCCTCTCACACTCGTCAATGTCCGATATCTATGGTCCTTTGGATTTACAAGTTTTGCAAGACCAAAATCTGATACTTTAGCATTGTAGTTCTCATCCAAGAGAATGTTTTCTGGTTTGATATCACAGTGGACAATGCAGTCTCGACATTCTTCGTGAAGGTATGTAATCCCCTTCGCTGTCCCAAGAACAATGTTAAACCTATTCTCCCAACTGAGCAATTTACTTGACTGTCCTTCCATTGTAAACAGGAAGTTATCAAGTGATCCATTTTTCATGAACTCATACACCAGAAGCCTGTGACGCCCTTCTGAGCAAAATCCTATCAGTCTCACCAAATTTAAATGGTGTGTGCTACTTATGGTTGCAACTTCCATCCTAAACTGTTTCTCACCCTGCTCGATTCCCTCAAGTTTCTTCACTGCAACCACAGTTCTATTGGCAAGAACTCCTCTATAAACTGTCCCAAATCCTCCTGCTCCGAGCTTGTCCTTGAACCCCTTGGCTGCTCGTTGAAGCTCCTTATATGAGAATTGAACAGGTGCGCCAGAGGCATACTCAAGAAGCGCATATTGTGCTGACAATGCACCAAACTTTTGGCTATTTCTACAGCAACACCACCACAAACCACCCTCCAGCATGACCAAAACCAAAAGGGTACCCAGAACCACCAACACAACTATCCAAGCATGCAACTTCCAGTTTTTATTTTTCCCGCCGCCGAGTGAAGCTGGCAAAGTATTTGGCTCTATAGGCCCACAAATTTTGACATAGGAAGTGCTAGGAAGTGCAGGCGACTGATACCCACTAAAGTAATCTGGGTTTTTCAAGTAGCACAACCCTGTACCATCCGCCAACGAAGTTGAAGCACCACAACCAGATCCAACCAGACAATTCAACCTACAAGCAGAAATACCCACAAAGAAAACCTGGGAAGTCAATTCAGGTGCGTATGTCAAGAACTTGGTGTGATCCAATTGCAACATTGTTTCATTCCCAGGGCAATCACTAATTTCCACTTTCCTCTTACACCCTTTCATACTATCCTTTGGATCAACCAGATCAAAATTCTTGGAAGGACACCCACAAACCGGATTTGAATCATTATAACTACAAATTCCCAATCTCCCACAATACCCATAAATCTGACAAACATCACTAACAGCAGCCCACCTCACGGTTCCGCTACCCCCAGCAGAGCTATAAATCCTCAAATTCCCATCACTATCCAACTTCACAAACCTTTGTACACCAGCCTCAGCATAATCACTACTATAAGCAATAATTACAGAGCCAGAAATCTTAGGATCAAATAGAGACAAAATCCCAATTGGCCCAAGGCTTAAACTAGGTGATGTTAAGTTGATATTAGTTGATGAATTCAACCCAGAGGTATAATACACAGTAGAATCATTCCACCTAAGAGTTAAATTCCCAATTCTAAGAAGCCTAAAAGAGTAAAACCCATTTCGTAGAATATTATTAACAGTGAAATTCTGGCCAGGCATGATTGTATCAGTGGGATTATCAAAAGTACTCCACACAGAAACGGAGCCGTTTTTGAGAATGAAGTTACCTGACTCATCAAGTGCCGCGGAGGAGACACCGCGGCGTGCGGTGCCGGACTCCCAGACGAGGGAGCCGGTGGAGCCGTTGACGAGGCGGAGATTGCCGTCGGCAAGGAAGCTGAGGTTGGCGGAGGAATCAACGGCGGCTGCTCCGGCAGTCCAGATGGTTATAGTGTTGAAAGTGATGGCGGCGAAGAAAGTATTGGGGGAGTCTTGGTTGGGGATGAAGGAGAGAGTGTAAGTATTGTTGGGTGAATTCCATGATCGGCTGGGATTTGAGGCGGAAAGGGATGCGCCGGGGAAAATATCTGCTGCTAAAATGGTGGAAATGGAGGAGAGAGAAAGGAGGAGAGGGAGTAATTGCAGCAGGTGGATTGAGGGGTTTTTCATGTTTGGGGGGATTTTGTTTTCCTCTGTCTCAAGGCTCCATAATGTGATTCTGCTGAGTGGGTTTTTGAGGATTTTAACGGCGATTGAGGGAGTGAATTGGGGGTTTAGATTTTTCAGAGATGGAACTGAAGATGAAGAGAGGAACTAGGAAGGAAGGAAAAGTAAGACTTTGACTTTTCAAAATAGAGACTTTGACTTTGTTTTGTATTGGTCTTTCAAGTTTTGACCTTCAGACAAGGAGGGAGGTAATGGTGATTGGTGGCTTTGAGACGAGTGACCAACTCTATCGAGCGCAGCATATTAGAGAGCCGAACATGAAAATTGGATACGAAAATTAAATATGTGTGTATTTAAATTTTATTTATTTATATTTTATTTATTATTGAGAGTTAGAATATAAATAAATAAAATTTAAATACATTTAATGTCTTTGTTAAATGAGAATATTAACACTAAATGATGGATAATATACTAATATTTTAATTGCATATTTCTAAATTTTTTATCAAAAAAAAATGGGATCTTTTGCAAAATTATGTTGTAAATTAACTTAACTATGATATTACATATTATTGCGTAAGGAAGAAAAGTATTATTATGAACTAACTAACTAACATAAAGTAATTTTACTATCGTAACACCGTTAAATTTCTTTCGTGGAGTATTAAATTCATGTCAAGTAAACATATTTAGAGAGACCCTGTTTGATCGCATGCACTAATATGAAAAAAATTGAAAAACTCGGGGGATCTGAACGTAATTTCCCTAGAATAATTAATCAATTAAATTTGGGCAAGTCGCCTCACATTGAAGGGATAAACTTCAGCTTTCCAATTGGAAGCATAAGCCTTTGTGGCTAACACAACATTCGCAGCTTCAGTTGGATGCAAACCATCAAAATAGACATGAAGGCTCCTATTTGCACATGTAGATCCTCCTTTTTTGCACGAAATTCCATTTCCTCCTTCCTCTTTCGAACCCACTTCACAACTAGCATTATTTGTATCGACAAAACCTAATTAAACATGCAATATTTGATGATCACATTAATTTAAGGCAAATGGGCTAACAATTAATTAAGGAAATTGTTAAATCCACAATATTTTTTGTTATTTTCACAACAAAAGTGTCATTTGTAGATGATAATGACGGTTAAAACTCGTAATTTATAAGATCTATAAGCGACACTTTTATTCTAAATAACATTTTTACATTATGGATTTACGGTTGATTCTTTATTGGAAAAAAAAAAATGTTACCTTTGGAAGCAGGATATTTTATAATGTCTAGCATAATCTTGTACACGTTGACTAATACAAGGTTAGAACCAGACATTTCTGGCCTAATATAATCCACTAACGACCTTAAGTTGGCATTAAAGAGACGAGCGGCGCGATTAAGATATTGTACGCACCCCTTTCGGTGTGGTTTCGTAGCAATTACCCCCGGACTGCAGCCGAGTGGATACAATGACATGATAATAAATTTTCGACCCCCCAAACTGTATAACTTCTGCATAATTTGAGCATAAACAAAATGATTAGGACTAATATTAAAAGATTAGAAAATAAAAAAGAAATGAAGAAGGAAGAATCCTAAGAATTTTTATTTTTTTTTAAAAAATAAGGTCATTGAAGATGAGCAATTTTACACTTGTGGCTATCACTATAGCTATATCAACATGAAAAGGACTCCTAATTCATTTGAGGGTTGGTCAAGTAAACAATATGATATTCTTTTGATCAAATTCAGAAGAAACAGAAGAAGATATAGGAAAAATAAAAGTTTTTTGCAGCGTAGTTATATTTTTATACTAGCCGATGGGTTCTTAGTCTATTAGTTAAAATTGAGATACTAAATTTTTTAGGTTTATTTCTTTTATTATGAGAAGTTTATTTTCTTTTAAGAGGTTTGATTTGTGAGTTTATTTAATTTTTCCTCTTTTAATAAAGTTTGATTGATTTTTGATATTGTAATGGTGATGATGTACTTGATTATGAAATTATATTGTATTTTCTAAAAAATGGGACTTTCAAAAAAAAACTTTCATACAATAATAACATTATATTTCTTATAAAAATTAAATACACCCTTCGTACAAGTTTACTTGTCTTAATTTTTTGGTTGTCTAACTATATTTGTCATCTTTTTTTAATGTTATTTTTGACATTACGTTTTCTATAATATCCTCATTTTACTTTAAATTAAAAATAACATGACATACTGACATACATTAGAAAAAAATAACACTATTAACTTTGACATTGGAATCACAACCACATCACTTTTTCCCCTCTCTATCACTATGTCCTCTATTTTATTGTTCCAATAAAGAGTTGGGAGATTAAATAAAATAAAAAAGATAATAATGAAATAATTAAGATGAGTAATTTGGATGAGAGCAGATCCTCTGTCTCCAATTTTCTTGTCCCCTTGTGTCTCTCCACTTAAATATTGACACCTAGTCTTTTACTTAACACTAATTAATTCTAAAATTAAATAATAGGACATGTGTTAAAATTTAAGTGGGAGGACACAAAGGGAACATGAAATTTGAAGACAGAGGATCTACTCTCAATTTGGATATCAAATTTTTTTCTTAAGAAGCGTGTACTTTCAAACTAGAACAAGAAAAGTTAGATGTATGAATTACTCCCTTTGTTCCTTATATATTACTAATATAAGTCGTTTTAGAGAATTATTTTTGTTCCTTAATATAAGTAGTTTGAGAATTTCAAGTAAGTATTAATTGTTTAGTTTCCAATATTACCCTAAGTAATAAATATAACTTTGGTTCTCTCATTATTTTTTACCCAATAAATAACATTCTCTTTTTTCAATACAAAGACAATATAGACAATTGATATTATATTTAATGTTATACAATTATTTTTTTAATACATATGCACAACTCTAAAACGAATTATATTAAGGAACGGAGGAATTAATTTATATATTAAAAGTCATACCCACAT
This sequence comes from Panax quinquefolius, assembly GCA_020205615.1. Classification (NCBI taxonomy): domain Eukaryota; kingdom Viridiplantae; phylum Streptophyta; class Magnoliopsida; order Apiales; family Araliaceae; genus Panax; species Panax quinquefolius. Next base: position 44,590,669 of record CM035156.1, read on the forward strand.
TAATTACTCACTCCTTTCTACTACATCCGTCCCATAATAAGTGTTTTTTTAGCTTAAATCACACATACCAATACACAAGTTAAAATGACAAAAATATCCTTAATATATTTTCTTTGAAGTTGAAGAGTTAATTAGTATCATTTAATTGTAGTGATTGCAAGATGCAATAAATACCATTGATTGCATAAGGGCATATATGAAAAAAATATTGTAAAAATTGTATTGGAGTTCTAACACATCACTTATTTTGGGAAAAAATATTTAGCCTAAAAAAGCACTTATTGTGGGACGGAGGTAGTATTATATATGATTACTCAATCCTTTTCATTATATATGACATTCAAGACATAATGTTAATACTAATGTTAAATAATTAATGTTAGTTTAAAATTTTATTACTATTTCCCTCATTTAATATAAGTTGTTTTAGAGTTGTGCACGAGTATTAAGAAAATGATTGTTTAACATTAAATATAATATCAATTGTCAATAATATGCTTGTATTGGAAAAGGAGAATGTTATTTATCGAGGAACAGATAGTGAGAGAACCAACGTTATATTTAATACTTAGGGTAATATTGAAAACTAAGCAATTAATGCTTACTTGAAAATTCTCAAACGCCTTATATTAAGGGACAAAAATACTTCTCTAAGATGACTTATATTAAGGGACGGAGAAGTATTATTTATGCATTAATTAATTACTCCTCCTTTCCTCTCTTTCAATTACTCCATCTTGATGAGATTTTTTATGAATAAAAATAAAAAAAGATTGACTCCCGCATTTTAACAAAATTCGGACCTTTTTTTTTTTTTTTTTAAAACAACTAAAAAATAAATAAATTATGGAACTTGAATTTTTACATAATACAGTGTTTAGGGTGTGATTTGGATACATATATCAAAACATGTCTGTACATTCTGTGTAGACTGTACGTACATGTTTTGGTATAGATATTCAAATCACGCCCAAAACATTATATTATGGAAAAATTTTAGTTCCATAATTTATTTATTTTTAGTTGTTCTACAAAAAAAAATAAAAATAAAATAAATTTGCAGGGTCCGGATTTTGGACCTGTCCGGGAGTCCGGACAGGATCCATTGTCTATATATATATATTTACAGTCCGTCTCTCCAACGGACTGATTCTATAACGAAACGGTCCGTTAGACAAAATTTTTTTATATATATATATACATGTAAAGTATCTTATATTATGAGAAAAAAAATTAATTTTAAAAAATCATATATAATAAAAAGAATGGAGTAATACGCACGTATATAAAATATGAGTGCCTTTTTCATGAGCGCATCAGTGAGCTTGCAGCCTCATGTTCATGTGGGATTCGGTTATCATGGTAAGTTGGTCAATTGACCAATATAGTGCTGACATACAGATTCTGACCTGCGTGTCAACATTGTATTGATCAATTAACCAAATTTAACTTCATGCTAATCACTCCCGTTCCCATGAGTGATCATTTAACAATCGTTATTATTTAGGGAACTAATATTTTCACATAAAAAAATAATATTTTCATATGATCTCTCATATAAGTTATAACTATCTGTTGTAGTATTTATATATGTAAAGATTTTAATGAAATTCTTAGAATTATTATTGTTTTTTAAAATAAGGAAAAATCAAAGTATATATACATACATACATACCTTTAATTGATGAGAGAGGGTGGTTGTCAGATTGGCTGTGAATGCCTCGAGGCTAATATTGCTTCCTGATTTGGTGAGAAAGTAATTCAATGTGTAGTCGTTTCCCCCACTCCCCACCACAAACAGGTACTTGGGAATTGATTCACTGCTATTGCCTTCCAGCTGCGCCTCTAGGTCTGGCAAGGTTACTTCCTCAAACTTTTTATCTGTTCATTCAAATTCATAACCTCTCCCTGAAAAATAATAATACAACAATTATTCAATTTTTTTTTATTATTTAATTCTTAAAAAGTTGAACCTGGAAGTACTTCCTAAAGTTTTTTTGTTTTGTAAGTAGACAGAGGTAAGGTCTTTTGAGTATGATTTTTTGAGTGAGTCTGTGGTGGACTAAGACAATCTAAGAAGATAATAGTATTGAGCTAGTAGTTTAAGGTTTTGTTTGGATGAATTAAATTTGATTCTATTCGATTCCAACTTGGAATTGACTTGAGTCGAGATTTATTTCGGACTTGAGATTTGATTCGGGTCGTTTTAGGTAACTTTTTCTTTTGAACGGTAACACAACTTAGTATTAACCGATATAACAAAGGAACTGATATTTTCAAGTCTTTCTTATTTCATGAAAGCGTCATCGGGCCTCACCTTACATGTATGAAAAAATCCAGTATGAAAATATTAAAAAATCTGTATGAAATAAGCACTCTCCTAAAACAAAGGATGTGTGTTTAAAGGGAATGTCCCCATGAATTAACTACAAAAATAATAAATAAATATATATATATATATATATATATATATATATTCTTATGATAAAATAAATAAATATATTTTGAATAAATAAAAAATCTTACTACTATTGAGCCAGTCTCATCAAGTATCCCGGAGCCACCGGATGCATAATTGACACCACCAACAATCCTATTTCCCTTCGTGGAGGGATCGTTAAATACGGGTATAAAATTAGGAAGCTTAAGCTGGTCACCAAGAAGGTCAATTATATTTTTGCCATTGGTAAATCTGCCAGAAGGGCCGAGAGGAAAATCTATGCCATAAGGCATGTAATTAGCCTTGGCTAAATTTTGAAGGAAATTGTTATTTCCATTGTCAACAAGAGAGCTGCCAAACACAAACATTCCTTTGATATGGGAATTTTCTTCATCTATTTCTTTGCAATAATGGGTGTTTGGGATAAGGAGGAAACAAACAAGGAGAGAGAAAAGACTTGGAGTTTTTCTTGTAGCCATCATTATGCTTGTGAAATTGTGTCGTGTTTGAGAGGAAGTGGTGGGGGGGGGGGGTGGAGGGGGGTGTGTTTGGAAGTGAGGGGAGAGGGAGGGGGATTGGTGTTTTTATAGGGTGGAAGATCATATTGCCTTTTGGCAAACACTAGTAGGACCATGAGGAATGCTGTGTCGCCATTACTAGCATTAGAAATATATTACTCCTACTAATAAGATAGAGTACTTAATTTATATTCTAAATTAAACGTGCTAATTTCTTTTTTAGAATATTCTAAAATAAATATCCTATTTCTATATTAATAATTATATTTATTTTATTCTTCCTCTTATACCCTCATAATTTATTTAATATACTTATTGGGAATATGAGAGTTACAAAAAAATATACTCCCTTCATCCCTTAATATAAGATGTTTTAGAGAAGTTTTTTTGTCCCTTAATATATGACGTTTTAGAATTCCAAGTAAGTATTAATTGTTTAGTTTTCAATATTATCCCAAATATTAAATACTCCTATAACTTTGGTTCTCTTACTATTTTTTGTCCAATAAATAACAATCTCTTTTTTCAATACAAGGACAATATAGACATTTGATATTATATTTAATGTTATACAATTATTTTCTTAATATTTGTGCACAACTCTAAAAATTCTTATATTAAGGGACGAAGAGAGTATCCAAAGAATTAAATGACATAGGAAAGAGTAATTATTATGTCATAGAAAAATAAAAAAGTAATTATTAGAGTCATAAAAAATTAAAAAAACAATTATTGAGGTCATAAAAAAATGAAAAAGTAATTATTGTAGTCATAAAAAGTGAAAAATACTTCAATTAATAAGTAATCAAAAAAAAAAAATAATTTAGATAAAATAAAATTTTATTAATTTACGTGCCGAAATTAATTAGGACGTTTATTTTGTAACGGATGGAGTATGAACTAGGGCTCAAGTACGTTTTGAGTTTGACAACGAAAATTCAAACATGTATAAGATGGTGGTGATATGTGGGATCCATGAACCATGATCTTTTCAATCTTTAATGTCTTTTCTATTTCTTTATTCTCAACAATTAAAGAATCTACAAATTAATTTGCTTTCAAAACATGATTAATGCATACTATATAATAAATGTGTAATTAAAAAATTAAAATACTTTTTTTTTTATTACACATCAGCTGAACAATGACCTACCCCGATAGTCATGTCAGTAATTTCTAACATGACAACCCCAATTTAATAAAAGTGAAAAAAATTAATAGTTTAATCATGACAAAATTGAAATGCGGATCAACGAAGTAAAATATAGGTCATAGTTTAGGGTAATAATTTATATTTAAGTCTTTCTAAATCAACTTAACTTTTAATTTATCTTTCCAAACATAATTAAAACATTAGCAATAATATTTCATAATACTCCTTTTCAATATATAATTCGTTTTAGAAAAAAAAAATCCATAATATAAGACGTTTAACATATATTTAGGAGAAAAAACTAATCATTTCCTATTTTACCCTTTAAAAAAATAGAGTAATTGAGAGAGAGAGAGGAGGAAGAGTAATTAATTAGTGAATGAGTAATAATGAAATTTCAAATTAACGTCTAATAGTAGAATTAATGAGAGTTTTTAATATATGTAATTATATCTTAAAAGTCATATATAATGAAAAGAAGGGAGTAATATTCAACACTTAGAATATAATAATGAAATATTAAAATTTTTAATTATGTCACTTTATATCTAAATTAAATTAGAATTTTATAAAGAACTAAAAGAAAATGTGTATTTGATTTTAGAACATAGGAAATAATAAATGGATTTTGTCATAACGTTTAGGTCATGTTTGAGGATGACTTATTTTAAACACACTTATAAATTATATTAAGTGGTAACTTATAAATAAAAGTGTTTGACATCTTTTTGATTTGTAAGTCGAAATTAAGTTAAAATAAAATGTCAAAGTGTTTGGCTAAAATAACTTATAAGTTAAAATAAGATAAAAAATACTTTTAAAATAAGGACAAAATAGTCTTTATATTTTGTCAAAACTTACTTATTTTAAAATAATTTATAAGTCATTTTTTAATAAGTTTGAATTTGTTACTTATCAAAAGATAACTTATAAGTCAAAAAGTGAGTTAAAAATAATTCATCTCCAAACACTAACAATAAAAAAAATAATTTATAAATTTATTTGACCAACTTATAAGATGTTGCGTATCACACTCTTAACAAGCTAACCCCACAAAATTAAGATCATAACAATCCACTACAAATTCCCGCACCCACATCTGCATGGGATTAGAGGTTTGGAGCCATTGTCTAGAAAGAGACTTGACGAAGAGATTTAGACCATTTTATAATATAAAATTCCTTTTTTTTTTTTTATTAAATTTAAACTGTATTAGAGACAAAGAAAGAAACAAAGATAATGGGGATTGGGGCATATCCCATACAGTGACCATCATTATTTAAGGGCGGAGCCACCCATGGGCTAGGGTGGGCTCTAGCCTGAGTGGATTTTTTGATAAATATTTAGTATTTATATATTTTATCAGTCCAATCTTCATAAGTCCTGTTCCTACATCACATGTCCCATGTTAATTGTTATCCGACCCATTCCATATATTTTCATTCTCTCTAAACTACTTCAAACCTTTATCAATTGCTCTTAGTTTTCGAGTGAAACTAATAATGGAATGAAAGCTGCAAATTGAATTGGGAAGGAATTGAAGCTTATTTTCGGCAAGAGAAAAATGATTTTGGCTAACATCAATGTAGATAACAAAAATTTTCATGAAAGGTACAACATAAGTTTTAGTTCATTTATGAAATTAAAGTCTTAGTGTCGATTTTGCTATGTTAGCTATAAGTATTTATGAATTGTTTGTGGAAATGGGAATATATATGGTGGGTGCCGGGTGGAGTAATAAGGAAAAAGAATTGAAAAATTCTTGGCTTAATTATTTCTAAATGGTTATGAGATCTCTCTTTTAAAATTATGCACTTCACTTGTTTGATTAAATTTCTCTTAGAGGTTGTGAAGTTTTAAAAGTGAAAACTTGATGTTATTATAAACAAGAAAGCTTATATTTATAAAATATATGTGTCTCAAGTGGCTTAACTGAATTAGAAATGGTTTAAAAGTAAGTTTAAATGAATCGAGTAATTTTAGTTTGGTTAGAAAACTAATGTGGCTGAGCAGTTTTGAGCCCATATAGAACCTGTGTGAAACATTTATTTGGACTGGTTTATATTTTTTTAAAATAGTATGTCATACCTTCAATAACATGTTAAAAATTGGTTCCAATTGGATGTGTATAGACTGAGTTAGAAAATTGTAAAGTGGCTACGAAAAAATGCGAAATTTGGGAATTCGGGGCAGAAGCCTATGAACAAAAGCTACATAAGGAGCTACAAATTGCTAATACAAAAAGACCCTACCAAATTTTGAACCTAAAACAAACACCGAGACAAGACAGACCCAACAGAGGCAGTAATACAATGCAGCTGCCAAAGCAGCAACAACATCATCTAGCTAACCAACTAGCAGCAGCATTAAACAAATTTCCCAGCTCAGATAGGCATTCCCGAACCATAGCAGCAGTAGGAGACCAGCAGCAGAGACGAGAAGGGCAACAACATTGGCAAAACCAAGCATAAAAAGAACACCAGCAACATCAAAGCATACTGTAGCAGAAGAAGCAGAAAGCATTTGCAGAAGGAGCACACTTCCACTACAGAGCCTTGCAGCAGCAGGAGCGATACGCCCCAACCGCCCAGATTTTGAAGGCCTCACCCACAGCATCAGGAATTTGTGAGCAGCAAGACATCCACTACAAAGACTGAATGACAGAACTGAACCACCCACACATACACCAGCAACAACATAAGATATACCCAACAACAAATAGATAGCATGTTCATGGCAGAATAGATTAACCCAACTTAATAAAGAGATCCCCATCAAGATATAGAAAACAAAATTACAAGACAGTTTCAAGGAATTTGGCTTTATCTCTTTGAAATTTAGCATAGGAATGCAGCCTACATTTAATAATATTCAAGATATTTTGCACTATGGACCTAGCAGGAGAGGGAGGGCTTTCATAAAGTCTAGCATTAATTGAGCTCTTGCCAAATGTTATGGACAACCGCAGCAAAGGCAAGATGCAAAAGATGGAATTGGACTTTGCTACAAGAGCTAGAGCCAAGGAACCCTGTGATATTTGACCAGCAGCAACTAAAATCTTTCCACCCACAAAATCTTAGAACAGAAAAAATAACCGTGAAAGAGTAAGGCCATTAAAAGAACAGATGATTGAAATTTTCCGACGCAACATTACATAGCAAACATGTAGGATCCAGAAAGATCCCATAATTAATGAGACGATCTTTTGTCTGAATCCCTCTTTGGAAACACATCCAAAACAAAATGGAGAACCGAGGGGCTAAGCTTTTATGCCATACAAATATACAATCTTATACCAGCCTTTAGACTGTCTAATAAAGTTTCATATGTTAACGGCTTTAACCTCACAAATATTGAGAGAATCCCATACAATGGAGTCCTGAGTTGCAGGGTTACATGGAGTAGAAAAGTCAAAAGATTGTCGGAAAGCATTAATATCATGATTATTAGAGGACGGGAGGTTCCTACTTTCAATTGATTATTAATAGCCATTAATATATTTATATTTTATGTGACTAGACTATTCTGTCAATTGTTAGGAACTATACAATCCAAAGGAGAGAGGATTAAATACTGACATGTTCTTCTTCTTATTATTATTGATATTAAAGTACATAGATGTAGAATTTGAGAATCGAAAAAGTCAGTCGACGAAAAGCGATCCACTTAAATTGACCGAGTCAATTCCTTAAATTAAGTGAGTTAACTCACTAATTTTTCGAATTGAAAAGAACGATTTTTTAAATTGAATTGATTTGATTACAATTTACATCACCTGACGTCATCTATGTACATGTCTCTTTATATATAAGAAGGAAAAGTCTTGGCACACATGAAATTGGGACTGGAAAAATTGGACCGGTTCAATTTTATTTTATTTTAATTTTTTTTTTGTTGTGACTCTCAAAAAATGTATAGTATTTATTTCAATAGGAATTTTTACAAAATATAGTATTTTGGGTGTAATTTGGATACATATACAAATACAGGGTATCCAAATTACACCAAAAACACTATATTTTGTAAAAATTCCTATTGAAATAAATATCATACATTTTTTAAGAGTCACAATAAAAAAAAAAAAATTTGAACCGGTCCAATTTTTCGGTCCCAATTTTCTGTCCGCGTAGAAGGACTGATATAAGAATTGATTAGTGGTGGTGGTGAAACCGTGCGAGGTAGGGACTTTTTTGAATATTAATATATATAATTTATTTAAATATTATAATTATAAATTTTAAAATATGTGTAATACATACTGTTAATTAATTCATTTATGGAATAATATAAAGGGTCTTATATTTGGGCATTATTAGATTTAAATAAAGTTGGGAAATATATATATATATATATATATATATATATACACACTAATTGAATTCATCAAAATCAGAAAAGTGATTTAATGTTATTATTGATTCATTTGATGTTATTGAATTTCTAGAGCTTTGAAAATATGGGCCATGCTTGTGGTAAATTTGAGTTTTGCTGCAAGAAAATTGGGAAGTTCAGCTCTTCTTTTAAGATTTTGTGCACATGCTTAGACTTCCGGGTTTATGTCTTCTTATAGTGAATTTGTAATTCACGGCATGAATTTGATTAATTGAAAATAAAATGTAGATATAATTTAATTTTTGAAGTCAAAAGATAACATATTAAATTTTTAATTAATGTGAATTTATTTAAATTTAGATGATACAATTATTATAATTGTATACTCCCTCCATCCTATAATATACTCATCCGTTCTTTAATATAGGTCGTTTTAGAGTTGTGCACAAGTATTAAAGAAATAATTGTATAACATTAAATATACTATCAATTGTTTATATTACCCTTATATTGGAAGAAAATAGTCTTATTTATTGAGCAAAAAATAGTGAGAGAACTAAAGTTATATTTAATACTTGGGATAATATTAGAAACTAAGCAATTAATGCTTACTTAAAATTCTCAAACGACTTATATTTAGGAACAAGACTATTTTTCTAAAACGACTTATATTAAGGAAACGGAGGGAGTATGATGTTTTAGAGTTGTGCACAAGAATTAAATAAATGATTGTATAGCATTAAATATAGTATTAATTATCTATAATACTTCATCCGTTCCTAAAAGATTGTCGTTTTAGAAAAAAAAAAATTGTTCTAATTTATTTGTCGTTTACAACTTTAAGTTATTTACTTTTCAATATCACCCCTACCTTTTCTCATTGTGTATTAATAGTTTTCAAGTTCCCATAAAGGGGTATTAAATATAATTTTGGCTCTCTCATTATTTTTTGCCCAATAAATAACAATCTTTTTTTTCTAATACAAGTGCAATATAGACATTTGATATTATATTTAATGTTATACTCCCTCGGTTCCTATATAACTGACGCACTACAAGAAAAAGGCCTAACAACGACCAATCTTATCGTGACGCACTTATCGATCGACGATATTAATAATAACTTATTAGCCATTCTGCTAATAGATTATTTAATCTAGTCGCTATATTTTAACGATGATCCATGAGCGATCATTTGAGTAATCGCCGATATAAATTTGCGTCCTAAAATTTGGCTGAAAATATTGGCGCCAAGGTTTTGTGCGACCACTTAATATCTGCGACCGCATGCTGTCGCTGATAAGTCCATGTCATTAAAAATTAACGACCGCATGCGGTCGCTGATGGCGGTCGCTGATCAAACTCAATGTTAACAGATTCAGTCATTCGCTCGACACAGCAGAGGCGAAGAAAAAACAAGAGGGAGCTCAGACATAGAGAAGAAAGAGAAAGGGGAAAAAGAGAAGAAGAGAAGAGAGACTCGATTCATGCCCACCGTCCCACTTATGGCGAAGTACTAGATGTATATATATATATATATATATATATATACATACATACATACATACTTCCCTTTCTCTCTCTCTCTTTCATATATGTATATTCTACATTGAAATTATTTCAATGAAACTTTTCCATTGTTATCATTTCTGATATTATCATTATGTGTTCATTGCTTTTGAGTTGAGTCTACTGCATTATAACTTTTTCCTCAATCTGATTTATGTGATGTAATTTGCAGTATAAAGAGGTTCTAGGAAAGGGGGCTTTCAAAAAAGTGTATCCTCAACACAATAATTTATCACTGGGATTTTCATGTCTGGGACTCTACGCCACTAAGTTTGTTTGCTCTAGTTCTTCTTTTATTTTCAGTCAATTTGTATAGCCATCATATTATTGGTATTGATTAATTTTATATATTGCTTAGATATCGAAAAAAAACATAAGCATGTTGATTTAAGAGTATTGAAGAAATGGTCTAGGCAGATATTGGAGGATATACAAGCTTGTATTTTAATTATTATGTTGCCTGGATCCAAATAAAAGAATACATGTCTACAAAATTATGTTTTTCAATTCTATTTGGATATGAAGCCTATTTACAGTATGTAGTTCAGTTAGGAGGAGGATGTTAATTATATATACATACAAACACTACTCCCTTTATATACTCTTTTATTCTAATGAATAAGAGTATTTTATTTTATAGGAAGCATTATATTGCGTTTTTATATTCAAGAAATAATAATTATATTGAAAGATACTGTAGGAAGCATATGAATTGATATTTATATTGAAAGATACTATAAGAAACAATAAAGGTCTCTTTTGCCTACATGCGGACTGTTTATGAAATTATAGTCAAATCTATGCCTATATGAGAACTATTATAGCAAATTTTTGCAACTGAAGTTTTGAGACAGTATGGAGACCATATATTGTCTACACATATCATTTAAAAGGTGTTCCTTAACTTAGTTGTGGTCTATGTTGTGTATTGACCAAATTTCATGTTTAAAAGCCATGAAAAGTAAGCTTTAAGTGGCAACTAAGACCTAAGTGTAGAATTCCCATACCTGGATCATGTGGGCAAGTTTCAATAGTCATAATATGACATAATTAAGCTACACAAGCTAAAGAAACCAAGCCTAAACTGTTTTGAGCATTAAACTTGTGAAAAAAATCACATTTTAAGCCCAAAAGTGGATTGTTTTGGGTGACCTTTAGTGCCTGATCTTATAAGACTATAATGAACTCATATAAAATTGCTAACTCATGCTTGTGATGATTCCTAATCATTGCAATGACCAAAGCTAGTAAGAAAATCAAGTTAGGATCTATTATCGAGCCTAAAGTGAGCTTTAATAGGTTAAAATTGGCTAGATGACCAAGTAAAGTGAGATAATGATAAAAGTAACCTTAGGAAACTAAAATACACATGCTTAGACTATCCAAGTAGCCAAAACTGGAGAAATGAAAAAGTGTCAAAAACATTTTTTTGTGAAAAAAGTGAGAAAACAAGCCAGTTTGAGCCCAGTTTTGAGAAGCTTAAATCAAATGAAAAAGAAACCTACACTTTGATTAAATTAACTTGATGTGTGGATACAAAAAGAAAAGGAATTTCGATAGAGCCGAGGCAAGTTATTTTCAGAAAAGGCATGATACCACAGTGTAACTGAACAAAGGTGTATATTTATATTCTACCCCTAGGAATCTATTGTCTTTAGGTTGGTGTCAGTTAAAATATGTAGGATGACAACAATATACCATGCTTTTTTGGGTAGTCGATCTCAAGCTGTGTAAATTTGTTTTGGCATGTATCCTTGTTCAATTCCCGAATAATCATATATGATGCACACTCATGTTATATATGTTCATATACATCTATATGTATTTATAAGCATCATAAATGGGATTGAGCTGAATTGTAAATCTCTAACAAGGGAATACTATAATTCATGTCAACATAGGTACCGTGGAATCATGGACCTCTATTGGGGATGTAGTTGGATGACGTGGCCGAAAGTCAAGTGCCCAGACAAAGCTTCAAATTGAATTTAGAAGATTTGGTTGCCAAGTATTTTTGGAGTATGCGTATAGTCACCTGGAATGTATGAATGGTTATTCGCAGATAAGATGTCCATGTTTGAAGTGTAAGAATGTAAATTATATGAATAGAGACGTGGTAAACTATCATTTACTTGTTTCTAGGTTCATGAAAAATTACGAAAATGCTGGTGGGCACATGGGCAGAGAAGAGATAGCGGCATCACAGAAGTACACAATTCGGACAGTAGTACTCATCGTATGAATGAAATGGTTCATGATATTGCAGGGCCAGATTTTGATTGGGAACAAGGCAGAGAGCAACCTATGAATTCTGATGCCAAAGACTTCTTTAAGTTGTTAGACGAGGGTTGCGAGCCATTGTGGTATGGTTGCACCAAACACACTACATTGTCTACAGTGGCGACATTACTTAACATCAAGGCTGATCACAACATGAGCCATGAGTATTTTGAGTTGCTCTTGAAGGCCATTAAAAGTATGTTGCCTGACGGTGAGAAATTACTTGGTAACTATTGCTTTTGAAAGAAAATGGTGAAGAACTTGTGTCAAATGACATTGATACTTAGGAGGAAGAGTTATTGACTGAATCTGAAGCAGATGATGGTTATAAATCTGCAATACGTATACAAAATGATTCTGAATCAGACATTGACACTTGAACAAATGAAATGTATGTTTAGCATTACATATTTTTTATATCATTGTTATGTTTATGTACTTAACTATTTAAATGCAATTTGTGTTTATTATCATTTTATACTCCTTTCGTTCCTTAATATAGGTTATTTTAGAGTTGTGCACAAGTATTAAGGAAATAATTGTAAAGCATTAAATATACTGTCAATTGTCTATATTGCCCTTATATTAAAAAAAGAGAATGTTATTTTTTTGGGCAAAAAATAGTGAGAGAACCAAAGTTATATTTATTACTTGGGGTAATATTGGAAACTATGCAATTAATGTTACTTGAAATTCTCAAACGACTTATATTTAGGAACAAAAATATTTCTCTAAAACGACTTATATTAAGAAACAGATGGAGTATTCATATATATACATGTTTATATCACTGTCATATTTGTTGTCATTTTATATATTCATATATACATGTAATCAAATATAACTCATAATAACATATTAAAATTTATAATATATAGATGGCTTCTGAAGAAACGTAGAAAAAGCGCGGCTTGGGTAGGGGGCCTAATCATGTGCCCAAGGCCCCTAATAATCCGGATGATCGAATTCTTATTGATTAAGTTTGATTATTTTTCGCCTCCTCCGAATAAGACGTCGTCTGCATCATTTATATATAAGCAATTTAGATTCTATTTATACAAGATATATAGAACTTAGATGTAAATTGCTTTAATATATCTACTTATCGTTGATATAAATTGTTGTATATTATAGTGATTTTTAGATAATAAGATTGTCAGTGCATATCACAAATTTGTGTTTACGTAATTGGCCTACACATGAAATATTCTTTGTGATTACGTGGGCGTTAATAAGTGAACACCATCGCCTACAAGGATGTCTTTATTTGAATTTCGTATGTTTTTTTAATTATGATGTAGATAATATAATATTATAAGGATAATTGTTTAGTAATGTTATTATTGTTGTTTTATTTGTAGTAAAAAAGGTATAGATGGAGGACGCGCATTTAAACTCACAGTTTGCTTTAAAGTGATACTGAGACATTATTCGGATAATATAATATTATAAGGATAATTGTTTAGTAATGTTATTATTGTTGTTTATTTGTAGAAAAGGTATAGATGGGAGGGCCTTGAGCGAAGTCGAAGGCATTATTGGTCTGCACCAAAGATAATTTGAATAAAGAACGACAAAAAGCGTTTCACAATGCATCGATCGACCATCCAGGCCAGGGAGAAGATTACATGAACAAGCATAGCCCCTGGTGGTGCACCCAGTCCATATGGGCTGAGATGTGTGCTTAATGGAGAGCTGAGAGTGGGTGAAAAGATGAAAGACCGCCGCCATACCTGACGGATCCTCGGGTGTGCGATGGCGAAAAGGCTAAAAAAGGAACATACAAAGGCGGCGATATTTCACAGTTAAAAGATATCCTTTGTGGTACGTATTTAGAAGTTTTAATATGTTTACAATCATGAATTGTAGAATATCACATGTTTAGTTAGTAATATTGGAATATGTTTTGTATAGGAGTCTCAGTCTCAAGGTCAGCCTATCCATTGGCTGGATGTGTACGTGGCCACCCGTGATGGTTTGCCTGATGCTATCCAGATAGCGGTAATAAGTTTTAACAATTTTGATCTTATTGTTTATCAAATTTTATGTCATTCTTTAGAATTTTACCAATTTATTTTTAACTATTTAATTGTTAACATGATGACAGGATACTTATAAGCGTTTATTGAATTAGCGTTATCCTGAAGGCACTCCACGTCCGCCAATTGATCAAGAGTTGTGGTAGAGGGTGTCTATTGTGAAGAAGAACTACATTAAAGATCAAGGACAACGACGACGCCCATCCTTAAGTGGCTCAAGCAGCTCTACTACTCAGTCTTCACAGTCATCGAGTCATCCAGCTGTTCATACTCCGACTGATCATGTGAGAACTATATGTCGAGATCGAGATCTTCTGAAGATACTGGGCGGGCATCTGGCGACTCTGATTCCTGATGAGTTAGCTGATGCAGTAGCGGCAGCAGCAACAACACAGCATGGGGAGCATGAAGATGGCGACTAGGTAATCAATTTGTTGTATATTATCGTAATATATACCAATATCAACACAGTTACTATATTTGTAATGTAAGACCCGAATTTTATGAAATAAAAGTATTCAATTTTTCTTATAATTACTATTCAGTAAATGGTTAAATTGATAAAAGTTAAAGTTAAGGGTGATATATGAATTTTTTTCAAAATACATGAGTGGTTATAAAATATTCATTGTTGTCGGGGAATATTCGTTTGAGTCGTGGAATATTCTTTACGTCGGGAATATTAAATGCTGACAGCCGCGATCATTTATGGGCCCCATAACAAAATAGCTGCCGAATGAAGAAAGCGACAAGTTTGA
Organism: Panax quinquefolius; assembly: GCA_020205615.1. NCBI lineage: Eukaryota > Viridiplantae > Streptophyta > Magnoliopsida > Apiales > Araliaceae > Panax > Panax quinquefolius. The sequence continues at coordinate 44,605,758 of CM035156.1, forward strand.
GTTTTTATAAATAACGGCGTAGTTATTCTTTATTAACACTTTGTTGGAATACCCGGTGGTTAAAATACAGTAATACGCGTGTTTTGCGATAGCATTACGGTTTTACGGTAGATTTTGAATTATTGATCCTTACATAAGAAGGCACTACTCAATAATTATTACAGTAATTCTTGTTCAATATTTTTATTTATTGATTCAATAATTGCTACGTTGAAATTTTATATTATTATTGTTTGATAATTGTCCATTGCGATATTTCCATTATCGGATCAATAATTCATATTATTGAATAATATTATTAGATAGCATTATTGGCAATGTCTAGAAAGTTACATCGAGGAGAGGTTTGGTCACCTAATCAAGGCCGAAGAAGGAGAAATCCTTATTGGAAAGCCCCTCTTTCTGAGGAGCGACTGGTTGTCATAAATGTGATTACGTAATATTATTTGTGAATAATTAATTATTGATTCATATGATAAGGAAATATTTATTTTATATGAATATAAATGATGGATTTATTTATGTGGTTATTAATGAAGGAATTAATCTTTGAGATGTTTTATTTGTATTTTGTCGGATTGGAGGTATTAAAAGATCAAATCGGTGTTATTATGACTTTATTGTGTGAGTTATAATATTTAATCCAAATAGTTGGATCGTTGTAATTTTTGGATATGTTATACATATATAAGTTGAGTATATGTCTACAAATTTTGAACCGTTAAAATGAAGCGAATGATTTGTTATAAATTTTAAGAGGTGTTTGATTAGGAAAGTAGGGTTATAATTGATTTTGGTGGAAAATTCTAGAATTGAGTGGGCCCCACTTGTGGTTGGTGAAGAAATGTGCTGAATTTTATTTCAAATGTGGTGGGTGGGAATAGTAGCGAGTAAAGCCATCAAAGTTGCAGTCAAGATGCGCTAAAATTTTCCTATAAATAGAGGGCTAAGTTAGAATTGAAAATCACACCGTAAACATAAGTTTTCTCTTTTCTCTCTAGATTATTGAGTGTATTTTGTGAGTATTTAGATACTTTGAGAGTTCTTTGTTCAAGACAAGTTTCATTCAAAGATCACTCTTCGAGCCTTTCCTTCCGGAAATCTTGATTCTTTTGAGGTAAGGGATAGTAAGGGATATATTTTTTTCAGTAATGATATTATTTCTTCAATATCATTATCTTTGAAATATTGGTTGGAACTTTTATCAAATTTGGAACTTTTTTCATGTGGGTTACTATTCATGGGTTCTTATTCACGAGTTACTATTCACGAGTTACTATTCATGAGTTACTTATTCACGAGTTACTATTCACGAGTACTATTCATGAAGCGTGAAAATATTTTTTGTGGAATTTCTATCTTTTGGTGTGAGAGTTACTTATTCACGTATCAAGACTTATTCACGATATCTGACCACTATTCACGAATCAAGACTATTCATAAAAAATGAAAATTTTTCTTTTAAATCTAAAATATCTATTACGGATACTAGCTTTGATTGTATCCATGTTTTGATCATTCTTGAATTTTACACCACTAGGATTATTTTGAGGTATTTTTGGATGTATAGATTAGGAGTTATGGATTTTATGAGAAAAGACTATTTTAAAAGTAACTATTTATAACTCCTCATAAGTTAACTCCAAAATTGATGAAATTTTTATTGAGAGTACATCTATATAATATTAGTGTACTACTGTGAATTTTGGAATTTTTGGATAAAAGTACAATTTATGATAAATGTTTAAATATTAAATTGGTTTGGCCATATGAAAAATAGTAAATGAATTTTTAAAATTTGAGAAAAATATATGTTCAATATGGGACTATTTTATGCTAAATCCCGGAAAAGAAATATTTTTAGAACTGATTTGGTATTTTTCATGAAAATGTTCTAGTTATGAGCAAATGAATTAAATATGTTATGTGAAGTAAGAAAATTAGAAAATATGATTTTATGGTTTGAGAATCATATATGAGGTATATCTGATTTTGATGAGGGTTTTAGTTATTGGTGATGAAATTTTATGAGCTTGGCATTTTATGATGATTAAATGCATTAATTAGTAAAGTGTAAACAATTTAATTAAATTGTTTATAAGTTTGAGAAATGATTAAAATATTATTATAATATTAATAATATTAGATTATGAGATTTCTAAGTGATTTATAACATTTGGATTAAGGTGTTGTAAATATGGATATGAATTTTATTATGAAACTTTATCTTTTTCGTATCGAGGTTACTATACGCACGATATACGGGACTATGTGCGAACACGGGTACTATTCACAACAAATTGGTTTCTTCTCTCCGACCAAATTATTGTTGATTTATGAATCTTACTCTTGAAATTAAAACCATGTTTTGATTATATTGTTTTTATATAACATTCTTATAACCACTAATGATGATATTTCTCTTTGACTTGAGTGTAAAGATGGGTAGATTATTGGTATGATCGTGACCATAGGTTCTCTTTGGCCCGATGGTGCAAAAGTTGAATTGTTAATTGGTATGATCATGACCATTGAATTTACAATTGAATATTTTTAACTTAAGTGCAAAGGTGAATTGATCAACATGGTTATAATTATTGTTATATAACTTCGAAATGATTATGTATTTCTTTGATATATGAATATCTTTGGCTCGTTGTGCAAAGATGATTATTGTTGTTGAATATCTTTAGCACGTAGTGCAAAGATGAATTATTGATGAATATCTTTGGCTCAGAATGCAAAGATGACACTGTTGTTGAATATCTTTGCTTTTGTAGCAAAAGAGATGAATTATTGATGAATATCTTTGGCTCGTGTAATGCAAAGATGACTGTTGTTGAATATCTTTGCTTTCAGTAGTAAAAGATGAATTATTGATGAATATCTTTTGCTCAGAATGCAAAGATGACTTTGTTGTTGAATATCTTTAGCTTTTGTAATGAATTATTGATGAATATCTTTGGCTCGTAATACAAAGAATTGTTGTTGAATATCTTTAGCTTTGTAGTGTAAAGATGAAGCTGTTGATGAATATCTTTCAAGTAGTGCAAAAGATGAATTTATTAGTATGATTATGAGTGAGGCTGTGATTTGGTATAACCATGATATTTGATGTTTGGGTAAAGATAGGTGATGAAAATTATCTTCGTCCGGATGAGAAGAGGAATTTAGAATCACAATTATGATTATGAAGTTATTCATATGATTGTGGAAAGGAACTGTTGATTGATGTTCTGAGGATAAAATATTGTTGATGGACTTTTAACGTGGAGAAGACAATAGACTTTATAGTCTATTTGACTCTTTTAATGGATTGCTCGTTCATTGTTAACTATGGTTGAAAAGTTTTATCATCTACCATATGTTCTAAATCTCTGATTCATTACTGATGAAGACTATTGATAATTTATTTATCTTTAGTCATAATATTCTTTACTGAGCTAGTTGTGCTCACCCTTTTGTTTCACAATTCCTTCCAGGTAATAAAAGTGTAGCTGGGTTGAGCGGGGATAACAAGGGAATAGAACGGTGGTCTATAGTTGTGGAGGTTCTCCCTAAAGAGTATGAAAATAATTTTATTGAGGGCTTTAGTGTGTTGTATTTTATACATCATTTAATAGTTATTTTGGTGAATTAAATAGGGTGGGCTTAACCCAACTTTGGAAGGGTGTTTTGTCACTATCATACAAGATGTCTAATGACATACAAACTCGTGTTATCATAAGACATGGTTGTGTTTCATCCACTTCTTTGAGTATATTTACAAGCACTACCTATATAATCTTGGTGTTTGTTTGGAGTATAATACCAAATTAGAGACAGTGGAGATAATGATATGTCAAGAGAAGACTCGCCATTGGGAAGAATATGATAGTAATCTTCTTGTTTTTCTTTGGGGTCTATTGGTTCAACCAAGGATAATTTTGTGGCCATATGATATCTACCATAACCTAAAAGCATGGCCTCCAATGTACGAAGGTTTCCTTGAGCACTTCCCAAAGATTCTAATTTCTAAAAGCAGGTTTTGACTATTCCTTTATGTAAGGTGTCATTGTGACGTCTTACTGGTTGGTATATATTTGTATCCAAACTCATGACATATGTGTTGTTGTATTTTGCACGACAATTGTTGTAATAAAGTTGTAGTTATTTTTCGTACCATATATTTGGCGACTCGAGAATGGGTTGGATGGAATGGACCTATTTTGGGGTCGTTACATTTAATATCGAGCTATAAGTAAAGAGCCCCGAGCCTCTCATTTGGTGACTTCTGTTGATGGGGGATGCAAAGAAGCGAGACTCTCGTAGGGGGCCAGATTCTGTGATTGTGGCAAACCGATAGTATCAATGTGAGTCTTGACACAAGTTGGTGTCCGAGTTACATTTGGTATCGAGCTTAGGGATATGATCTCTGGCATGAGATCGGGGAATAGAACTCCAGAGGGAGAGATGCGTAAATCCTTCACTAGTGTGTCCTACCTAAGCTTATTTGTTGGTCGGTCATAATATCGGGATATTAGGTGATATGTTAATTTGTTAAATTAACCCTTGTTTTGAAGTTGTATTCTAGAATGATATATCTCGAAATACGAGGAGATGAAAGCAATGGAGAAATCATGATGACAGGGAAAGATGAAATCTGAAATGAAAGCAAGGTATTCTCAACTCTTTGAAATACAGTGCACGTAAATTTAGGGACGAAATTTCATAAGGAGAGGAGATTGTAAGACCCCGAATTTTATGAAATAAAAGTATTCAATTTTTCTTATAATTACTATTCAAGTAAATGGTTAAATTGATAAAAGTTAAAGTTAAGGGTGATATATGAATTTTTTTCAAAATACACAAGTGGTTATAAAATATTCATTTCATTGTCCGGGGAATATTCGTTTGGTCGTGGAATATTCTTTACGTTGGGAATATTAAACGACGACGCTAGATCATTTCATGGGCCCCATAACAAAATAACTGTCGAATGAAGAAAGCGACAAGTTTGAGTTTTTATAAATAACGGCGTAGTTATTCTTATTAACCTTGTTGGAATACACGGTGGTTAAAATATACATAATATGCGTGTTTGCACAAGAAGTTATTACCTGCTTTTTACGTATTTTGAATTATTGATCCTTACATAAGAAGGCACTACTCAATAATTATTACAAAGTAATTCTTTGCTCAATATTTTATTTATTGATTCAATAATTGCTACGTTGAAATTTTATATTATTATTGTTCAATAATTGTCACCGCACAAGATTTCCATTATCGGATCAATAATTCATATTATTGAATAATATTATTAGATAGCATTATTGGCAATGTCTAGAAAGTTACATCAAGGAGAGGTTTGGTCACCTAATTGCGGCGCCAAGAAGGAGAAATCCTTATTCGAAAGCCCCTCTTTCCTGGGAATGTACTGGTTATCATAAATGTGATTACGTAATATTATTTGTGAATAATTAATTATTGATTCATATGATAAAGAAATATTTATTTTATATGAATATAAATGATGGATTTATTTATGTGGTTATTAATGAAGGAATTAATCTTTGAGATGTTTTATTTGTATTTTGTCTGGATTGGAGGTATTAAAAGATCAAATCGGATTGTTATTATGACTTTATTGTGTGAGTTATAATATTTAATCCAAACCGTTGGATCGTTGTAATTTTTGGATATGTTATACATATATAAGTTGAGTATATGTCTACAAATTTTGAACCGTTAAAATGAACGAATGATTTGTTATAAATTTTTGATTAGGAAAGTAGGGTTATAATTGATTTTGGTGGAAAATTCTAGAATTGAGTGGGCCCCACTTGTGGTTGGTGAAGAAATGTGCTGAATTTTATTTCAAATGTGGTGGGTGGGAATAGTAGCGAGTAAAGCCATCGAAGTAGCAGGTCAAGTCTGCGCTAAAATTTTCCTATAAATAAGAGGGCTAAGTTAGAATTGAAAATCACACCGTAAACATAAGTTTTCTCTTTTTCTCTCTAGATTATCGAGTGTATTTTGTGAGTATTTAGATACTTTGAGAGTCATTGTCAAGACAAGTTTCATTCAAAGATCACTTTCGACCTTTCCTTCCGGAAATCTTGATTCTTTTGAGGTAAGGGATAGTAAGGGATATATTTTTTTTCGTAATGATATTATTTCTTCAATATCATTATCTTTGAAATATTGGTTGGAACTTTTTATCAAATTTGGAACTTTTTCATGCTCTGGGTTACTTATTCATGGGTTACTATTCACGAGTTACTATTCACGAGTTACTATTCATGAGTTACTATTCACGAGTTACTATTCACGAGTACTATTAATGAAGCGTGAAAATGTTTTTTTGTAGAATTTCTATCTTTTGGTGTTTGAGTTCTTATTCACGTATACCAAGACTATTCACGATATCTGACTATTCACGAATACGAAGACTATTCATTTAAAAATGAAAAATTTTCTTTTTCGCTCTAAAATATCTATTCGGATACTAGCTTTGATTGTATCCATGTTTTGATCATTCTTGAATTTTACACCACTAGGATTATTTTGAGGTATTTTTGGATGTATAGATTAGGAGTTATGGATTTTATGAGAAAAGACTATTTTAAAAGTAACTATTTATAACTCCTTGCGGTTAACTCCAAAATTGATGAAATTTTTATTGAGAGTACATCTATATAATATTAAGTGTACTCTGTGAATTTTGGAATTTTTGGATAAAAGTACAATTTATGATAAATGTTTAAATATTCTAGTGGTTTTGGCCATATGAAAAATAGTAAATGAATTTTTAAAATTTCGAGAAAAATATATGTTCAATATGGGACTATTTTATGCTAAATCCGAGAAAAGAAATATTTTTAAACTGATTTGGTATTTTTCATGAAAATGTTTCTAGTTATGAGCAAATGAATTAAATATGTTATGTGAAGTAAGAAAATTAGAAAATATGATTTTATGGTTTGAGAATCATATATGAGGTATATGCTGATTTTTGATGAGGGTTTTAGTTATTGGTGATGAAATTTTATGAGCTTGGCATTTTATGATGATTAAATGCATTAATTAGTAAAGTGTAAACAATTTAATTAAATTGTTTATAAGTTTGAGAAATGATTAAAATATTATTATAATATTAATAATATTAGATTATGAGATTTCTAAGTGATTTATAACATTTGGATTAAGGTGTTGTAAATATGGATATGAATTTTATTATGAAACTTTATCTTTTCGTGTCGAGGTTACATTATACGCACGATATACGGGACTATGTCATTTAACACGGGTACTATTCACAACAAATTGGTTTCTTCTTCCGACCAAATTATTGTTGATTTATGAATCTTACTCTTGAAATTAAAACCATGTTTTGATTATATTGTTTTTATATAACATTCTTATAACCCTAATGATGATATTTCTCTTTGACTTGAGTGTAAAGATGGGTAGATTATTGGTATGATCGTGACCATAGGTTCTCTTTGGCCCGAAGAGTGCAAAAGTTGAATTGTTGGATTGGTATGATCATGACCATTGAATTTACAATTGAATATTTTTAACTTAAGTGCAAAGGTGAATTGATCAACATGGTTATAATTATTGTTATATAACTTACAAATGATTATGTATTTCTTTGATATATGAATATCTTTGGCTCGTTATGCAAAGATGACCGTTGTTGAATATCTTTGCTTTTCAGTGCAAAAAGATGAATTATTGATGAATATCTTTGGCTCGTAATGCAAAGATGACCGTTGTTGAATATCTTTTTTAGCAAAGATGAATTATTGATGAATATCTTTCGCTCGTAATGTAAAGATGACTGTTGTGATTGAGTTGAATATTATTGATGAATATCTTTTGCCCGTAATGCAAAAAAGATTGAATATTGATGAATATTAATGAATATCTTCGTCAGTGCAAAGAAGATGAATTTATTAGTAAAGATGAATTGATGATGAAGAACCGTGATTTGGTATGATTACCAGAACTGTGATTTGGTATAACCATGATATTTGATGTTGAGGTAAAGATAGGTGATGAAAATTATCTTCATTCCGGATGAGAAGAGGAATTTAGAATCACAATTATGATTATGAAAGTTATTCATATGATTGTGGAAAGGAACCGTTGATTGATGTTACTGAGGATAAAATATTGTTGGTGGACTTTTAACGTGGAGAAGACAATAGACTTTATAGTCTATTTGACTCTTTTAATGGATCGCTTCGTTCACCGCAACTATGGTTGAAAAGTTTTATCATCTACCATATGTTCTAAATCTCGATTCATTCTCGATGAAGACTATTGATAATTTATTTATCTTTAGTCATAATATTCTTTTATCGAGCTAGTTGTGCTCACCCTTTTGTTTCACAATTCCTTTCGTGTAATAAAAGTGTAGTTGGGTTGAAATGGGATAACAAGGAATAGAAGCGGTGGTCTATAGTTGTGGAGGTTCTCCCTAAAGAGTATGAAAATAATTTTATTGAGGGCTTTAGTGTGTTGTATTTTATACATCATTTAATAGTTATTTTGGTGAATTAAATAGGGTGAGCGAACCCAACTTTGGAAGGTGTTTTGTCACTATCATACAAGATGTCTAATGACATACAAACTCGTGTTATCATAAGACATGGTTGTGCTCATCCACTTATTTGAGTATATTTACAAGCACTACCTATATAATCTTGGTGTTTGTTTGGAGTATAATACCAAATTAGAGACAGTGGAGATAATGATATGTCAAGAGAAGACTCGCCATTGGGAAGAATATGATAGTAATCTTCTTGTTTTTCTTTGGGGTCTATTGGGTCAACCAAGGATATAATTCGTGGCCATATGATATCTACCATAACCTAAAAGCATGGCCTCCCCGTATACGGAAGGTTTCTTGAGCACTTCCCAAAGATTCTAATTTCTAAAAAGCAGGTTTTTGACTATTCCTTTATGTAAGGTGTCATTGTGACGCTACTGATTGGTATATATTTGTATCCAAACTCACAAAGATATGTGTTGTTGTATTTTGCACGACAATTGTTGTAATAAAGTTGTAGTTTTTTTTCGTACCATATATTTGGCGACTCAGAATGGGTTGGATGGAATGGACCTATTTTGGGGTCGTTACATTTGGTATCGAGCTATAAGTAAAGAGCCCGAGCCTCTCTACCGGTGACTTTTCGTTGATGGGGGATGCACCGCCGGACTCTCCGTAGGGGACGCCTGCTTTCTGCATTGGCAAACCGATAGGTATCAATGTGAGTCTTCGACACAAGTTGGTGTCCAGAGTTACATTTGGTATCAGAGCTTAGGGATATGATCTCTGGCGGAGATCGGGGAATAGAACTAGGAGAGGAGAGATGCGTAAATCCTTCGCTAGTGTGTCCTACCTAAGCTTATTTGTTGGTCAGTCATAATATCGGGATATTAGGTGATATGTTAATTTGTTAAATTAACCCTTGTTTTGAAGTTGTATTCTAGAATGATATCTGAAATACAGGAGATGAGCAATGGAGAAATCATGATGACAGGAAAGATGAAATCTGAAATGAAAGCAAGGTATTCTCAACTCTTTGAAATACCGTGCACGTAAATTTTGGGGACGAAATTTCATAAGGAGGGAGATTGAAGACCCCGAATTTTATGAAATAAAAGTATTCAATTTTTCTTATAATTACTATTGAGGTAAATGGTTAAATTGATAAAAGTTAAAGTTAAGGGTGATATATGAATTTTTTCAAAATACACAAGTGGTTATAAAATATTCATTGTTGTCGGGGAATATTCGTTTTGGTCGCGTGGAATATTCTTTTCGCGTCGGGGAATATTCAGACGATTTACGGTAGCAGATCATTTGTGGGCCCCATAACAAAATAATCTGTCGAATGAAGAAAACGACAAGTTTGAGTTTTTTAAATAACTGGCGTAGTTGTTCTTCAATTAACACTTTGTTGGAATACCGGTGGTTAAAATACGTAATACGCGTGTTTGCACAAGAGCTATTACGCTTTTACATTTTGTATTTTGAATTATTGATCCTTACATAAGAAGGCACTACTCAATAATTATTACAGTGAATTCTTGTTCAATATTTTTATTTATTGATTCAATAATTCTACGTTGAAATTTTATATTATTATTGTTCAATAATTGTCATCGCACACATTTTCCATTATCGGATCAATAATTCATATTATTTGAATAATATTATTAGATAGCATTATTGGCAATGTCTAGAAAGTTCATCAAGGAGAGGTTTGGTCACCTAATCATTGCGCCAAGAAGGAGAAATCCTTATTCGAAAGCCCTCTTCCTGGGAACGACTTTGGTTATCATAAATGTGATTCGTAATATTATTTGTGAATAATTAATTATTGATTCATATGATAAGGAAATATTTATTTTATATGAATATAAATGATGGATTTATTTATGTGGTTATTAATGAAGGAATTAATCTTTGAGATGTTTTATTTGTATTTTGTCTGGATTGGAGGTATTAAAAGATCAAATCGGTGTTATTACGTGACTTTATTGTGTGAGTTATAATATTTAATCCGATAGTTGGATCGTTGTAATTTTTGGATATGTTATACATATATAAGTTGAGTATATGTCTACAAATTTTGAACCGTTAAAAATGAGCGAATGATTTGTTATAAATTTTAAGAGGTTTTGATTAGGAAAGTAGGGTTATAATTGATTTTGGTGGAAAATTCTAGAATTGAGTGGGCCCCACTTGTGGTTGGTGAAGAAATGTGCTGAATTTTATTTCAAATGTGGTGGGTGGGAATAGTAGCAGTAAAGCCATCGGGGTCAGTCAAAGTCAAGTCTGCTAAAATTTTCCTATAAATAGAGGGCTAAGTTAGAATTGAAAATCACACACTGTAAACATAAGTTTTTCTCTTTTCTCTCTAGATTATTCGAGTGTATTTTGTGAGTATTTAGATACTTTGAGAGTTCTTTATTCAAGACAAGTTTCATTCAAAGATCACTTAGACCTTTCCTTCAAGCAATCTTGATTCTTTTGAGGTAAGGATAGTAAGGGATATTTTTTTTTTCGTAATGATATTATTTCTTCAATATCATTATCTTTGAAATATTGGTTGGAACTTTTATCAAATTTGGAACTTTTTCATGTCGGGTTACTATTCATGGGTTACTATTCACGAGTTACTATTCACGAGTTACTATTCACGAGTTCTTATTCACGAGTTCTATTCATTAGTACTATTCATGAAGCGTGAAAATGTTTTTTTGTGGAATTTCTATCTTTTGGTGTCTGGAGTTACTATTCACGATACTCAAGACTATTCACGATACCAAGACTATTCATTTAATATCAAGACTATTCAATAGAAAAATGAAAATTTTTCTTTTCGTCTAAAATATCTATTCGGATACTAGCTTTGATTGTATCCATGTTTTGATCATTCTTGAATTTTACACCACTAGGATTATTTTGAGGTATTTTTGGATGTATAGATTAGGAGTTATGGATTTTATGAGAAAAGACTATTTTAAAAGTAACTATTTATAACTCCTTGCGATTAACTCCAAAATTGATGAAATTTTTATTGAGAGTACATCTATATAATATATTAGTGTACTGTGAATTTTGGAATTTTTGGATAAAAGTACAATTTATGATAAATGTTTAAATATTCTTGGTTTTGGCCATATGAAAAATAGTAAATGAATTTTTAAAATTTCGAGAAAAATATATGTTCAATATGGGACTATTTTATGCTAAATCCCTTAAAAGAAATATTTTTAGAACTGATTTGGTATTTTTTCATGAAAATGTTCTAGTTATGAAAGCAAATGAATTAAATATGTTATGTGAAGTAAGAAAATTAGAAAATATGATTTTATGGTTTGAGAATCATATATGAGGTATATCTGCATTTTTGATGAGGGTTTTAGTTATTGGTGATGAAATTTTATGAGCTTGGCATTTTATGATGATTAAATGCATTAATTAGTAAAAAGTGTAAACAATTTAATTAAATTGTTTATAAGTTTGAGAAATGATTAAAATATTATTATAATATTAATAATATTAGATTATAGAGATTTCTAAGTGATTTATAACATTTGGATTAAGGTGTTGTAAATATGGATATGAATTTTATTATGAAACTTTATCTTTTCGTGTCGAGGTTACTTACGCATTATATACGGGACTACGTATGCGAACACGGTACTATTCACAACAAATTGGTTTCTTCTCTGACCAAATTATCGTTGATTTATGAATCTTACTCTTGAAATTAAAACCATGTTTTGATTATATTGTTTTTATATAACATTCTTATAACCCTAATGATGATATTTCTCTTTGACTTGAGTGTAAAGATGGGTAGATTATTGGTATGATCGTGACCATAGGTTCTCTTTGGCGATGAAGTGCAAAAGTTGAATTGTTGACTGGTATGATCATGACCATTGAATTTACAATTGAATATTTTTAACTTAAGTGCAAAGGTGAATTGATCAACATGGTTATAATTATTGTTATATAACTTCTAAAATGATTATATATTTCTTTGATATATGAATATCTTTGGCTCGTTGTGCAAAAGATGACTGTTGTTGAATATCTTTGCTTTGTAGTGCAAAGATGAATTATTGATGAATATCTTTGGCTCGTAATGCAAAGATGACTGTTGTTGAATATCTTTGCTTTGTAGTGCAAAAGATGAATTATTGATGAATATCTTTGGCTCGTGAATGCAAAGATGACTGTTGTTGAATATCTTTGCTTTTGTAGTGCAAAGATGAATTATTGATGAATATCTTTTGCTCGTAATGCAAAGATGACACGTTGTTGAATATCTTTAGCTTTTAGTGTAATGAATTATTGATGAATATCTTTGGCTCAGAATGCAAAGATGACTTTTGTTGAATGATCTTTTGCTTTCAGTGTAAAGATGAATCTGTTGATGAATATCTTTGAATTCGTGGTGCAAAGATGAATTTATTAGTATGATTATGAAGCGAGGCGTGATTTGGTATAACCATGATATTTGATGTTTCGTGTAAAGATAGGTGATGAAAATTATCTTCGCCCCGATGAGAAGAGGAATTTAGAATCACAATTATGATTATGAGTTATTCATATGATTGTGGAAAGGAACTGTTGATTGATGTTACTGAGGATAAAATATTGTTGGTGGACTTTTAACGTGGAGAAGACAATAGACTTTATAGTCTATTTGACTCTTTTAATGGATTGCTTCGTTCATTGCCGCAACTATGGTTGAAAAGTTTTATCATCTACCATATATTTCTAAATCTACGATTCATTCTTGATGAAGACTATTGATAATTTATTTATCTTTAGTCATAATATTCTTTATTGAGCTAGTTGTGCTCACCCTTTTGTTTCACAATTCCTTTCGGGTAATAAAAGTGTATTTGGGTTGGCGGGGGATAAAAGGGAATAGAAGCGGTGGTCTATATAGTTGTGGAGGTTCTCCTAAAGAGTATGAAAATAATTTTATTGAGGGCTTTAGTGTGTTGTATTTTATACATCATTTAATAGTTATTTTGGTGAATTAAATAGGGTGAGCGAACCCAACTTTGGAAGGGTGTTTTGTCACTATCATACAAGATGTCTAATGACATATAAACTCGTGTTATCATAAGACATGGTTGTGCTCATCCACTTTGTTGAGTATATTTACAAGCACTACCTATATAATCTTGGTGTTTGTTTGGAGTATAATACCAAATTAGAGGCAGTGGAGATAATGATATGTCAAGAGAAGACTCGCCATTGGGAAGAATATGATAGTAATCTTCTTGTTTTTTTCTTTGGGGTCTATCAATCAACCAAGGATAATTACGTGGCCATATGATATCTACCATAACCTAAAAGCATGGCCTCCCATGTATACGAAGGTTTCATGAGCACTTCCCAAAGATTCTAATTTCTAAAACAGGTTTTGACTATTCCTTTATGTAAGGTGTCATTGTGACGTCTTACGGTTGGTATATATTTGTATCCAAACTCACAAAGATATGTGTTGTTGTATTTTGCACGACAATTGTTGTAATAAAGTTGTAGTTATTTTTCGTACCATATATTTGGCGACTCAGAATGGGTTGGATGGAATGGACCTATTTTGGGGTCGTTACATGTAACATTTTTATTATTTTGTTAATCGTAGGTGATCAAGGAGGCGATGATGCTTGATTGCACCGATTTAGTGTTGTTTTGTAGTTGTTACTTAAACATTAGATTTTTTGGTTATTTATTCAATTCATATTGGTTTTTAAAGGTTTATATAATTTATATACTAGTTTGGTGTATGTGTGGAAATTGGATCGATGGATGTTTATATTATTGTGCACATTGTTTATATTGTTGTGTATGTGTGTTGGGATAAAGGTGTATAATTTTTGGGAAGCCGATACTATTATCGACTTAAGCATTTGATGGTATCAAGAATCGTCATGCGTCACGTGACGTCTTTTGGCTCCTAAACCATCTCGATTTACCTTAGCAACCTAAAATGACTAATTGATTCGCTAATATCTGTCATAGTTTATATGGGTCATTTGATGTGCATCCTAGCGACCAGATTTACAAGCGACGCCTATCACGATCGCGCAATGGTCACGATAAGGATCTATGACCGCATGCGGTCGCTGATAGCCCCTTTTCTTGTAGTGACGCTTTAGAGAAAGAAACTGATTCCTAAATAATTGACGTTTCCATATTTCTAGGAGGTTGTTTATCTTATTTTCCTAGATTACCCCTAAAACATCTCATCTTTCCAAATGCAAGACTCCTATTTAATTTCAACCTTTTCTTTTACAATACGTGTGTTCCCAATTTGTTCTCTTTCTCAGAATTCTAAACGTCCCTCAATATGGCTTTAATTTTTTATACATTCTCTTCATCTCTGTTGTGACGCCCCCAAAATAGGTCCATTCCAACCAACCCATTTTGAGTCGCCAAATACATGGTACAGAAATAACTACAACTTTATTAATACATTTGTCGTGCAAAATATGACAACATATATACTGTGAGTTTAAATACAAATATTTTCTTCTAGACAATATCCATACCTAAATAAAATCCTCATTACAATTATTGATACACTATTTTACGAATAGTGATGACTATTAAAACAACTCTCTCTAGAACCATCATTCCCATACCCGACTGCATTTCGCTACATTCTCGCCTCCTCGAGAAGAAAAATGGAACAAAAGGAAAAGGGTGAGCTCAACTAGCCCGATAAAGAATATTATGACTAAGATAATGTACAACAAATTATCTTTAGTCTTCAATAGGGAAAATCAGAATACAACAGACAACAAGTTTTAGATCAACAACTGCAGAGGAAACAATAATTCATTAAAAGAGTTAAGTAGAGAATGAAATCTACTATCATCTATAAATTTAAAAATCCATCATCAATATTTAATCCTCAGAACATCAATCAATATTCATCTTTGCACTAAAGCCAAAGATATTCATCATCAATATATTTATCTCAACACCTGTACATCTTTCTACTACAGGCCAAAGATATTCATCAGTCGGTCATGTTCATCTCAACACCTGTACATCTTTGCACTATGGGCCAAAGATATTCAAAATAAAATCAACCATCTTTGCATTACATGCCAAAGATATTCAACAACATGTCATCATTTAGGACTGAGGATGATGAAAAATGTTTTACAGAAAATGAATCCAGTGAAATAAAAGAACAAATATTAAGGATTTATACTTTAACCAAACCATGTTCAAAAATACTTCATAAATAATCATAGTGAAGTAAAATTCAAGAATGATCAAAACATGGATACAATCAAAGCTAGTATCCATAATAGATATTTTCGACAAAAAAAGAAAATTTAATTTTTCTGTGAATAGTACCGTATTCGTGAATAGTGTGGTATACGTGAATAGTGCTGAATACGTGAATAGTAACCCCGACACTAAAAGACAAGAATTTCACAAGAAAAATTATCATGCTTCGTGAATAGTACTCGTGAATAGTAACTAGTGAATAGTAACTCATGAATACTAACTCGTGAATAGTAACTCTGACATAAAAAGATCAGAATTTCACAAGAAAAATCTTACCAATATTCTGGTATAATTATATTCAAAGAAATAATATCATTTTAAAAAAATAATATCCCTTACCTCGAAAGACCGTACTTCTAGTTGAAACACCGGATATAGGCTATTAGTTGAACTTGCACCGTATAGCAATACTCAAAGTATACTCACAAGAATACGCTCAATATATCGAGAGAGAAAGAGAGAGAAGATTTCAGTTTCTGGTGTGATTTTCAATTCTAACCTAAACACCCTATTTATAAGAAAATGCTTAGAACACCAAAGCAGAAAATTTAATAAAATAATTTTATTAATTAAATTTTCAAGCCCACCACCCAAGAATCTGAATTCTAGCAACATAACACATCTATCACATGTGGGACACTCACCAAAAATGTTTTTCTTCAAAATAATAATTAAAACTTCCAAAAATCAATTATTTCGGAACTTTGGGACTTCAATAATTCACAATAAATAGCCCTTTTGTCAAAAAAAATTCAAACCACATGCATTTCCATAGGAAATTTCATTCTCTACAACTTTGCAGAAGAAAGTTTTTCCAAATTCCAAACAAAAATTGACCGAAATCCACAAACGGACGATTTTACAGGCTATAATCAAATTTCGGTCAATAATTGGGGTCTACCGACACACAAAATATGTGTTAAACATTTAATGCCACAAAAATACTCTTCCTCCTCATTTATTCATATATCCCACATTCATTGTAAAATATCACCATTAAAATATAATAATAAATTATTTTATCAGAAAAGATAAAATATCAATTTTCAATAATTGTCACATTAAAAATTTTCTCCATCTATATCCACATAAAATCAATATTTTCCTCATCATATAAATCAATAATTAATTATTCACAAATAATATTATAGAATCGCAATAATCGACAACCGTGCCGTTCCTCAGAAAAGGGGCTTTCCAATAAGGACTTTCTCCTCTTGTGCCTTAATTAGATGACCAAACATCTCCTGTATGTAACTTTCTAGACATTGCCAATAATGTTATCTAATAATATTATTCCAATAATATGAATTATTGATCCGATAATGAAAATCTCGTGTAATGACAATTATTGAAACAACAACAATATAAAATATCAACGTAGCAATTATTGAATCAATAAAATAAAATATTGAACAGATAATTACTATAACAATTATTGAGTAATGCTTTTACGTAAGAATCAATAATTGGTGCACATACCGTAATACATCGTGTGTTTTAACCAACGGGTATTCTAACAAGATAATAGCAGTAATAACTACGCCGTTATTTATAAACAACTTATATTTGTCGCTTTTTTTCATCCAATCTCTTTACGTTATGGGCTCCACTCAAGGTCAGCGCCTTCGCATTTAATATTCCCGACGCTAAAGAATAGTCCACGACCAAATGAATATTCCACGACAACAATGAATATTTTATAACCATTTGCTTA
The DNA here is from genome assembly GCA_020205615.1 of Panax quinquefolius. Taxonomy (NCBI): domain Eukaryota; kingdom Viridiplantae; phylum Streptophyta; class Magnoliopsida; order Apiales; family Araliaceae; genus Panax; species Panax quinquefolius. Next base: position 44,623,316 of record CM035156.1, read on the forward strand.
TTTAAAATATTTGCGCATTTTACCCATAACTAACCACATTAATCAAATTAACCCTTACTATATCAAAATAATAAATATAGGAAATTCAATTTCATTAAAAAAAATTCGGGGTCTTACAACCTCCCCTCCTTATAAAATTTCGTCCTCGAAATTGACGTACGTACCTGGTGTTTCGAAAAAGTGAGAATACCTCGCTTTCATTTTCGTTTCTAACTCCCAAGTCATTTCTTCAATAACATGGTTCCTCCACAAAACTTTGACTTGTGGTATAACCTTTGTGCGTAGGACATGCTCCTTTCTATCCAAGATCTTGACAGGTACCTCCTTGTACGTTAAGTCTTCGGCTATCTCGTCCGGATCTAACTCAATAGCGTGGTTCGAGTCGTCCACATATTTACGTAACATCGGTACGTGAAAAACGTTACGAACACGCGACATACTTGGCGGTAAAACGAGTCTATAGGCCACAATTCCTATTCGATCGAGGATTTCAAATGCACTAATAAATCGAAGGTTTGAGCTTTCTTCTCTTCATCGACTCTTACTTCTAGAATAACGCCTTCTTGCACCTTCTTTTTTATATTCATCAGCTCCGGTGTGTAGCTTGTGTGACGCCCCCAAAATAGGTATACATCACCCATTCTGAGTTGTCAATACATGGTACAGAAACAACTACAACTTTATTATTACAACAGTAAAACTGTGAGTTTGAATACAAATATTATCTTCTAGACAATATCTATACCCAAATAAATCCTCATCACATTTATTGATACATTATTTTACAAAAATGGTGAGGACTACTAAACAACTCTCTCTAGAACCTTCATTCCATACCCCGACTAGTACTCGCTACATTCTCGCCTCCTGAGAAGAAAAATGGAACAAAAAGGAAAAGGGTGAGCTCAACTAGCCCAGTAAAGAATATTATGACTAAGATAATATACAACAAATTATCGTTAGTCTTCAACAGGAAAAAAATCTGAGAGAATACATTAAACAACAAGTTTTAGAGCAATATTCGCAGCGGAAAATATTAATTCATAGAAGAGTTACGTAGAGGATGAAATCTACTAATATCTATGAATTTAACATGTCCATCATCATTATTTTATCCCTCAGAACATCAATCAATATTCATCTTGAATCAAATATTCATCTTTACACTATCGGCCAAAGATATTCATCGATCGGTCATGTTCATCTAAACACTGCTCATCTTTACTACTACTACCAAAGATATTCATCAAGAAATCATTCATCTTTGCACTACGTGCCAAAGATATTCAAGAATATCATCATTTAGAACCGAGGATGATGAAAAATATTTTAAAGAAAACGAATCCAGTGAAACAAAAGAACAAGTATTAAGGATTCGTATTTTAGCTATTTCATGTCCAAAAATACCTCATAAATAATCATAGTGGTGTAAAATTCAAGAATGATTAAAACATGGATACAATCAAAGCTAGTATCCACAATAGATATTTTGGACGAAAAAGAAAAATTTTATTTTTCTGTGAATAGTATCGTATTCATGAATAGTATCGTATACGTAAATAGTGCCGTATACGTGAATAGTAACTCCGGCACAAAAAGATAGAAATTCCACAAAAAATATCATCATACTTCGTGAATAGTACTCGTGAATAGTAACTCGTGAATAATAACTCATGAATAGTAACTCGTGAATAGTAATTCATGAATAGTAACCCCGACATGAAAAAGTTCCAAATTTGATAAAAAGTTCCAACCAATATTTCAGCATAATGATATTGAAGAAATAATATCATTTTAATAATAATATCCCTTACCTCACAAATTACAGATTGATGAAAAAAATTGGATCTGGTGAAGGAACATGCACCGTATAACAACACTTAAAGTATACTCACAAGAATACACTCAATATACCGAGAGAGAAATAGAGAGAAACTTCAATTTCTGGTGTAATTTTCAATTCTAACCTAAGCACCCTATTTATAGGAAAATGCTTAGAACACCAAAGTAGAAAATTGAATATAATATTAATAAATTTTTCACATTTTCCTTAGCCCACCTTAGACAACTGATCTCAGCCCATTTGAATCACATGTGACGCCAACTTAATTACAAAAAACGTTTTTCTCAAAATAATTAACTAAAACTCCCAAAAATTAATTATTTTGAACTTGAACTTCAATAATTCATAATAAATAGCCCTTTTATCAGAAAATTCGAATCTTGCGAATTTTTATAGGAAATACAATTCTCTACAACTTTGCAGAAGAAAGTTTTTCCAAATTCCAAACAAAAATTGACCGAAATCCACAAACGGGTGATTTTACAAGCTATAATCAAATTTCGGTCAATAACACCAACACACAAAACATGTGTTAAACATTTAATGCCACAAAAATACTCTTCCTCCTCATATACTCATATATCCCACATTCATTATAAAAATATCATCGTTAATATATTATTAATATATTTAAATGAATTATTTTATCAGAAAAAGATAAAATATTAATTTTCATCAATTGTCACATTAAAAATTTTCTCCATCTATATCCTCATAAAATCAATATTTTCCTCATCATATAAATCAATAATTAATTATTCATAAATAATATTACGAATCACATTATCGACAACAGTGCGGTTCCCAAGATAGAGGGGTTTTCCAATAAGGATCTCTCTCATCGGGCGCCGCAATTAGATGACCAAACATCTCCTTAGATGAGAACTTTCTAGACATTTATCATAATAATGTTATCTAATAATATTATTCAGATAATATGAATTATTGCTCCGATAATGGAAAATACTGTGTAATGACAATTATTGAAACAACAGCAATATAAAATATCAATGCAGCAATTATTGAATCAATAAAATAAAATACTGAACAGTAATTACTGTAACCATTATTGAGTAGTGCCTTCAATAATTGGTGCAATACCGTGTACATCTTAATGCAACAACAACGCCATTACATCGTGTGTTTTAACCATAGGGTATTCCAACGTTGTTAATCAGTAATAACTACGCAGTTATTTTTAAACAACTTATATTTATGCGTTTTCTTCATCCAATCGCTTTCCATTATGGGGCCCCACAATTTGCGTGCCGTCGCATTTAATATTCCCGAGCGGTAAGAATATTCCACGACCAAACGAATATTCCCCGACAAAAATAAATATTTTATAACCACCTGCTTATTTAAAATATTTGCGCATTTTACCCATAACTAACCACATTAATCAAATCAACCCTTACTAATTAAAAGATATAATAGAGGAAAATAAATTTCATTTATTAATTATTTGGGGTCTTATAACCTCCCCTTCTTATGAAATTTCGTCCTCGAAATTGACGTACGTACCTGGTGTTTCGAAAAGATGAGGATACCTCGCTTTCATTTTCGTTTCTAATTCCCAGGTCATTTCCTCTATAGCATGATTCCTCCACAAAACTTTAACTTGTGGTATGACCTTTGACGTAGGACATGCTCCTTCCTATCCAAGATCTTCGACGGTACCTCCTCATACGTTAAGTCTTGGCTATCTCGTGCGGTTCTAACTCAATAACGTGGTTTGGGTCTTTCACATATTTACTAATACAGATATGTGAAACACATTATGAACACGAGACATACTTTTGAGGTAACGCGAGTCTATAGGCTACATTACCTACTCGGTCAAGAATTTGAAATGGACCAATAAATCGTGGATTGAGCTTTCCTCTCTTCCCGAATCTTGTAACTCCCTTCCATGGGCAACACGCAACGATGACATGATCCCCAATACTAAATTCTATGTCCTTTCGATGAAGATCCGCATAACTCTTTTTGTCGATCTTGTGCCGCTTGTATACGTTGTCGAATCATTTGGATCTTTTCCGTAATCATAATACGTATTCAACTCGGGTCCCAACAATGTTGCTTTTACCCACCTCGTCCCAACATATTTGAGAGCGACACTTTCATCCATATAATGCTTCAAATGGGGCCACACCAATGCTTGCCTGATAACTATTGTTGTAGGAGAATTCCACCAATGGTAAATACTTATCCCAACTCCCTTTGAAGTCTAGGACACAGAGTCTTAATAGATCTTCAAGAGTTTGAATAGTCCTCTCTGATTGTCCGTCCGTTTGAGGATGGTATGCCGAACTGAATCATAAATTCGTGCCCATAGCTTTTTGCAAGCTAACCCAAAATCTTGAAGTGAATCTTGGGTCACGATCCGAAACTATGGATACTGGCATGCCATGCAATCTCATAATCTCATCTACGTACATACGAGCAAGACGTTCAAGGGAATAAGTCTCCCGTATCGGCAAGAAATGAGCAGACTTGGTTAATCTATCAACAATAACCCAAATAGCATTGATGCCTTGAGAAACCATAGGAAGACCCGTAACGAAATCCATGGTAATGTATTCCCACTTCCATTTCGGAATCTCAAGTGGTTGCAATGGACCCTTAGGTACTAGATGTTCCGCCTTTACACGCTGACAAGTTAAACACATCGAGATAAACTTTGCAATCTCTCTCTTCATATTGTTCCACCAAAATGTATGTCGAAGATCACGATACATTTTAGTACTTCCAGGATGGATTGCAAATGGTGTATTGTGTGCCTCCATCATAATCTTGTACTTCAAATCAGAGTCGTTAGGAACACAGAGTCTGGAGTGGACTCGAAGTATTCCTTCTTCATCGATTCTCGCTTCCGGAATAACACCTTCTTGTACTTTCTTCTTCATACGCATCAGCTCCGGGTCAGTAGCTTGAGCAACCTTAACTTTTTCTATTAAAGTTGGCTCTATGCGTATACTTGACATCATCGCACTCGTTCCTGCATATGATCTTCTACTCAACGCGTCAGCTACCACGTTCGCTTTTTAGGATGGTATTGAATAGTGTGGTCGTAATCTTTCAACAACTCGAGCCAACGTCGTTGCCGCATGTTGAGTTCCTTTTGTGTGAAGAAATATTTGAGGCTTTTATGGTCTGAATATATCTCCACTTTCTCCCCATATAGATAGTGCCTCCAGATCTTTAGCGCGAAAATAACTGCTGCCAACTTTAGATCATGAGTAGGATAATTCCTCTCATTCTATTAGTTGTTGCGAGGCATAGGCTATGACTTTCTCACGTTGCATGAGAACACATCCTAACCCTTTACCTGAAGCATCGCTGTAGATAACAAATCCATCCGTACCAGATGGTATTGTTAGAACAGGTGCCTAAATGAGTGTCCTTCTAAGCTCTTGGAAACTCTTCTCGCATTCTTCGCTCCAAACAAATTTTGTATCCTTCCGAGTTAGTTGGGTTAATGGAGTAGAGATTCAAGAAAACCCTTCCACGAATCTCCGATAATAACCAGCTAAGCCTAAAAAGCTACGTACTTCAGTCACCGACTTCGGTTGCTCCCAACTTTGTATTGCTTCAATCTTCGCCGGATGAACAGATACTCCATGTTTCGACACCACGTGCCCAAGGAATGCTACTTCCTCAAGCTAGAACTCACATTTCTTTAACTTGGCATAAAGCTTGTTTTCACGAAGCCTTTGGAGTACCAGCTTCAAATGGTGCTCATGATCTTCACGGCTTTTGAAATATACGAGGATGTCATCAATAAAGACAACAACAAATTGATCCAAATATTCCTTGAATACTCGGTTCATCATATCCATGAAAGCCGCAGGAGCATTAGTCAATCCGAAAGATATGACTAAGAATTCATAATGCCCGTATCGAGTTCTAAAAGACGTCTTTGGAATATCCTCAGTTCTAATCTTCAGCTGATGATATCCAGAACGAAGATCGATCTTTGAAAAGAATTGTGCTCCTTGCAACTGGTCAAACAGGTCATCAATACGAGGTAGAGGATACCTATTCTTGATGGTGACATGGTTCAATTCTCGATAGTCAATACAAAGTCGCATACTCCCGTCTTTCTTCTTTACGAATAAAACAGGAGCACCCCAAGGAGATGTACTAGGACGAATGAAACCGATGTCCAATGACTCTTCAGAGTTGGACCTTTAACTCTGAAGTTTAATAGAGCCATTCGATATGGGGTTTTAGAAATGGGCTTGGTACCAGGTTCAAGATCAATAAAAAATTCAACTTCACGTTCCGGGGGTAGACCGGGAAGTTCTTCAGGAAATACGTCAGGAAAGTCAATAACAACAGGAATATTATTCAAATCGACGCGTGTCTTTATTCAAATTCATAACATGAGCTATGAAAGCTTGACATCCGTTTTCAATAAATGAATAGCTTTATGATTAGATACAACGGTGATTGATTTTAATGGTTTAGTTGCTTGAATTGCATAACACAGTTGGTTAGGAATATGAAAACTAACAACCTTACGAAAACAATCAATTTTGGCATGATGAGTAGTTAACCAATCAATCCCTAAAATCACATCAAAAGCAAGTATCTTTAAAGAGATAAGGTCAACAGGTAAGGTGATGGTGCCAACTTGAATCAAACAAGATTTATAAACAGTGGATGTGATGAAAGTTTCTCCTAACGGAGTTTCCACAGATAGGTCAAAGTCTAATTTCTCCGAGTCAAGTTTAAACGTTGAGCACAAGCAGAGAGAGATAAATGAATGGGTAAGACCGGGTATCAAGTAAGGTATAAACTTCGCAAGAATTTATAAATAGCTTACCCGTGATCACCTTGTTTGGGTTCTCGATTTTGACCAAATACCACAACAAACGCCTTTCAGAACCGCTGACTTTGACTTTTTTGGGACAGTCTTTTGAGTCACCGTCCCCGCTTAAACTAGGTTTTGCTACTGCATAATCTCGATCTCGGCGATATGTCCTTCCTTTCCACAATTATAGCACACCTTGAAGCTGTTGTAGGGCGGTTTGACCGATATGTCCCTCTTTCCCGTGATTTATAAGATATGACGGTGGTCGTTTCTCCTCCCTTAGAACCCGATTCTTCTTGCGGAATCGTCTTGTCTTCACATGGTCGTTGTTAAATCTCCTCTTTTAAAATCTCCTCCGACTCGCTTCTTCTATTTTTATGCTATGATGATTACCACGAGTGGTTACCATTTTTGTCCGTCTTTTTCTTTCTCATTTGGTTATCGTTGTTTTGTTGATCGCTATCCCCAGATGATCCTGGTTGTGGTCCCCTCGGTTGACCGTACTTGTTATCTCGCTCTAATAATTGAGCCCCACATTTACAACATCTGAATAGAGAGAAAATTTATGAGAAATGAGATATCGACGACGGGTTTCAAACCTCTAAGAAACATCCGCGTCATACGTTCCTCATTCTCCACCAAATGAGGTGCAAACTCGGATAACTCCGCGAACTTCACCTCGTCTTTGGGACACCGTCATGTTATTCTCGCTTCCGCCTAATAAACTCCACTTCCCTTATACGACGAACACTTTCGGGAAAGTATTTTTTGTTGAAAAGTTTCAAACGCTTCCCAAGACACATCTTAAGTGCGGCAGGTGGGTCCATTTCACGACTCCTACCAGATGAGCGCCTCGCCACGGAACATAAAAGGTGGCGAATGGAACCTTCTGTTCCTCCGTGCATCCCAAGACATCGAATATCTTGGTAATTTGCTTGACCCATGTTTCCGCCATGATCGAATCCGGCTTTCCCTTAAATTCAAGCGGTCCCAACTCTTTCAACTCGCTTGGTCATGTGACAACCCGTGAATTGCTATCATTTCCTCTCAGTATTTTGAACACGAGTCTCCTCTTACGATTTTGCATGAATCGCAAAAAGCTTCTAAACATCCCTCGTTCATCATCTCGCTTCGGTGGTGTTGTTCATGGGAGGAACATTGCCACTGCTGTTACGTTCTCCTCGTTGGTGAGTACCCCGGCTCCACCACGGTCTCATTTTCACTCATTAATATTCTCTCGTCGACATTCTCAAATCTTTGAAATAAAACAAGGGTTAATTAAGGAAATCAATATATCACATAATATCCCTATATCTTGACCAACTAACAAATAAGCTTAGGTAGGACACACTAGCGAAGGATTTACTCTGTCTCTCCACTCCTAGTTCTATTCCCCGATCTCCGCCAGAGATCATATATCCTAAGCTATGATACCAAGCGTGACGCCCCCAAAATAGGTATACATCACCCATTACGAGTTGTCAATACATGGCATGTAAACAACTACAACTTTATTATTACAACAAGAAAGCTGTGAGTTTGAATACAAATATTATCTTCTAGACAATATCTATACCCAAATATATCCTCATCACATTTATTGATATATTATTTTACAAAAAATGGTGAGGACTACTAAACAACTCTCTCTAGAACCTTCATTCCATACCCCGACTAATACTCGCTACATTCTCGCCTCCTGAGAAGAAAAATGGAACAAAAAGGAAAAGGGTGAGCTCAACTAGCCCAAGGTAAAGAATATTATGACTAAGATAATATACAACAAATTATCGTTAGTCTTCAACAGGGAAAAATCGAGAGAATACATTAAACAACAAGTTTTAGAGCAATATTCGCAATGAAAATATTAATTCATGAAGAGTTACGTAGAGGATGAAATCTACTAATATCTATGAATTTAACAATCCATCATCATTATTTTATCCTGTAACATCAATCAATATTCATCTTGAATCAAATATTCATCTTTGCACTACCTACCAAAGATATTCATCGATCGGTCATGTTCATCTAAACACTGCTCATCTTTGCACTACTACCAAAGATATTCATCAAGAAATCATTCATCTTTGCACTACAGCCAAAGATATTCAAGAATATCATCATTTAGGACCGAGGATGATGAAAATATTTTAAAGAAAACGAATCCAAGGAAACAAAAGAACAAGTATTAAGGATTCGTATTTAATTTATTTCATGTCCAAAATACCTCATAAATAATCATAGTGGTGTAAAATTCAAGAATGATCAAAACATGGATACAATCAAAGCTAGTATCCACAATAGATATTTTGGACGAAAAGGAAAAATTTTATTTTCTGTGAATAATAGCTTAGTATTCATGAATAGTGTCGTATACGTGAATAGTGCCATATACGTGAATAGTAACTTCGGCACAAAAAGATAGAAATTCTATAAAAAACATCATCATGCTTCGTGAATAGTAATTCGTGAATAGTAACTCATGAATAGTAACTCGTGAATAGTAAATCATGAATAGTAACTCATGAATAGTAACCCCGACATGAAAAAGTTCTAAATTTGATAAAAAGTTCTAACCAATATTTCAACATAATGATATTGAAGAAATAATATCATTTTAATAATAATATCCTTTACCTCACAAAGACGGTACTTCTAACTGAAAAACTGGATACAGGGCTGAAGGGAACATGCACCGTATAACAACACTTAAAGTATACTCACAAGAATACGCTCAATATATCGAGAGAGAAATAGAGAGAAACTTCAGTTTCTGGTGTGATTTTCAATTCTAACCTAAGCACCCTATTTATAGGAAAATGCTTAGAATACCAAAGTAGAAAATTGAATATAATATTAATATATTTTTCACATTTTCCTTAGCCCACCTTAGACAACTGATCTCAGCCCATTTGAATCAAATGTGAGGCCAACTTAGTTGCAAAAAAAGTTTTTCTCAAAATAATTAACTAAAACTCCCAAAAATTAATTATTTCGGAACTTCAATAATTCATAATAAATAGCTCTTTTATCAGAAAATTCGAATCTCTCATGGATTTTTATAGGAAATACAATTCTCTACAACTTTGCGTAAGAAAGTTTTCCAAATTCCAAATGTAAATTGACCAAAATCATAAACGGGTGATTTTACTGTGCTATAATCAAATTTCAAATAATAACACCAACACACAAAACATGTGTTAAACATTTAATGCCACAAAAAATACTCTTCTCCTCATATACTCATATATCCCACATTCATTGTAAAAATATCATCGTTAATATATTATTAATATATATATTTGAATTATTTTTATCGAAAAAGATAAAATATTAATTTTCAACAATTATCACATTAAAAATTTTCTTCATCTATATCCTCATAAAATCAATATTTTCCTCATCATATAAATCAATAATTAATTATTCATAAATAATATTATGAGAATCACATTATTGACAACCGTGCAGTTCCCAAGATAGAGGGCTTTCAATAAGGATCTCCCCACTCGGGCGCCGCAATTAGATGACCAAACCTCTCCTTAGACGTAACTTTCTAGACATTGTCAATAATGTTATCTAATAATATTATTCAGATAATATGAATTATTGCTCTCGATAATGGAAAATATTGTGTAATGACAATTATCAAAAACAAAAGAATATAAAATATCAACGCAGCAATTATTGAATCAATAAAATAAAATACTGAACAGTAATTACTGTAACCATTATTGAGTAGTGCCTTCAATAATTGGTGCAATACCGTGTGCTACTGTGCAACAACGCGTATTACTGTGTTTTAACCACCGGGTATTCCAACAGTGTTAATGGTAACAACTACGCCGTTATTTTTAAACAACTTATATTTTGCTGTTTTCTTCATCCAATCGCTTCAGTTATGGGGGCCCTACAATTTTGCTGGCGTCGTGCATTTAATATTCCCCGATAGTAAGAATATTCCACGACCAAACGAATATTCCCCGACAAAAATAAATATTTTATAACCACCTGCTTATTTAAAATATTTGCGCATTTTACCCATAACTAACCACATTAATCAAATCAACCCTTACTAATTAAAAGAAATAATAGAGGAAAATAAATTTCATTTATTAATTATTTGGGGTCTTACAGCTTGAGTGGTTCTAACTTTATCGATTAAAGTCGATTCTACTCGTATATCATCACGTGAGTCCCTAGAGTCTTTAACTCTATATATATCATTTATAAGTTATACGAAATGGGTCTTTGACAATATCGCACTTGTACTCGTATACGATCTTTTACTCAACACGTCAGCTACCACGTTTACTTTTTCGGGATAGTATGGTCAGAACATGTGTCGAAATGAGTCTCATCTTAAGTTCTTCGAAGCTCTTCCCACATTCCTTTCTCCATTCGAATTTTGTATCTCTACGAGTCAGCTGAGTTAATGGAGTAGCGATTTGAGAAAATCTTTCCACGAATCTCCGATAATAACCAACTAAGCCTAAAAAGCTACGTATTTCGACATCGACTTAGGTTGTCTCTCAACCGTGACTCATATCCCAATCTTGGATAAGACGTCACAATGGCACTTATCGATTTACTACCGCTACGACGAATGGGCCCCCACGAGAGAGTCCGGGCGGTGTATTCCACAAAGGAAGTCACCCGTTAGAGGCTCTCGTATCAACTTCTACTGATTGGGTTTTTAACTCTCAAGTTCAATAGAGCCATTCGATATGAGATTTTAGAAATGAGTTTTGTACAGGATTTAAATTCGATACAAATTCAATATCACGCTTCTAGAGTAAGTGTGAGAACCCAGATTTTATGAATAAATATTTAATTTTCTCGAAATATTTTTTAAATATTATGGTGTGGAATTGATATAATGTTATAGTTGTGGGTAGTATTTAAATTTTTTGCAAAGTAAACAAGTTGTTATAAAATAATCCGGTGGTAAAATATGGCATTGTCAGATAATAGTAGCACACCAGATCGATTATTGATGCTTACGTGATAAGTCACTCAGTTATACTCAATTATTGTTACAATAATTGTTGCATCATATCTCTCATATTATTTATTCGATTATTGTCAATATCATGTGCATAATATGTTATTTTGTTAAATCAATAATTGAGACGACAAAGTTATTTATATTATTAAATTACAATATTTACAATGTCTAGAAGTTCTGTCAAGGAGAGGTTTGGTCACCTAATCATGCCGCCAATAGGAGAAATCCTTATTGAAAGCCCCTCTTCCGGGAACAACTGGTTGTTAAATATCGTGAGTTATGATATTAATGATGGATAAGTTCGTGTTGATTAAGGATGAATTGATAGTTCCATTTTGTTGAAATTATTTGTGTTAAACATTTATTTCGATAGTAATTGATGTCTGAAGGTTATATTGTTCAATCGGGTATTTGGGGCACTTTTTGTGTCAAAGTTACTATTCACGAGTTACTATTCACCCGGTTACTATTCACTCTATTATTGTGCATTCAGGTATTTGGGTACAATATTATTCTATGAGGAGATGTGCTAATTTTTCAGACCGTTGGTTGAATGAATTAATATGGACCGCTGGTGGAAAGTTATAATAGTGAATCATTATAGGTCGCTGGTTTAAAGTTTTAATAGTAAATCAGTATGGACCGTTGCTTTAAGTTTTAATAGTAAATCGATCTGGATCGTTCGTTTAAAAGTAAATCGATCTGGACCGTTCATGAATTAGTTCTTATTCAATCCATTTTTCTATAAATAAGCTCATTCCTTCATTATTTCTTATTTAATTCACTTTGAAACTCTAGGAGAGAAATTATAGTGAGAAATTATAGAGAGAAGTTATAGAGAGAAAATCTATAGAGAGAAATAAGAAGAGTATTCTGCTACTTCACTACTTCACTACTCCAGTATCCAACTTCTTCTAAGGTAGGGGATATTATTTGTTGTACTCGTAAGGGGTGCTATTCTTTCTTATTCATAAAGAGAACTTCTGTTATTCCGTTTTTATTATTCTCGTTGAATAACTCAGACACGCCATACCCTATACATAACTTTTGATATGCCAGATAATTCGCATACTTGGTGAAATCCTTATGTTATTTTATTCTTATTTATTCTGTTGGAATAACCTGTATACGCGGAATCCCCTATACTTGGTGTGATCCTTATATTATTCTATTTTTATTATTATGTTGGAATAACCTGTATACGCGGCATACCCTATACATAACCTGTATAAGTGGCATACCCTATACTTGGTGAAGTCTGTTGTTATTCCGTTTTTATTATTCTATTAGAATAACCTGTATACGCGGCATACTTTATACATAACCTGTATAAGTGGCATACCCTATACTTGGTGAAGTCTGTTGTTATTCAATTCTTTATTATTTTGTTGGAATAACCTGTATACGCGGCATACCCTATACATAACCTGCATAAGTGGCATACCCTATACATGGTGAAGTCTATTGTTATTCAATTCTTTATTATTCTGTTGGAATATCATGTTGGTGTGAATTTCACCTGACATGGTTCCATATTTATTATTCCGTTGGGAATAACCTGTCTGTGCGGTCTCTATCGCATGCATGGTGAATTCTTCTGTTATTCCATTCTTTATTATTCTGTTAGAATAACCTGTCTATGTGGATTACCACATGCATGGTGAATGATCCTTTATATTCATTCCTTATTGAATTGTGGAAATGATCTGTATACGTGGATTACCGCATGGCGGGTGAAAATCCATTTACAGTTTCATATATTCTTTATTATACTCAGTTAGTTAAAGTTTTGACTTCTATACTCCATGAAATTAGTGGAATATCCCTGATATTTGCGCTTCATCCAGTATCTTTTCATGGAAATATTCTTCTGAGCATTCTTGACTTTTACGTTACAAAGAAGTATCATGTTGACAATTTGGATATTATTAGTTCCTGGATAAATTATTTCTTGAACTTGTTTAATTGAATTCCTATAACATTGTCATCATCCTCGTGTTTATATTATATTTAAAGTCATCTTTGGCTTACGTGCATAGATGGACTTAGTATGATTATGACCAGGGATCATTCGGTATAATCATGAACTTTGATGTTATAAATGGTGTGGTAAAAGTCCTCAGTGGCCTGTAATGAATTGATGTACAGTTTTTGGTATGATTATGACCAGGGATTTTTCGGTATAGTCATGACCATTGATGATTTAATGAATATCCTTGGCCCGTAATATAGGGATGATTAGAAGATGTGGTTTCGTTATTAAGCTGAGTCTCAACGATAAAAGTTGATGAAAACATTTTTAAATCATAGAAGATAGTAGGTTTTGTTCTCTACTTGACTCTTCTAATGGATTGCTTATTCCGCTGCAGTTAAATTTGATGTCTATTGTATTTTATCAATTTAACATTATTGAAGACTATTGATAATTTATTCTGCATTATCTTAGTCATAATATTTCTTACTTTGGGCTAGTTGAGCTCATCCTTTTCTTTCACCGTATTCTTCTTGAAATGAGAATATAGGCCGGGATTTAGTCTGGGAAAGGAGTGATGGTCCAGAAGATAGCATTAGTAGTCCTCACTATTCTGTTAAATAGTGTGACAATGAATGTAATCAGGACTCCTTGGGTATGGATATTATCTAGATGATAATATTCTTATCAGAACTCTCAGTTTATGTATTGTCGTATGTTACACGATAATTGTATAATTAAGTTTGTATTTATATTTTGTACCATGTATTTGGCGACTCAAGATGGGTGATGTATACCTAATTTTGGGGGCGTCACAGTTGGTATCAAAGCTTAGGGATATGATCCCTGGCTGAGATGTGAGATAAGAACTAGGAGGGGAGAGACGGGGAAATTCCTTCGCTAGTATGACCTACCTAAGTTTATTTGGTATTTAATTTGTTGGTCAGAGTATATGGATAATATGTGATATGATAATTAACCCTTGTTTTGTGACAGTGTTTGAAAATGGCATCTAAAAATGTTGAGATAAGAAATAGAGCAAAATAATATGACCATATCGCAGTACGAGGCTAAGCTTGCGGAGTTTTCTCGGTTTGCATCCCATTTGGTCGATAATGAGGAGCGAATGACGCGAATGTTTCTAAGAGGCTTGAAACCCTATATACGTCAATACCTCATCCTCATGTTTATATTATGTTGAAAGTCATCTTTGGCCGTAGTGCATAGATGGACTTGGTATGATTATGACCAGGGATTATTCGGTATAATCATGACCGTAATGTTATAAATGATGTGGTAAAAGTCATCTTTGGCCGTAGTGCATAGATGGATTTGGTATGATTATGACCAGTGATTATTCGGTATAATCATGACCATAATGGAAAACACGAATATCCTTAGCCTATAGTGCAAGGATAATTCGTGGTCGTGATACTATTAAGCTGAGTCTCAGCATTATTGGTTTTACAGTTGTATATCTTTGGCCTGTAGTGCAAAGATGAGCAGCTTAATTATTGGTTATCGATTAGTATCAAAGCCATAGAAAAGATCCCCGAGCCTTTTCTTTGGTGACTTCCAGTCTTGGGATTCAAAGCCGGACTTCAAGTAGGGGACGCAAGTGAGTAATTGATTGGCAAGTTGATAGGTATCATTGTGAGGTGCTATCTAGGTTAAGGGATAGAAGTCACAGTTGGTATAACCATGATTTTTGATGTTTCAGGTAAAGATAGGTGATGTAAATTATCTTATTCCTAAGTGCGAAAAGGAATTCAGAATCACAGTTATGATTATGAGTTATTCATATGATTATGGACAGGAATTGTTGATTGATGTTATATGGATATGGTCACTGGCGGAAATATTAGTCTAGAACTAGGAGGGGAGAGACAAGTAATATACTTCGCTAGGATATGACTTACCTAAGCCAAAATTTTACTTGATAAGTTGACAATTTGTGATATGTTAATTAACCTTTGTTTTGAAGGTATATTTTAGAATGATATCTGAAATACAGGAGATGAGCAATATGATACAGAGGATATAATCGGGAAGGTAAATCTGAAAAGAAAGCAAGGTATTCTCATATCTTCAAACTATCAGGTACGTACATAAATTTCGAGGGCGAAATTCCATAAGGAGGGGAGATTGTGAGAACCCAGATTTTATGAATAAATATTTAATTTTCTCAAAATATTTTTTAAATATTATGGTGTGGAATTGATATAATTTTATAGTTGTGGGTATTATTTAAAATTTTTTGCAAAGTAAAATAATCGGTGGTAAAATACGCGTGGTTGCATAGTAGCACACGGTATCAATTATTGATGCTTACGTGATAAGTCACTCAGTTATACTTAATTATTGCTACAGTAATTGTTGCATCATATCTCTCATATTATTGATTCGATTATTGTCAATATCATGTGCATAATATGTTATTTTGTTAAAACAATAATTGAGACGACAAAGTTATTCATATTATTAAATTGCAATATTTACAATGTCTAGAAGTTCTGTCAAGGAGAGGTTTGGTCACCTAATTGCGTGCCAATAGGGAGAAATCCTTATTGAAAAGCCCCTTCTTTCCTGGGAACAATCTGGTTGTTAAATATCGTGAGTTATGATATTAATGATGGATAAGTTTTTGTTGATTAAGGATGAATTGATAGTTCCATTTTGTTGAAATTATTTGTGTTAAACATTTATTTCGATAGTAATTGATGTCTGAAGGTTATATTGTTCAATCGGGTATTTGGGGCACTTTTTTTTGTCAAAGTTACTATTCACGAGTTACTATTTACGAGTTACTATTCACAAGTTACTATTCACGAGTTACTATTCATGAGTTACTATTCACCCTAAGCATTATTCACTCTATTATTGTGCATTCTAGTATTTGGGTACAATATTATTCTATGAGGAGATGTGCTAATTTTTTCGAATCGTTGGTTGAATGAATTAATATGGACATTTGGTGGAAATTTATAATAGTGAATCAATATGGGTCATTTGGTTTAAAGTTTTAATAGTAAATCAATCGATATGGACAAATCGCTTTAAGTTTTAATAGTAAATCGATCCTGGATCGTTCGCTTAAAAGTAAATCGATCTGGACTGTTCATGAATTAGTTACTATTCAATCCATTCTTCTATAAATAGAAGCTCATTCCTTCATTATTTCTTACGAATTCACTGAAACTCTAGAGAGAGAAATTATAGAGAGAAGTTATAGGGAGAAAATTAATAGAGAGAAATAAGAAGAGTATTCTGCTACTTCACTACTTCACTACTCCAGTATCCAACTTCTTCTAAGGTAGGGGATATTATTTGTTGTACTCGTAAGGGGTCTTTATTCTTTCTTATTCATAAAGAGAACTTCATTATTCCATTTTTTATTATTTTGTTGGAATAACTCAGATATCAGCAGATACCCTATACATAACTCAGATATGCAAAGATACCACATGACTTGGTGAAATCCTTATGTTATTCCATTCTTATTTATTCTGTTGAATAACTTTTGTATCATTGAATCCCCTATACTTGGTGAAATCCTTATATTATTCCATTTTTATTATTCTGTTGGAATAACTTGTATACGCAGCATACCCTATACATAACCTGTATAAGTGGCATACCCTATACTTGGTGAAGTCTGTTGTTATTCCGTTTTTATTATTCTGTTGGAATAACCTGTATACGCGGCATACCCTATACATAACCTGTATAAGTGGCATACCCTATACTTGGTGAAGTCTGTTGTTATTCAATTCTTTATTATTACATTGAATAACTCAGATACTGTGACATACCCTATACATAACCTGTATAAGTAGCATACCCTATACTTGGTGAAGTCTATTGTTATTCAATTCTTTATTATTCTGTCGGAATATCCTGTCGGTGTGAATTTCACCTGACATGGTTCCATATTTATTATTCCGCATTTATTTTTCTGTTGGGAATAACCTGTCTGTGCGGTCTCTATCGCATGCATGGTGAATTCTTCTGTTATTCCATTCTTTATTATTCTGTTGGAATAACCTGTTTATGTGGATTACCACATGCATGGTGAATGATCCTTTATATTTATTCCTTATTGAATTATGGAAATGACCTGTTTACGTGAATTATGATGAAAGTCATAATAAAAGTATAGGACTGATGAAAATCATGGGTATATGAAGTATTAGTAAGTGTTATGATGAGTTATGTTGGTTAGTATGTGAAAACATGAAAGTTTCTTAGAAATCACAAAGAGTTGAAAATCAGATTTTGGTGAAAAACGTAACATGAAATTCAATTGACCATATCTCCTATTATATTTTGAATTTTTGAGTGAGGTCAAGTCCTAAAGTTAGATCTATGAGTTACCTAACTAATCCAAGTGGAATCACTGGAAAAGGTATTGTAGATTTTCCTGTGGACTGATTTTAGCAAAGCACGAAAAACTGCAAAATATGAAAAAGGCGGCTGCCACGTTTTTGTAAGGGAATTTTCGGCCACTTAATTTATGAGAAAAATTCTGGCCTTTTGGGAAATGAAATTATATGGTATAAAGAACATCGTGTCCAAAAATGAGCTCATTCCGACTTAAAATGAGCAAGTTATGACCATTTCAATAATTAGGTTTTTCTGACAAAAAATGCTATAACCGGAGTTCTACAACTCTGATGACCATGAAATTTAAACTGGAGGCTCACATTAACATGTGTAAGTTCCTGCCAAGATTTGGGAATTTTTGGAGTTAAACTTGAGGTAGCTAATTTCTTAAGGATTTAATAAGAAATTAATTTTTGAAAAATAGTAAATGAATTTTAAAAATTCCGAGAAAAATATATGTTCATTATGGGACTATATTCTGCTAAATTCCAGAAAAGAAATATTTTTGGGACTGATTTGGTATTTTTCATGAAAATAGTTTAGTTATGAATATATGAGTTAAATATGTTATGTGAAGTAACAAAGTTGGAAAATAGGATTTTATGGCTTGGAAATCCTATATAAGGTATATGCATATTATTGATGAGGAATTTAATCATTGGTGATGAAATCTTATGAGTATGGCATTCTTGAATGATTAAATGCATTAATTGGTAAATTGTGAACAATTGAAATAAATTATTTATAAGTTTAAGAAGTGATTAAAACATTGTTATGATATTAACAATATTAGATTATGAACTTATTATGTGATTGATAATATTTGGATAAATTTAAAGTCTTTAATATCTATCCTTTTTTTCAGTTGATTAATGTTTATATCATTGTCATCATCCTCATGCTTATATGGTGATAAAAGTTATCTTTGGCTTACGTGCGAAGATGGACTGTTGATTATTGAATTCTATATCTTTGGCTTACGTGCAAAGATGGATTGTTGATTATTGGTTTTATTGTTGTATCTCTTTGGCTTACGTGCAGAGATGGACTGGGTATGGTTTTGATCAGGGATTATTTGGTATAAGTCATGACCATTGATGATTTAATGAATATCCTTGGCCCGTAGTGCAGGGATGATTCGATGATGTGGTTCATTTACAGGGATAAAACATTATTGGTGGACTTTTAACATGGAGAAGATAATAGACCTGATGATCTATTTGACTCTTTTAATGGATTGCTCGTTCCGCTGCAATTATGGTTGAAAAGTTTTATCATCTACCATATGTTCTAAATCTTTGAGTTATTATTAATGAAAACTATTGATAATGTAATTATCTTTAGTCATAATATTCTTTACTGGGCTAGTTATGTTCACCCTTTTGCTTCACAATTCTTTTTAGGTAATAAGAGTGTAGCTGGGTCGAGCGGGGACAATAGGGAAAGAGTGAGATGGTCCGAGACTGTTGAAGTTTCTCAATACATTATAAAACGGCATGATATGCATTATATAATTGCATTGAGGACCTAAGATGTGTGTGTCGTATATTATACGACATGAAATATTTAATTTTGGTGAACTATAATAGGGTGAAGTGAACCCAACTTTGGAAGGGTATTTTGCCACTATCATACAAGATGTCTAATGACATACAAACTCGTGTTATCATAAGATAGGGTTGTGCACATCCACTTGCTGAGTATATCTACGAGCACTACCTATATGATCTTGGAGTTTATTTGAAACATAATTTCCACTTGGAGACAGTAGAGATAGTTATATGCCAAGAGATGACTCACCATTGGAAAGAAAATGATAGTAATCTTCTCGTGTTTCTTTGGGGTCTATTGGGTCAACCAAGGATAATTCTGTGGACATATGATATCTACCATAACCTAGACGCATGGCCTCCCATGTACGAAGGTTTCATTGAGCACTTCCCAAATATTTTAATTCCAAAAACAGTTTTTGACTATACTTTTATGTAAAGTACCATTGTAAGGTTGTGGTCGAGTCACCATGAGAGTTACATACATTGTATTAAAACTCATAGTTAACTGTGGTCGTATTCTACACGACAGTTCAATAATTGTATAATTAAGTTTGTATTTGTATTATGTAACATGAATTTGGCGACTCAAGATGGGTGATGAATACCTAATTTTGGGGGCGTCATAGTAAGCCAAGAAATTCTTCAGGAAATACGTCAGGAAATTCACTAACAACAAAAATATCATTCAAATCTGACGTATTATTGTTCAAGTCCATAACATGAGCTAAGAAAGCTTGACATTTGTTTTTCAATGAACAAATGGCTTTATAACTTGATATGAAAGTGTTTGACTTCAAATGGTTTGGTTGCTTGAATTCGAATAACAGGTTGCTTAGGAACATGAAAACTAACAACCTTACGAAAGCAATCAATTTTGGCATGATGAGTAGTTAACCTTAAAATCACATCAAAAGCAAATATCTTTAAAGAAATAAGGTCAACAGGTAATGTGATAGTGCCAACCTGAATCAAGCAAGATTTCTAAACAGTGGATGTGATGAACGTTTCTCCTAACGGAGTCTCCACAGATAGGTCAAAGTCTAATTTCTCCATAGTCAAGTTCAAACGTTGAACTCAAGCAAGAGAGATAAAAGAATGGGTAGAACCGGTATCTAATAAGGTATAAACTTCGCAAGAATTTATATTTAACTAACCCGTGCTAACTTCGTTTGGGTTCCTCGCATTTTGACCAGTCACGATAAACGCTCTTCCAGGAACCGTTGAATTTGACTTGTCCGTATCCGCCTTTGGTGTCACCGTCTCAGCTGGACTTGATTTCGCTACAAGACAAAATCAAGCTATGTGACCGTCTTTTCCACAACTAAAACATACCTTGGAAGGCTGTGAATAGTTTGGCCTTATATATCCTTCCTCTTCGCATTTGTAGCATCTAACTGGCGGTCGTTCTCCTCCCCTAGAATTTGTTGCTGGTGCTGCTGCCGACATCTTCCCGTCATCGTTAAATCTTCTCTTCTTAGATCGGACATCTCTATCCATAATATCAATGCGTCGTGTGGCTTTTACCCATGCATCACTCATTCTCACTCATTCAATTGTTTCTTCTTTCAGCTTAGATTCCAGCTTTATTATCTTATACTCCGCCAAAGAGTGCTTCTATTCAAGCATCACATATCGGGTAACACAAGCTTGAATCATTGCATCCTTTTGCTCTATGACCGCCTGCCGTTCTTCAGCCTGCTCTTCTAACTCATGAATACGATTTTGTAATTTTACGTTTTGATCATAAATTACCTCTAATAAATTCTCCTTGGGTTCCTCTTCTTCCTCACTCTTAGTTGTTACCTCTGCGACTATCTCGGGTGCAACTATCAATTCTTCACTCACCACATGGATATCTCTAATTCCTTCTTTGCCTGACATCAAATTATCCTGGTTGGCGATTAGAGGTGTCTCCACGATCTCATTCACTCCATTGTTAACGTTCTCAGCTGCCATTCTTAAATACTGCAATAAAACAAGGTTAATTAAACAAATTAACATACCACATAATATCCCTATACTCTGACCAACTAACAAATAAGCTTAAGTAGGACATACTAGCGAAGGATTTACTCGTCTCTCCCCTCCTAGTTCTATTCCCCGATCTCCGCCAGAGATCATATCCCTAAGCTCTGATACCAACTGTGACGCCCCCAAAATATGTCCATTCCAGCCAACCCATTTTGAGTCGCCAAATACATGGTACAGAAACAACTACAACTTTATTAATACATTTGTCGTGCAAAATATGACAACATATATACTGTGAGTTTAAATACAAATATTGTCTTCTAGACAATATCCATACCTAAATAAAGTCCTCATTACAATTATTAATACATTATTCTATAGAATAGTGAGGACTACTAAAACAACTCTCTCTAGAACCATCATTCCATACCCCGACTTGTACTCGCTACGTTCTCGCCTCCTGAGAAGAAAAATGGAACAAAAAGGAAAAGGGTGAGCCCAACTAGCCCAGTAAAGAATATTATGACTAAGATAATGTACAACAAATTATCGTTAGTCTTCAACAGGGAAAAATCTGATAGAATACAAAAGACAACAAGTTTTAGATCAACAACTGCAGCGGAAACAACAATTCATTAAAAGAGTTATGTAGAGAATGAAATCTACTATCATCTATGAATTTAAAAATCCATCATCAATATTTAATCCTCAGAATATCAATCAATATTCATCTTTGCACTACTGTGCCAAAGATATTCATCGGTCGGTTATATTTATCTCAACACTGTACATCTTTCTACTACGGGCCAAAGATATTCATCATTCCAATATGTTCATCTCAATACTGTACATCTTTGCACTACGGGCCAAAGATATTCATAATAAAATCAACCATCTTTGCATTACAGGCCAAAGATATTCAACAACATGTCATCATTTAGGACTGAGGATGATGAAAAATATTTTACAGAAAATGAATCCAGTGAAATAAAAGAACAAATATTAAGGATTCATACTTTAACCAAACCATGTTCAAAAATACTTCATAAATAATCATAATGAAGTAAAATTCAAGAATGATCAAAACATGGATACAATCAAAGCTAGTATCCATAATAGATATTTTTGACAAAAAAAGAAAATTTAATTTTTCTGTGAATAGTACCGTATTCGTGAATAATGCCAGATATGCGTGAATAGTCAGATATCGTGAATAAGTAACCCCGACACTAATTAAAAGACAAGAATTTCACAAGAAAAATTATCATGCTTCGTGAATAGATCGTGAATAGTAACTAGTGAATAGTAACTCATGAATAGTAACTCGTGAATAGTAACTCTGACATAAAAAGATCAGAATTTCACAAGAAAAATCTTACCAATATTCTGGTATAATGATATTCAAGGAAATAATATCATTTTAAAAAAATAATATCCCTTACCTCGAAAGACCAGTATTTCAGTCAAAACACAGGATATAGGTTATTACTTAAACTTGCACATCAGTATAGCTTTTACTCAAAGTATACTCACAAGAATACGCTTCAATATATTGAGAGAGAAAAGAGAGAAGATTTAGGTTTAAAGTGTGATTTTCAATTCTAACCTAAACACCCTATTTATAGGGAAATGCTTAGAACACCAAAGCAGAAAATTTAATAAAATAATTTTATTAATTAAATTTTCAAGCCCACCACCCAAGAATCTAAATTCTAGCAACATAACACATCTATCACATGTGGGACACTCACCAAAAACGTTTTTCTTCAAAATAATAATTAAAACTTCTAAAATTAATTTTTGGAACTTCAGGACTTCAATAATTCACAATAAATAGCCCTTTTGTCAGAAAAATTCAAACCACATGCCTTTTCCATAGAAAATTTCATTATCTACAACTTTGCAGAAGAAAGTTTTTCCAAATTCAAATGTAAATTGGAAAGAAATCCACAAACAGACGATTTTACATGTGCTATAATCAAATTTCGGTCAATAATTGGGGTCTACCGACACACAAAACATGTGTTAAACATTTAATGCCACAAAAATACTCTTCCTCCTCATTTATTCCTATATCCCACATTCATTGTAAAATATCACCATTAAAATATAATAATAAATTATTTTATCAGAAAAGATAAAATATCAATTTTCAACAATTGTCACATTAAAAATTTCTCCATCTATATCCACAAAAATCAATATTTTCCTCATCATATAAATTAATAATTAATTATTCACAAATAATACGAGAATCACGCAATCGACAACTGCAGGCCGCTCCTGTGAGGAAGGGGCTTTCAATAAGGACTTCTCTTACTTGGCAAGCAATTAGATGACCAAACCTCTCCTTAGATGTAACTTTCTAGACATTGCCAATAATGTTATCTAATAATATTATTTCAATAATATGAATTATTGATCTGATAATAAAAAATACTGTGCAATGACAATTATTGAAACAACAATAATATAAAATATCAACGTAGCAATTATTGAATCAATAAAATAAAATATTGAACAGTAATTACTATAACAATTATTGAGTAATGCCTTCTTACATAAGAATCAATAATTGGTGCAATACTGTGTGCTACTGTGTTTTAACCACCGGGTATTCTAACAGTATTAACGATAACAACTACGCTGTTATTTATAAACAACTTATATTTGTCGTTTTCTTCATCCAATCGCTTTCCGTTATGGGTCCCACCCAATGTCTTGTCAGTCATCTAATATTCCCCGACAAACAAAGAATAGTCCACGACCAAATGAATATTCCCCGACAACAATGAATATTTTATAACCACTTGCTTATTTAAAATATTTGCGCATTTTACCCATAACTAACCACATTAATCAAATCAACCCTTACTATATCAAAATAATAAATATAGGAAATTCAATTTCATTAAAAAAAAATTCGGGGTCTTACATCTGTATTCTCTCATAGATTCTTTATTATATGTTCTCTCTTCATCTATGTTTTCTACAAAAAATTTATGAAAAAATCTGTACAACTCTATGGCGTTATTGAGAAAAATAAATTTTCTTTTGATTTAAATGAGGAACCAAACCATGAGTGTGAGAAGATTGTACGAGATATTGATTTGAATTTGTCGGCGGATACTGGAATAGATTTGAACACGGTACCGGATGATGAAGGAGAAATTTCTATGGAAGAACATCAACAACGTATTATTTTTGAGATGTTAAGATTTTTTCTCCCAAAATCTTATTAACTTCTTCTACTTTTCATGTTCAACAATTTTTGATGTAATTTTTTTTATTCTGAAATTTGTAGAATCATTTTGGAGAAATTATGAATGAATTTGAAGTTGGATGAATTAATTTATTTTATTTTTTTGATATGGTTACATATGATCTTAAAATTGACAGAGGTTATTTTATTTGATCTCTCTCTTCATTTTTTCATTCAAATTTTTTGGCCTCTGCTTGTGACAAAACCTCTGTTCTAATTGGCCTCATTACTATTGTCACGAATATGGTCTTTCACAATAATGGCAGCCAACTTAAGATTTGGAGGAAGATGATTTTCTGAAAGAACGATCCTAGATGTTGGGTCAAGATTATTGGGTGAATCTTGGCATGGATCGCAAGATGTTTCTAGTATGACATTCAAAGCCCTCAACGTGTGCATATAATCCATAAACTTATTATTGTCTGGTGACTCAACCTTCAACAAGTTTGCTATAAAGATTTCTCTCTGATCATCAACAGAGAAAACATAATGCGGAAACAGAGGTTTTTGATATGGTTGCATATGATCTTAAAATTGACAGAGCTTATGTATTGGCATGACAGAGGTTATTTTATTTGATCTCTCTCTTCATTCTCTCATTAAAATTTCTTGTTCATTCCAATTATATACATTTTCTGCCATATATACAGTTATACATTCCTTGTGTACTATCATGGCCATGCTGATAGGGAGAGAATTGGAAGGCAAAAGAAACACATGGTGATTAATCCTCAAGTAATATAAATGCAAGGAATTACAAAATTTTACTAGATAAATAAAAGGTGAAGCATTTATATCCAAAATAAGAACAACTGTTTCAAACAAAAGTTGAGGTTTGGATCACACTTGAGTACTTAGTTGATCAAGCACATCTTGTATGAGTTTTGGATCACATTTCATTTGACGAGGAAGTCGACCATCTCTTTCCAAAATGGCTTTCTTAATATGAGGAATTTTATATCTATTAGAACCTTGTGATTTCATAACCTCTATCATACATAGTTGTAACGTAAAAAATATACGATTTGACTTTATAGTCAAAAATGTGTCAAATGCTTTCTCAACGGAGTTGATAAGCTCATCTATGGTTTTTGGAGATTCTCTACGTTGTAATGACTGAATGGCACTAAAAAACCAAGGTCCAAGACATTTAAGTCTGGAGAGTTTGCAGGTTGACACATTAAACGAATGTCAAAACCATTTTCTATTGCAGCTTGGCGAAATTCAATATCATTGGGATCGACATGTGTTCTTGCATTATATTGTTGAATAAAAATTGGATTTTTGGAGTCTCTACTTGGCCATTTATGTCGAATAGACGGTAACACTTTTTCTATCAAAAATGACCTTGATATGTTTTTCCCAACTGAGTCGATCACTTTTGTTTCTAATGTTCCAGTGATCCGATTCGCACTACTTCTCTTAGCTGCCTCCTTAGTGTCAAAAGGAAATATACCAATTTTTCCTGAAAAGATTTCATTTCCTTCTGCATCGAACCTCGGACGAGCTATAGCAGCTAGAAATATATCTTTTCCAATAAAATTTTTGCCTCTACCGGTACGCAAAGGATCTTTTTCATCAGGAAGGAAGAAGATAATAAGTCTCTGATTTTTTTGTCATGTAAAACCATTTCTCATCAATATGAACGACGTTATACATGTCAACAAATGTTGGATCACGTGGTAATGTATTTCTCTCGAGCGTTGATATACAAAACTGCAATCTGGTTCTCTTGTTCTCTTCCTTAAAAAATGGTTTGATAGCATTTGAGTGACGTCTAATGTTACCTAACTTGAAATTTCTGAACAATGTTATTTTACCAACATTCAAAGCACATGATAGAGAATCAAGATATATACAACGAGACAAAGGAATTTCTTGAATTCGTTAAAAATCAAGTTGAACTCTTTTGCGACCACAATTTTTGGTCCTTCTATGAGATACATCAATCACTCCATTGTTTGAATTATTCTTTGACTGCTTCCAAATGCGTTGAATAGTTCGAGTCAATACTCTAAATATTAAAGCAACAATCTTTGTCGTATGTCGTTTCAATTTTCCATCAACACTTCTTTGTAGTAAAGCAATATAAATTGCTTGACGTTCATTGTTGGTCAAATTCTTATTTTTTTTGGCTTCTTGTGAGATATCTACATTCTGATCACTTGTATCAAAACTTTCCTCGCCTATAAAAAAATATATATATAAGTCATTAAAATAAATAATTGACTAATAATTTTAATTTTAAAAAATAGGCAACAAATTAAGCATGTGCATGAAAATGCAGTAACAATATATGTATAATTTCTATCATGTAGCTGGAGAAAGAGGTAAAGGCCTGAATGACATCAGAATCTGTACTAGCTTCTTTAATTTTAACAGTCTAACTAACATATTATATGGGATCAAATCAAGTTCTGTTTGTGCATAACATATCACGTCTGTAATCATGATCTTGTTGTTCATTTTTTGGGTGGAGTTCAAACATTTTGATTTCTCAAAAATGTTTATTTGAACCTGTGGAAAGTTATCTTCTCATCTTTAATCTGTTGTCCTCTTGGTTAAATTGTTTCCACTTATATTCCTTATGAGACCCTCTTAATGATATGATGGTTGATGATATGTACTAATGGTACTGAAGAAAGCTCCAGTGTTTTTTGCATTTTGGTATTTTATTGGTCAAATACAGTTTTGTTGTAAGAAAGTGAAATCTAGCTTAATTTACTGATGGTTCACAGGACTTGGATGGTAAGATGTATTGACATTAGCACATATAAGTACATAGAAATGCTAGCTACCTCTTCTAGTAAAATTGTTTAAATTTTTCTAGCTCAAGTACTTGACAATGGGTGTGCATGCTTTGGTAAATGTAGAGCAAAGAAAAGCTACAGGAGAAAAGCTACATGAGAAAAGCTACAAAAGTATTCTATTATAGAATATTGGGTAAATAAAAGCTACAGGAGTACTTTTTTGTTGGTTAGTGGATTGAATTTCTACCATCTTCTTAAGTTCACATAATGCATGTGTATTATCAATAATTCATATTAATGTATGTAACAACTTCATGCAAGGTTCATGCCATATTATTTATCCGCATACAAAATAAGATTGTTATTTTAATAAATATCACAAAAATGTGATCTCAAAAACTAAAAAAATTCCAAGTAAAAATGTGATTGTAAAATAATTAAACAACAACAAACCTATATTTGGATCAAACAATGGAGGATCATTTAAATCGATGTAGCCAATAGCGTGCGCTGAAATCTCCCCGTTACTTGCAGGAACATTCAAATCTATATTTAAGTTGATTCATTCACCGAAAATTCTTCAAAATTTGCCGAAAAATTCAAATCGAATTCTCATATAGTAACCATAATGTATTATTGCTAACTTAAGGGTATTTTTTTCATAAGATGTCATGAACCATATTACACCTTTATAGAATGAAAAAATGGTGGAAAATATAAAAATAACAAATTAATCAATTCAAAAGTAGAGCCAAGATTTTAAAGTTTTTAAAAGAGTGACTTTAAACTCAATTTTTTTTTTCAGAGAAGGGAGGTAAGATGATGTGAAAAGGAGAGAGATTAAAGTGACTTGAAGAAAAAAAATCATGGAGAAGAGTAAAGGTTGTATGTTGGAGTTACTGATATCAATTACAACATACTCATTAATTATAAAAAACACAAACAGAAAAAGTGCAATTTAGACTTTACCTTAACCCACCATTACTTTCCTTAAAAAGTGGACTTTGGCATCCAACGTCAGTTATATAGAAATCGAGGGAGTACAATTGTAAGACCCCAATTTTTTATAAATAAAATTGAATTTTCTCTATTCATTATCTTGAAATAATAAGGAGTTAATTTGATATAATGCTTTGGTTATGGGTGAAATATTCAAATTTTGCAAAATAAGCAAGTGGTTATAAAATATTCATTATTGTTGGTGAATATTCGTGTGGTCGTGGAATATTCTTACAGCCGGGGAATATTCGTACGACAACGCAACCATTTATGGGCGACATAACGGAAAACAGTTGGATGAAGAAAATGACAAGTTTGGATTTTTATAAATAACGGCGTAATTATTACCGTCAACACTATTGGATTACCTGATGGTTAAAATCTGATGAATACGTGTGGTGCAAAGATGTACATGGTATTGCACAGTATTTTGAATTATTGATTCTTACGTAAGAAGGCACTACTCAATAATTGTTATAGTAATTACTGTTCAATATTTTATTTTTTTGATTCAATAATTGCTATGTTAATATTTTATATTATTGTTATTTCAATAATTATCACTGCACAGTATTTCCCATTATCAGATCAATAATTCATATTATTTAAAAAATATTATTAGATAACATTATTTACAATGTCTAAGGAAGTTCTGTCTAGGAAAGGGGTTTTGTAAGACCCCGAATTTTATGAAATAAAAGTATTCAATTTTTCTATTTAATAAATGGTTAAATTGATAAAAAATAAATTTAAGGGTGATATATGAATTTTTTTCAAAATAAGCAAGTGACTATAAAGTACTTATTGTTGTCGGGGAATATTTGTTCGGTCGTGGAATATTCTTGTTGTTTGGGAATATTAAATGCGAATGATGCCAAAAGATTTCATGGCCCCATAATGAATAAGCGTCGGATGAAGAAAACGACAAGTTTGAGTTTTTATAAATAACGGCGTAGTTATTCTAAGTTAACTTTGTTGGAATACCAGTGGTTAAAATATAGTAATGTCACATTGTACAAAGTGAGCATTACCAGATTGCACATTATTTTGAATTATTGATTCTTACGTGAAGAAGGCTTTACTCGATAATTGTTACGATAATTCTGCTTATTGATATTTTATTTTATTGATTCAATAATTGCTGCGTTGATATTTTATATTATTGTTGTTTCAATAATTGTCACGGCACAGTATTTCAGATCATTAATTCATATTATTTGAATAATATTATTAGATAGCATGGCAATGTCTAGAAAGTTCTGTCAAGGAGAGGTTTGGTCACCTAATTGCGCGCCAGTTTCCTGGGAACTGCCTGGTTGTCATTGTTGTGATTCTGTAATATGATTTGTGAATAATTAATAATTGATAAGAAAATATTTATTTGATGTGGATATAAATGATGAATTTATTTATGTGGTTATAAATGAAGGAATTAATGCTGAAGTGTTTTATTAGTATTTTGTCGAAATGAAGAACAAAATATGGGATTTTTAGAAAAATTAGTTTATTACTTGATTTTGTAAATTCTATAACTCTTTGTGTAAAATGAGTTAGGAGATGAGCCATATATCAAAAGAAATCCCTGGAAGTAATCTAAATGTAGAAATTTGAATCACCCAAAAATTCTTTGTAGATTTATCGTGGTGAATTTTTGAATGAAACTGGTCCGAAGGACTAATAATCCGAAAAATCAGTGTTCTTGAGATATATTGCGTGATTAATAATTTTTAATCCGACCGTTGGATCGTTGTGATTTTTGGATATGTTATACATATATGATTTGAGTATATGTCCAAAAATTTTGAACCGTTAAAAATTAACGTATGATTTGTTATGAATTTTAAGAGGTAACTGATTTAGAAATTATTTTTATAAATATTTTTAGTAGAAAATTCTAGAAGGCGGACCCCACTTTTTGGTTGGTGATTGAATGCATGTGCTGAATTGGATTTTCAAAGGTGATGGATGCCATTTTTTTCAAAATGGCATGCATATAAAATAAATTAATATTTTATTAATTTAGTCTCCTTTGGCGTGTTCTAAAGATTTTCCTATAAATAGGCGCTTAAGTTAGAATTGAAAATCACACCAGAAACATAAGTTTTCTCTCTCTATATTATCAAGTGTATTTTTGTGAGTATTTAGATACTTTGAGAGTTGCTATTCAGTGCAAGTTTCCTTCAGCTTTACATCCGATATTCCAGTCAGAAATACTGCTCTTTTGAGGTAAGGGATTTTAAGTATTATTATGTTTTTTAGTTTCAAAATTTTTCTGACCTTCAAAAATTCTGGAAAAATTTGAAATGAGATTTTGATGAGCTTTATAGATTGTGTCCAAAAATGGCAATTTTTGGATGTATAGATTAGGAGTTATGGATTTTATGAGAAAAGACTATTTTAAAAGTAAACCCTTATAACTCCTTGTGGTTAACTCCAAAATTGGTGAAATTTTTATTGGGAGTACATGTATATAATAGAAGTATACTCTGTAAATTTTGGAATTTTTGGACAAACTTACAATTTATGATAAATGTCTAAATATTCGCAGATTTTGGTATGTGAAAATAGTAAATGAATTTTAAAAATTCTAGAAAAAATATATGTTCAATATGGGACTATATTATGCTAAATCCCAGAAAAGAAATATTTTTGGAATTGATTTGGTATTTTTCATGAAAATGGACTAGTTATGAATAAATAATTAAATATGTTATGTGAAATAACAAAATTGAAAAATAGGATTTTATGACTTGGGAATCCTATATATGGTATAAGCATGATTTTGATGAGGTTGTTAGTTATTGGTGATGAAATCTTATGAGTTTGACATTTTAATATGATTAAATGCATTAATTAGTAAAGTGTAAATAATTAAAATAAATTGTTTATAAGTTTAAGAAATGATTAAAAAATTGTGGTAGTATTAATAATATTAGATTATAAGATTATTAAGTGATTTATAACACTTGGATTAAGGTGTTATGAAATCATTGTTTTATGAATCTTACTCTTGAAATTAAATCCATGTTTTGATCATATTGTTTTTATTATCATATATAACATTTTTATAATCGTGGTGAAAAAATTTCTCTTTGACTTGAGTGTAAAGATGGGTAGATTATTGGTATGATCGTGACTATGAGTTCTCTTTGGCCAGTAGTGCAAAGTTGAATCGTTGATGGGTATGATTATGACCATTGAATTTATAATTGATTATTTTTATCTTAAGTGCAAAGATGAATTGATCAACATGGTTATAATTATGGTTTATATAAATTCTGAAATGATTATGTATTTCTTTTAAATATGAATATCTTTGGCCCGTAGTGCAAAGATGACCTGTTGTTGAATATCTTTGGCCTGTAGTGCAAAGATGACTTGTTGTTGAATATCTTGGCCTGTTGTGCAAAGATGATCTGTTGATGAATATATTTGGCCCGTAGTGCAAAGATGACTTGTTGTGTAATATCTTTGGCATGTAGTGCAAAGATGAACTGTTAATGAATATCTTTGGCCCGTAGTGCAAAGATTAACTTATTAGTATGATTATGAACATGAACTGTGATTTGGTATAACCATGATCTTTTATGTTTCAGGTAAAGACATGTGATGAAAACTATCTTCGTCTTGGATGAGAAGAGAAAATTAGAACTACAATTATGATTATGAGTTATTCACATGACTGTGAACAGGATCTGTTGATTAATGCTACAGGGTTAAAGCATTGTTGGTGGACTTTTAACATGGAGAAGATAATAGACTTTATGGTCTATTTGACTCTTCTAATGGATCGCTTCGCTCACGCAACTATGGTTGAAAAGTTTTATCATCTACCATATGTTCTAAATCTACGATTTATTATCGATTAAGGCTATTGATAATTTAATTATCTTTAGTTATGATATTCTTTCTTGAGCTAGTAGTTGTGCTCACCCTTTTGCTTTCACAATTCCTTTTAGGTAATAAAAGTGTAATTTGGATCAATGGGGATAACGAGGGAATAGTGTGGTGGTCCGAGACTATCAAAGTTTCTCAACACATTATAAAACGGCATGACATACAATATATAATTGTATTGAGGACCTAAGATGTGTGTGTCGTATATTATACGTCACTTAATAATTGATTTTGGTGAACAACAATTGAGTGAGGTGAACCTAACTTTAGAAGGGTGTTTTGCCACTATCATACAAGATGTCTAATGACATACAACCTCGTGTTATCATAAGATAGGGTTGTGCACATCCACTTGCTGAGTATATCTACGAGCACTACCTATATGATCTTGGAGTTGGGTTGAAACATAATGTTCAATCGCAGACGATGGAGATAGTTATATGTCAAGAGAAGACTCATCATTGGAAGGAACATGATAGTAATCTTCTCATTTTTCTTTGGGGTCTATTAGATCAATCAAGGATAATTCTCTGGACATATGATATCTATCATAACTTAGATTCATGGCCTCCTATGTACATGAAGGTTTGCTTGAGCATTTTTCAAAGATTTTAATTTCTAAAACAGTTCTAGATTGTACCTTTATATAAGGTATCACTGTGAGGTGTTGTCCATAGTTGGGACATGAGTCACAGTTGGTATTAAAACTCACAGTTTATGTGTTGTTGTATTTTGCACGATAATTGTAGTAATAAAGTTGTAGTTGTTTTCTGTACCATGTATTTGGCGACTCGGAATAGGTTGGATGGATTGGACCTATTTTGGGGGCGTCACAGGTTTGGTCACCTAATTGCGCGCTAGTAAGGAGAAATCCTTATCGAAAAGCCCCCTCTTTCCTGGGAACGACCTGGTTGTCATAATTGTGATTATGTAATATTATTTGTGAATAATTAATTATTGATTTATATGATAAAAAATATTTATTTTATGTGGATATAACTGAATGATAAGGAAATATTTATTTTATGTGATTATAAATGAATGAATTAATGCTGGGGTGTTTTATCAGTATTTTGTCGGAATAGAGGTGTTAAAAATCGTCCTTATGTGAATTTCGGTCATTTTTCGTTTGGAATTTGGAAAAACTTAAATTTACAAAGTTGTAGAGAATTTAATTTCTTATGGAATGGACATAAAATTCCTATTTTTCTGATAAAAGTGCTATTTATTATGAATTATTGAAGTTTCTGATTATTGTTTAAATGGTAAAATATTTTAGAAATTTCTAGATTAGGTGGGCCCAACTTTTGATTGGTGAGAAATGTGCTAAAATTTTATTTCAAAAGTGGTGGGCATGAATAGTAATAGGTAAAGTCACCAGGTAGCATGTTAGTCTGCTTTGGCGTTTTAACATTTTTTTATAAATAGGTGTTTCGGTTAGAATTAAAAATCACACCAGAAACATAAACTTTCTCTCTCTATATTATCGAGCGTATTTTTGTGAGTATTTAGATAATTTGAGAGTTGTTATTCAGTGAAAGTTTTCTTCAACATTTCATCAGATATTAGGTCCGGATCTGCATCGCTTTTGAGGTAAGGGATGTTATTTTCTTCGTAAATGATATTATTTCTTTCAATATCATTATACTGAAATATTGGTATGAATATTATTGTGAAATTTCTACCTTTTTATGTTGGGATTACTATTCACGTATACGACACTATTCACGTATACGATATTATTCACAAATACGGCACTATTCACCGAAAAATAAAAATTTTTCTTCTTTGTTCCAGATGTCTATTATGGTTACTATCTTTGATTGTATCCATGTTTTGATCTTCATTCTTGAATTTTACTCCACTATAATTTATTATGGAGTATTTTTAAACTCGGATTATCTAAATTACGAATCT
This sequence comes from Panax quinquefolius, assembly GCA_020205615.1. Classification (NCBI taxonomy): domain Eukaryota; kingdom Viridiplantae; phylum Streptophyta; class Magnoliopsida; order Apiales; family Araliaceae; genus Panax; species Panax quinquefolius. Next base: position 44,657,693 of record CM035156.1, read on the forward strand.
CTAATCCTTTTATCTCACTAGATTCGTTCTTTAAAATATTTTTCATCATCCTCAGTCCTTAATGGTGATACTTGATGAATATCTTTGGCCTGTAGTGTAAGACCCCAAAATTTTTTTAAATAAAAAGGAATTTCCTTTATTTATTATTTTGAAATAGTAAGGGTTGATTTGATTAATGTGGATAGTTAAGGGTTAAATACATAAATATTTCAAAATAAGCAAGTGGTTATAAAATATTCATTTTTGTTAAAGGAATATTCGTTTGGTCGTGGAATATTCGCATCGCTTCAGAATATTCGTTTGGTCGTGGAATATTCGTACTATCGGGGAATATAAATCGCATTGACGGTAGCATGACCATGTGTGGGCCCCATAACTTGAGAAAGCGATTGGATGAGGAAAACGACAAAGTTTGGGGTGGTTATAAATAACTTGGCGTAGTTGTTCTGAATTAAGATCATTGGAATACCGGTGGTTAAAATACGATGTCTGCGTGGTTGCATAAAGAGCTAATACCGGTCAGATGCAGTATTGTTGAATTATTGATCCTTACGTAAGATGGCACTACTCAATAATTTTCATGAGAATTATTATTCAATATTTTATTTTATTGATTCAATAATTCTTTGTGTTGATATTTTATATTATTCATTTGTTCAATAATTGTCTTCGCATGATATTTCCCATTATCGGATCAATAATTCATATTATTTGAATAATATTATTAGATAACATTATTGGCAATGTCTAGAAAGTTCGCATCAAGGAGAGGTTTGGTCACCTAATTGCGGCCGCCAAGAAGGAGAGATCCTTATTGGAAAGCCCTCTTTCCCGGGAACAAACTGGTCATTATAAATGTGATTCGTAATATTATTTGTGAATAATTAATTATTGATTCATATGATAAGGAAATATTTATTTTATATGAATATAAATGATGGATTTATTTATGTGGTTATTAATGAAGGAATTAATGTTGAGGTGTTTTATCAAGTATTTTATCGGATTGGAGGTATTAAAAATTAAATCGGGGGTTTTGAGATATATTCATGGGGTTATAATTTTAATCCAACTAGTTGGATTGTGATAATTTTTGGGTATGTTATACATACATAAGTTGAGTATATGTCCACAAATTTTGAACCTGTTAAAATTCACGAATGATTTGTTATGAATTTTAAGAGGTGTCGATTCTAAATCGGGGTTATAATTGATTTTGGTGGAAAATTCTAGAATTGAGTGGGCCCCACTTGTGGTTGGTGAAAAATGTGCTGAATTTTATTTCAAATGTGGTGGGTGGCAATAGTAGCGAGGTAAAGCCATCAGTGTAAGAGTCAAGTCTCGCTTGGTAGGGCTAACATCTTCCTATAAATAGAGAGGGCTAAGTTAGAATTGAAAATCACACCGTAAACAAAGTTTTCTCTCTCTCTCTATATTATTGAGCGTATTTTGTGAGTATTTAGATACTTTGAGAGTCTTTATTCAAGACAAGTTTCATTCAAAGATCACTTCCGACCTTTCCTTCCAAATACCGATTCTTTGAGGTAAGGGATGTTATTTTCTTCTCAAATGATATTAATTCTTCAATATCATTATCTTTGAAATATTGGTTGGTACTTTTATCAAATTTGGAACTTTTTCATGTGGGGTTATTATTCATGAGTTACTATTCACGAGTTACTATTCATGAGTTACTATTCACGAGTTACTTATTCACGAGTACTATTCAATAAGCGTGAAGATGTTTTTTTGTGGAATTTCTATCTTTGGGTGTTGGAGTTACTATTCACGATACTAAGACTATTCACGATACTAAAGACTATTCACTTAATCTCAAGACTATTCTTTGAAAAATGAAAATTTTTCTTTTCGTCTAAAATATCTATTCGGATACTAGCTTTGATCAGATCCATGTTTTGATCATTCTTGAATTTTATACCACTATGATTATTTTTTGAGGTATTATTGGACATGGATAAAACCAAGTATGAATCCTTAATCCTTAATCCTTGTCATTTTGTTTCAATGGATTCGTTCTTTAAAAATATTTTTCATCATCCTCGCCTTAAATGATGATATATTGAATATCTTTGGCACTGTAGTGCAAAGATGAATATTTGATTTGAGATGAATATTGATTGATGTTACTGTGGATAAAATATTGATGATGGATCTGTTAAATTCATAGATTATAGTAGATTTCATTCTCTACGTAACTTTCTATGAATTATTATTTCACGCTGCGAATATTGATCCGAAACTTGTTGTCATTGTATTCTCTCCATTTTTTCCTGTTGGAGACTAACGATAATTTGTTGTATATTATCTTAGTCATAACATTCTTTATTGGGCTAGTTGAGCTCACCCTTTTCCTTGTTGTTCCATTTTTTCTTCTCGGGGAGGCGAGAATGTAAGCGAGTACTTAGTGGGTATGGAATGAAGGTTCTAGAGAGAGTTGTTTAGTAGTCCTCACCATTATTGTAAAATAATGTATCAATATATGTGATGAGGATTTATTTGAGTATAAATATTGTCAGAAGATAATATTTGTATTTAAACTCACGATTTTATTGTTGTGATAATAAAGTTGTAGTTGTTTACGTATCATGTATTTGGGCACTCGTGAGAATGGGTTGGGTGGAATGGACCTATTTTGGGGGCGTCACGGTTGGTATCGAGCTTAGGATATGATCTCTGGCGGAGATCGGGGAATAGAACTAGGAGGGAAGAGGCGAGTAAATCCTTCGCAAGTGTGTCCTACCTAAGCTTATTGTTGGTTGGTCATAATATATAGGTATTATGTGATTTGTTAATTTATTTAATTAACCCTTGTTTTATAATGAGAATTGAGAATGTCGATCGAGAATATTAATAGTGGTGTAAATGAGACCGTGGAGATGCTCATACTTAACAACGAGGAGAACGTGCAACAGTGGCAATGTACCTCCCGTGAATAACACCACCGAGTAGATGATGAACGAGGGATGTTTAGAAGCTTTTTACGACGCCTCATGCAAAATCGACGAGGAGACTCGTGTTCAAAATCTGAGGAGGAGATGATAGCAATTCACGGGTGGTCACAAACCAAGCGATTCAAAGAGTTGGGACCACCGTAATTGCGGGAAAAGCGGATCCGATCATACGGCGGAAACATGGGTCAAGCAAATTACCAAGATATTCGATGTCTTGGGATGCACGCGAACGAGAAAGTTCCATTCGCTACTTTTATGTTAAAGTGGCGAGTATTGATTCTTGGTGGGAATGCGTGAAGCGTATCCATTCATTGACTTTTCGGCGTGTCGTGGGAGACGTTTGAAGCAGATTCAATGACAAGTACTTCGAAAGTATTCGTCATATGAAGGAAGTGGAGTTTATTAGATTGGAGCAGAATAACAATGGATTTTGTCCCAAAGACGAGGCGAAGTTCGCGGAGTTATCCAGTTGCACCTCATTTGGTGGAGAATGAGGAACGTATGACGCGGATGTTTCGAGAGGTTTGAAACCCCAGATACGTCAAGATCTCATTTCTCATAAATTTTCTCTCTATTCGGATGTTGTAAACAGGGCTCGATTGTTTAGGCGAGATAACGAAAGTACGCTCAACCGAGGGACCATAACCGAGGATCATACCAAAGATAGTAGTCATCGAATAACGATAACTAGTGGAGAAAGAAGAATACGGACAAAAAGCGGTAACCACTCACTGGTGGTAATCGTGGCCATGAAAATAGAAGAAGCGAGTTGGGAGGAGATTTTAAAAAGGAGATTCAACAACAACGTATGTGAAGACGCGTCGGCGAAGGGCAACCGGTTCCAGTGGAGGAGAACGACCACCGGTTCGTATGTTATAAATGCGGGAAAGAGGGACATATCGTCCAAACCGTCCACAACAGTTTAAGGTATGCTATAATTGTGGAAAGGAAGGACATATTGCTCGAGATTAGACGATATCGAAACCCAAATCCGGTAGGAATGGTGACTCAAAAGATGTCCAAGAAAAGTCAAAGTCAACGATTCTCGGAAGAAGCGTTTGTCGTGGCCCCATTAAAATGCGAGGAACCCGAACGAAGTTAGCACGGGTTAGTTAATTATAAATTCTTGCGAAGTTTATACCTTACTAGATAATTTTCTACCCATTCTTTTATCTCTCTTGCTTGCGCTCAACGTTTGAACTTGACTACGGAGAAATTAGACTTTGACCTATTTATGGAGACTCCGTTAGGAGAAACTTTCATTACATCCGTTGTTTAAAAAATCTTGCTTGATTCAAGTTGGCACTATCACATTACCGTTGACCTTATCTCTTTAAAGATACTTGCTTTTGGGATTGATTGGTTAACTACTCATCACGCCAAAATTGATTGCTTTTGTAAGGTTGTTAGTTTTCATATTCCTAAGCAACTTCGTTATTCGAACTCAAGCAAATAAACCATTGTAGTCAAACATTTTCATATCAAGCCATGAAGTCATTCGTTTATTACGGATGTCAAGTTTTCTTAGTCCATGTTATGGATTTGAATAAAGACACGTCGATTTGAATAATATTCTTGTTGTTATTGATTTTTCCCGATGTATTTTTCGAAGAATTTCTTGGTTTACTCCCAAAGTCGATATTAAATTTTGTATCGACTTTGAACCCCAGACAAAACTCATTTCTAAAATCTCATATCGAATGGCTCCTATTGAACTTCGTGAGTTAAAAATTCAACTATAAATTTGGTACACGAGCCTTTATCTTGTGACTTCCTTTGTGGAATTCACCAAGCCGAACTCTCTATAGGGGACGTCATATTCGATGCGATAGTAAAGCGATAGGTGTCATTGTGACGTGCTTTATCCAAGATTGGGATATGAGTCGCGATTGAGAACAACCTAAGTCGAGAATCGAAATACGTAGCTTTCTAGGTTTAGTTGGTTATTATCGGAGATTCGTTGAAGGATATTCTCGAATCGCTATTCCATTAACGTAGGTTAATTCGTAGAGATACAAAATTCGAATGGAGCAAGGAATGTGGGAAGAGCTTCAAGAACTCAAGAGGAGACTCATTTCAAAGACGTGTTACGACCATGCCATCACGGAAAAGTGAACGTGGTAAATGACGTGTTGAGTAGAAGATCGTATACAGCATCTGAGTACGATATTGTCAAAGACTAATTTCAGTATAATTTACAAATAATAGAGATGGAGATGAAAACTCTAGGTACCCACGTGATGATATACGAGCACGTGATGATATACGAGTATAATCGACTTTAATCGATAAAGTTAAAGTCATTCAAGCTACACGGAAATGATGAATTTGAAGAAGGAGGTGCAAGAAGTTGTTATTTTAAAAGCGAGAATCGGTGAGGTGAGGAAAGCTCGAACCTTCGATTTATTAATCCATTTGAAATTCTCGATCGAATAGGAACCGCGTGGCCTATAGACTCGCTTTTACCACCAAGTATGACGCGTGTTCATAACGTTTTCACGTATCGATGTTACGTAAATATGTGGACGACCCAAAACACGTCATTGAGATAGAACCCGGACGAGATAGTCGAAGACTTAACGTGCGTGGAGGTACTGTCAAGATTTTGTAGAGGAAAGAACATGACCTATGTATCGAGGTTATACCATAAGTTAAAGTTTTGTGGAGAAACCATCTTATTGAGGAAATGACACGGGAGTTGGAAGCGAAAATGAAAGCGAGGTATCTTTACCTTTTGAAAACACAGTATCGTCACGTCAATTTCGAGGACGAAATTTCATAAGGAGGGAGGTTGTAAGACCCCAAAATTTTTTAAATAAAAAGGAATTTCCTTTATTTATTATTTTGAAATAGTAAGGGTTGATTTGATTAATGTGGATAGTTAAGGGTTAAATACGCAAATATTTCAAAATAAGCAAGTGGTTATAAAATATTCATTTTGTTAGGGAATATTCGTTTGGTCATTGGAATATTAAATCATCGTCTGGGAATATTCGTTTGGTCGTGGAATATTGCCGTACTATCGGGGAATATTACGATGCGACGGCGCGACCATGTGTGGGCCCCATAATGTGAAAGCGATTGGATGAGGAAAGCGACAAAGTTTGGGTGGTTATAAATAACGGCGTAGTTATTCACAGATTAAGCTGTTGGAATACCCGGTGGTTAAAATACGATGTCTGGCGTGGTTGCACAAAGTAGCATTACCGGTATTGCAGTATTGTTGAATTATTGATCCTTACGTAAGATGGCACTACTCGATAATTTTCACGGAGAATTCTTGTTCAATATTTTATTTTATTGATTGATAATTCTTTGTGTTGATATTTTATATTATTGTTGTTCAATAATTGTCATCCTTTGAATGATTTCCCATTATCGGATCAATAATTCATATTATTTGAATAATATTATTAGATAACATTATTGGCAATGTCTAGAAAGTTACATCTCAAGGAGAGGTTTGGTCACCTAATTGCGCCTTGATGAGAGAGATCCTTATTGGAAAGCCCTCTTTCTGAGGAGCGACTGGTTATCATAAATGTGATTACGTAATATTATTTGTGAATAATTAATTATTGATTCATATGATAAGGAAATATTTATTTTATATGAATATAAATGATGGATTTATTTATGTGGTTATTAATGAAGGAATTAATGTTGAGGTGTTTTATCAATTATTTTATCGGATTGGAGGTATTAAAAATTAAATCGGGGTTTTGAGATATATTGCTTGGGGTTATAATTTTTAATCCAAACCGTTGGATTGTGATAATTTTTGGGTATGTTATACATACATAAGTTGAGTATATGTCCACAAATTTTGAACCGATTAAAATTCACGAATGATTTGTTATGAATTTTAAGAGGTGTATCGATTCTAAATCGGGGTTATAATTGATTTTGGTGGAAAATTCTAGAATTGAGTGGGCCCCACTTGTGGTTGGTGAAAAAATGTGCTGAATTTTATTTCAAATGTGGTGGGTGGCAATAGTAGCAGGTAAAGCCATCGGTGTGCAGTCAAATCTGCTTCCGGGCTAACATCTTCCTATAAATAGAGGGCTAAGTTAGAATTGAAAATCACACCGTAAACAAAGTTTTCTCTCTCTCTCTCTATATTATTGGCGTATTTTGTGAGTATTTAGATACTTTGAGAGTTCTTTGTTCAAGACAAGTTTCATTCGGCATCACTTCAGACCTTCCTTCTTAGAAATCTTGATTCTTTGAGGTAAGGGATGTTATTTTCTTCTCAAATGATATTAATTCTTCAATATCATTATCTTTGAAATATTGGTTGGTACTTTTTATCAAATTTGGAACTTTTTTTCATGGGGTTACTATTCATGAGTTACTATTCACGAGTTACTATTCATGAGTTACTATTCACGAGTTACTATTCACGAGTACTATTCATGAAGCGTGAAGATGTTTTTTGTGGAATTTCTATCTTTGGGTGTCGGAGTTACTATTCACGTATACGGCACTATTCACGTATACGGCACTATTCACGAATACGGCACTATTCACCGAAAAATAAAAATTTTTCTTTTCGTCTAAAATATCTATTCTGGATACTAGCTTTGATTGTATCCATGTTTTGATCATTCTTGAATTTTACACCACTATGATTATTTTTGAGGTATTATTGGACATGGATAAAACCAAGTATGAATCCTTAATCCTTAATCCTTGTCATTTTGTTTCACTGGATTCGTTCTTTAAAAATATTTTTCATCATCCTCAGTCTTAAATGATGATATTATTGAATATCTTTGGCCTGTAGTGCAAAGATGAATGATTTCTGAAGAATATCTTTGGCCTGTAGTGAAAAGATGAGCGGTGTTTAAATGAACATAACCGATCGATGAATATCTTTGGCTTTGTAGTGCAAAGATGAGCGAGTATTTAAATGAACATAATGAAGTGATGAATATCTTTTGGCTGTAGTGCAAAGTTGAGCGGTGTTTAAATGAACATATTAGGTGATGAATATCTTTGGCCTTTAGTGCAAAGATGAGCAGTGTTGAGATGAACATGACCGATTGATGAATATCTTTGGCTTTTGTAGTGCAAAAGATGAATATTTGATTTGAGATGAATATTGATTGATGTTCTGAGGATAAAATATTGATGATGGACCGTTAAATTCATAGATTATAGTAGATTTCATTCTCTACGTAACTCTTACATGAATTATTATTTCCACGCAAATATTGATCTGAAACTTGTTGTCTATTGTATTCTATCAGATTTTTCCTGTTGGAGACTAACGATAATTTGTTGTATATTATCTTAGTCATAACATTCTTTTCTTGGGCTAGTTGAGCTCACCCTTTCCTTGTTGTTCCATTTTTCTTCTCGAGGCGAGAATGTAAGCAAAAGTCTTAGGGGGTATGGAATGAAGGGTTAGAGAGAGTTGTTTAGTAGTCCTCACCATTATTGTAAAATAATGTATCAATATATGTGATGAGGATTTATTTGAGTATAAATATTGTCTAGAAGATAATATTTGTATTTAAACTCACAGTTTTATTGTTGTGATAATAAAGTTGTAGTTGTTTCTGTACCATGTATTTGGCGACTCAGAATGGGTTGGGTGGAATGGACCTATTTTGGGGGCGTCACATGTAGTGCAAAGTTGAATGATTACCTAATGAATATCTTTGGCCCGTAGTGCAAAGATGGACAGGTGTTGAGATGAACATGACTAACTGGTGATACAAATGAATATCTTTGGCCCGTAGTGCAAAGATGAATATTTGATTCAAGATGTATATTAATTGATGTTACAGGGATAAAATATTGATGATGGACTTTTAAATTCATAGATGATAGTAAATTTCATTCTTTACTAATTGTGGATATTATCTAGAAGATAATATTTGTATTTAAACTCACAGTTTATGTGTTGTCGTATTTTCCACGACAATTGTATTAATAAAGTTATAATTATTTTTGTACCATGTATTTGACGACTCAGAATGAGTGATGTATATCTATTTTAGGGGCGTCATAATAATTATTTCATTAATACTTGTGCACAACTCTAAAAAGTCTTAATATTAAGGGATGGAGGGAGTAGCAATATACTTCCTCCGTTCCTAAAAGATTGTCGTTTTAGAAGAAAAAATTTATTCCAATTTATTTGTCGTTTATAACTTTTTAGGAGAATAAATTATTTACTTTCCTATATCACTCATACCTTCTCTCATTTTCTCAAGAAATTTTTTCCCTTGTATTAATAGTTTTCAACTTCCCATAAAGAAGTACTGATGAAATTTTAAATAAATTTTAATTGTTACTCCCCCGTTCCTAAAAGATTGTCGGTTTAGAAGAAAAAAATTGCTCCAATTTATTTGTCTTATACAACTTTCTAGGAGAATAAATTATTTACTTTTCTATATCACCATTACCTTCTCTCATTGTCCCAAAAAATTCTCTCACTTGTATTAATAATTTTCAAAGTCTAGCCTCATATCTAAAGACTTCTAAAGACTTCCAAAGACTTCCAAATATTAAACACAAAGATAAAAATTCAAATCGCCAGTAAAAAAATTACAGAGAAATTTTATGGAAAATTCAAAAGTCACAAAACTCTCCGGTAAATTTTTAACTTCAAATGAATATAAATTAATCTAATTTAAAAAAATATAATTATTAAAATTATAAACCGTTTATATTTTTTTTACTAAAATTATTAAAATTAGTTAAATTACACAAACTTTTATTATAGGAATATCTCGTTATGACTTTGAAAAATTAAACGATAAATTTTGATTTTTACTATATATATATATATATATATATTGATATAGTATATGATATATACGAATCTTGATCAATTCTAAAACTCATCAAAATTAAAAAAATTTAATTAAAAGATGATAACGGTCGATTGTTAGTTACGTAACATTTTAATTAATTAATTTCTAACATCATAAATAAATTAAAAATTCACACAATTATTTTTTTTAACAATCAATTTTGGTTAACTAACAACTATTAATAATTTTAAGAAAAAAAATCTCTTTGGCAATTTTGTCTGTGGCTTACGGTTGACTAAAAATCTCTCTGGTAAATTTTTTATAACTAGGTGGTAATTTACTCACATTTATGAAGTTTTGCGATCATATAGATTTTCATTGTCATATTATTTTGTGAAAAACAGAGTTTGATATTCATACTAAAAATAAATTTATATATAGTATATATAGTTCAATGAAAAAGTGAAGCTTAATTTTTGTCATTGATCTGTAGCTTTCTAAAGTTTTATTCGTATTCGAGTATCCAAATTTATCTTGAAATGAGTAAAATAATATGAATGCTTTCAACATATATAAAATCTCATGCCACAATAATTTAATGAAATAATGAGATTTCCTGTAGTTCATGAAAAAGAGTGAGAGGTTGTACACATGGGCTAATTAACAATTAATATAAGCTACAAGATATATTAGAAGTATACAAAAGTCTATCAAAATCTTGGTAAAAAGTCTATTAAAGTCATTTAAAAAAAGTCTTTAAAAGTCATTAAAATTCACAAACTCTACAAAAATTTGTCACTTAAAAAAAATCTTTAAAAATCTTAATTGAATACACCCCTCTAAAAATGCAATACTAATTTTATAATAATTACAATTATCTTCTCAAAATCCTAATTAATATTTATCTATTTAATAATATATTAATATTATGTATAAGTATTTTTATACTTTGTACTCTTAAAAAGAGTCCAATTTGTATTTTTTTCACAAAAAAAGTACTATTTTCGTTTCAAATTAGAGATATATTTTGACTTTTTAAAGTCAATTCGCCTAAAACTCAAAATTGATATAATTTCGTTCAAGTTTTGGAAACAACAATGATAAAATTCAAAATTGATAGTATGAAGTTATTTAGTTTTAATACAAACAAAATTAATAGTATGGTCAATTTGATTTTAAAAAGTCAAAACTAAGCAATTAATTTGGGACGGAGGGAGTAGTTTATAATTGTTATATTTGTTTGTATTAAAACTAAATAACTTCATACTATCAATTTTAAATTTTAAGATTTCGCGAATTAACTCAAAAAAATCAAAATGTATCTCTAAATTTGGAACAGATGGAGTAATATTTTTATTAACCTTGCTATATAATGACATAATCTCATAATAATTTTATTATTATTAAATTAACAATTTTTTTAATTGAACATAAAATAAGTATAAAATCCGTTGAATCAAAGTAGTAACACTCTCCTTGATAGACACGGAACTGTACATGAAAAAATAATAATCAAAACAAGACGATTCAGGTATATTTGAATTCACATCCCATAAAGTCATAAACCTCCTCCCTATACCTATTCCAAATAACTTGCGAATTCAACTAGAATACCTTGAAGTAGAAAAATTAATTATAGACTAATATGGGTCAAAACTAGTTAAATTATTTTTAATTTATAATTAATAATATGAGTTCAAAATTGAACTAATCTATAACCTAAAAATTAATTAACCAACACAATAGATCCAAGTGATTTTAGTTAACTATATGTTTGTCAACCCAAATTTTCAGGTCTATACTCATCTTTTACATGAGATGAGCATTAAAAAAGAACTGTGTAAAATATTAAAAACACATATAGAAATAGCGCTCCCCCATAAAAAGAGGGGAGGTCAAATGTTAGGATGATGATATTATAACAGAAAATAATATGTATTGTGAATATTTACAATCAATTATGTAGATAAATATTAATTATAATATTTTTGTAAAGATGTGTAATAAGTAAGGTACCTATATAAATTTTATCAATATCATATATTAATAAATTGTACAATAATAATTCGACATAAATTAATTATCAAGACTATTATTACTATCTCTATCCTTTATTCAATCCCGATGAAAGAAATAAACAAATAAATACATAAATAATTTAGTATTTTTTTTTTACTCTTTGTTATCGTACAGTTATTTTCATTTACCCAATAATTCAGAAGCTGTCTGCCAAAATAGAGGTATAATTAATAATGAGAAACAAAGAAAAGGTAGGTTGGTGCCTTAGTGGGGGTGGGGGTAGTTTGAACTCTTAATATAAAGACTCATAAAAAAATTTGAGGGAGTTATGAGGGGAGTTCAAATGGCAAGATGATGATATTATATGTCCTACTACTACTATTACTATTGGACCAGATTCTCTATCCCCAATTTTTTATCCTCTTTATATTCCTCTACTTACATTTTGACACATGTCTTTTTATTTAATTTTAGAATTAATTGGTGTTAAATAAGAGATTATGTATCAAAATTTAAGTAGAGGGATAGAAAAAAACAGAAAATTTGGGGACAGAGGATCTGCTCTCCTACTACTACGGTAAAGAAAGATGAATGCAGGTGGACTTCCTATAATATTCAAATTGGATTTCTATTTCCCATCACATTGAATACCCATACCAAAAAAGAAATGCTCAATTAATTGCCCCTCTTTATTGTTGTCTATTTTTCAAAAGGCCATAGATTTCTACACAAATTTATAAACATTTTTGGTATGTATGATCCTCAGCTATGTGTATGTCCTCCCACCATCTATTTTTTAATATATATTTAGCACCATATAATTATTGAAAATGGATTTTCTACCCCCCTTGTTTTTTTGTATTTGTCTTTTTAGAGAGTGAAATTTTTATTCCTATTTATTTGTCATTGGTAGATTTCAAGGAAGCATTAGTAATTTAATTTTTCATATTATCTCTAAATTAAATACATACTTGTTTCTCTTTCATCTTTTTAATGAATTAATTTCGAAGAAAAATTTAACATTTGCTAACGACAAGATCCGTAAACACGCTCTAATCACCAAAGCGCGTTCAATCTTGCACAGAAACAAGTAAGCACCGAAAGATTGACGACTTGTGCCGCCAAGGGATAGTTCCGGTGTGAGAATAAGTATTGTTCTAGTGCTGAAAAATAATAATGAGTTGTGTGTACTTTAGAATCAATATAAAACATTGTATTTATAATGATCTCACCACCTTCTCTGAACCCTTCCCCGTATTGGACTAGGTTCCTCATTAGTTATAAATCCTTAATGAGATTGTATAAGATCTCCTAAAAATAAGGAAGTTGGTTCTAATCCCAACACCTCTTCATGTATTTAGAAACCGATTATAATTAGAAATTTTTGATTCTTTAAATTACTTTAACTACTAAAACTGAATCCCACGTGGATTCAAACTGCATATGGTAGACAGTTCATCATACAAACCAAACCCAATATATCATGGCCCAACAATATTTTATAATTATTTTGGTTAATCAAACAAAACATTAATTGCATTAATTTTTAATATTTGTATTTTCTCTTAAAATGTCGAATTTATTGGATTTAAGAACACATCTTTCTTTAGCAACAAACAAAATTATTAAAGTAAATAGAGTTTCAAAATTTATTGATCATATGCTAAATGAGATTACCTTCTTTCTTTCGACAAAGTCCTGAAATTTGAGAACGTATAAATTATAAAAAAATAGATTAAAAAAAAATAAAATAAAATTGAGCAGTTCTTCAACACGAGCAATAACAAAAAACGTTTTGCTAACTCCACATCCAAATTAAATCTAAATAGATTTGTATTTATCGATTAATTCAAATCAAACCTCTTCTACAAAACTTGCAAATAAATATCACCACGAACAGAAAATTCCACAACAACAAAATTCGGGCCGGGAAAATAAAGAAGGTATATATAGACGCCCCAAAATAGGTATACATCACCCATTCTCGAGTTGTCAATACATGGCATGTAAACAACTACAACTTTATTATTACAACAAGAAATCGTGAGTTTAAATACAAATATTATCTTCTGTATAATATTTATACTCAAATAAATCCTCATCACATTTATCGATACATTATTTTACAAAAATGGTGAGGACTACTAAACAATCCTTTTCTAAAACCTTCATTCCATACCCCGACTGCACTCGCTTATATTCTCGCCCCCCGAGAAGAATGGAACAAAAGGAAAAGGGTGAGCTCAACTAGCTCAAGAAGAATATTACGACTAAGATAATATACAACAAATTATCGTTAGTCTTCAACAGGAAAAATCGATAGTAATACAATGTACAACAAGTTTCAGATCAATATTTCGCAATGAAATAATAATTCATGTAAGAGTTACGTAGAGAATGAAATCTACTATAATCTATGAATTTAAAAACCATCATCAATATTTTATCCCTCGTAACATCAATCAATATTCATCTCAAATCAAATATTCATCTTTGCACTATGTGCCAAAGATATTCATCAATCCACATGTTCATCTCAACACTGCTCATCTTTGCACTACAGGCCAAAGAATCATTATGTTCATTTAAACACCGCTCATCTTTGCACTACGTGCCAAAGATATTCATCATCGGGCCATGTTCATTTAAACACTGCTCATCTTTGCACTACGTGCCAAAGATATTCTTCAGAAATCATTCATCTTTGCACTATAGCCAAAGATATTCAATAATATCATCATTTAAGACCGAGGATGATGAAAAATATTTTTAAAGAACTAATCCAAAGAAACAAAATGACAAGGATTAAGGATTAATGATTTATACTTGGTTTTATCCATGTCCAAAAATACCTCAAAAATAATCATAGTGGTGTAAAATTCAAGAATGATCAAAACATGGATACAATCAAAGCTAGTATCCGTAATAGATATTTTGGACTTAAAAGAAGAAATTTTATTTTTCTATGAATAGTGTCAGATACGTGAATAGTGTCAGATAACGTGAATACGCCGATACGTGAATAGAAACTCACACCAAAAGATAGAAATTCCACAAAAAAACATTTTCACGCTTCATTAATAAGTACTCGTGAATAAGAATCGTGAATAGTAACTCATGAATAAGTAACTCGTGAATAGTAACTCATGAATAGTAACCCCGATATGAAAAAGTTCCAAATTTGATAAAACTTCAGATCAACATTTCAAAGATAATGATATCAAGAAATAATATCATTACGAAAAAAAAATAATATCCCTTACCTCAAAGAATCAAGATTTCTAAGGAAAGGCTCAAGTGATGTCGAATGAAACTCAGTACCTAAACAAAGAACTCTCAAAGTATCTAAATACTCACAAAATACGCCAATAATATAGAGAGAGAAAGAGAGAAAACTTTGTTTCGTGTGATTTTCAATTCTAACTTAAATTTCTATTTATAGAAAATGTTAGCCCACCAAGCGCACTTGACCACACCGATGGCTTTTACCGCTACTATTGCCACCCACCACATTTGAAATAAAATTCAGCACATTTCTTCACCAACCACAAGTGGGGCCCACTCAATTCTAGAATTTTCCACCAAAATCAATTATAACCCTAATTTCCTAATCGAGACACCTCTTAAAATTCATAACAAATCATTCGTGCATTTTTAATTGCTCAAAATTTGTGGACATATACTCAACTTATGTATGTATAACATACCCAAAAATTACTACAATCCAACTATTTGATTAAAAATTATAACCCCGCAAATATATCTCAAAACCCCGATTTAATTTTTAATACCTCCAACTGGTAAAATATCGATAAAACACCTCAACAATAATTTCTTCATTTATAACCACATAAATAAATCCATCATTTATATCCACATAAAATAAATATTTCTTTATCATATGAATCAATAATTAATTATTCACAAATAATATTACGTAATCACAATTATGACAACCAGCCGCTCCTGTGAAAGAGGGGCTTTCCGATAAGGATTTCTCCTCATCGGGCGCCGCAATTAGGTGACCAAACCTCTCCTCGATGTAACTTTCTAGACATCGCCAATAATGCTATCTAATAATATTATTCAAATAATATGAATTATTGATCCGATAATGGAGATAATGCAAAGTGACAATTATCGAACAACAATAATATAAAATATCAACGCAAAGCAATTATTGAATCAATAAAATAAAATATTGAACAAGAATTCACCGTGGAAAATTATTGAGTAGTGCCTTCACGTAAGGATCAATAATTCAACAATATCTGGTAATACTGCCGTGCTACCGGCAAAACGCCAGACATCAGATTTTAACCACCCGGTATTCCAAAAAGCCTTAATTCAGAATAACTACGCCTGTTATTTTTAACCAACTTATATTTGTCGCTTTCATCCAATCGCTCAGTTATGGGCCCACACATGGTCGCTACCGTCGCATTTAATATTCCCGACAAAGCATTTAATATTCCACGCACCAAACGAATATTCCCCGACAAAATGAATATTTTATAACCACTGCTTATTTTGAAATATTTATGATTTAACCCTTAACTATCCACATTAATCAAATCAACCCTTACTATTTCAAAATAATAAATAAAGGAAATTCCTTTTATTTAAAAAAAATTTCGGTCTTACAACCTCCCTCCTTATGAAATTTCGCCTCTAAATCGACGACGATTGGTGTGTTTCAAAAGGTGAGGATACTCGCTTTCATTTCGCTTCCAATTCCCTGTGTCATTTCCTCTATAAAGATGATTCCTCCACAAAACTTTAACTTGTGGTATGACCTTTCACAAGTAGGACATGCTCCTTCCTATCCAAGATCTTCGACAGTACCTCCTCACACGTTAAGTCTTCTATTATCTCGTCCTGCTTCTAACTCAATAACGTGGTTCGGTCTTTCACATATTTATTTAAGTATGATATGTGAAACACATTATGAACATTTAGACATACTTGAGGTAACGCAAGTCTATAGGCTACATTTCCTACTCGGGTCAAGAATTTGAAATGGACCAATAAATCGTGGATCGAGCTTTCTCTCTTCCCAAATCTTGTAACTCCCTTCCATGGAGCAACTCGCAACAATACATGATCCCCTACATTAAATTCCACGCCCTTTCGATGAAGATCCGCATAACTCTTTTGTCGATCTTGAGCCGCTTTGTATACGCTTGTCAATCATTTGGATCTTTTCTAGTAGTCATACGCATTTAACTCGGGTCCCAACAATGTTGCTTCACCCACCTCATCCCAACATATCGAGAACGACATTTTCGGCCCATATAATGCTTCAATGGAGCCACACCTATACTTGCTCGATAATCGTTGTTGTAGGAGAATTCCACCAATGGTAAATACTTATCCCAATCGCCTTGAAGTCTAGGACACGTAGTCTTAATAAATCTTCAAGAGTTTGAATAGTCCTCTCCGATTGTCCGTCCGTTTGGGGATGGTATGTCAACTAAATCGCAAACCGCGCTCCATAGCTTTTTTGCAAGCTAACCCAAAATCTTGAAGTGAATCTTGGGTCACGATCCAAACTATGGATACAGTATGCCATGCAACCTCACAATCTCATTTACGTACATACTAGCAAGACGCTCAAGGAATAAGTCTCCAGACGGCAAGAAATGAGCAGATTTGGTTAATCTATCAACAATAACCCAAATAAGATTGATGCCTTGAGAAACCGTAGGAAGACCCCAGAATCTAAATCCATGGTAATGTGTTCCCACTTCCATTCCTAATCTCAAGTGGTTGCAACGGACCCTTAGGTACTAGATGCTCCGCCTTTACACGCTGGGCAAGTTAAACACATCGAGATAAACTTTGCAATCTCTCTCTTCATATTATTCCACCAAAATGTATGTCAAGATCACGATACATTTTAGTACTTCCGTGATGGATTGCAAATGGTGTATTGTGTGCCTCCATCATAATCTTGACTTCAAATCGAGTCGTTAGAACACAAAGTCTAGAGTGGACTCAAGTATTCCTTCTTCATCAATTCTCGCCCTAATAGCTCCTTCTTGTACTTTCTTCTTCATACGACGCCTCCGGCCCGGGGCTCGAGCAACCTTAACTTTTTCTATTAAAGTTGGCTCTACGCAGATACTTGACATCATCGCACTGCTCCTCAAGATATGATCTTCTACTCAACGCGCCACCTACCACGCTCGCTTTTACCAGGATGGTATCAATAGTGTGGTCGTAGTCTTCAATAGCTCGAGCCAACGTCGCCGCCAGATGTCGAGTTCTTTTTGAGTGAAGAAATATTTAAGGCTTTTACGATCCGAATATATCTCCACTTTCTCCCATATAGATAGTGCTCCATATCTTTTAGCAATGAACGATCTGGGCCGCTAACTCTAGATCACGAGTAGGATAATTCCTCTCATACTCTTTTAAGTTGTCGCGAGGCATAGGCTATGACTTTCCCACGCTGCATGAGAACACATCCTAACCCTTTGCTCAAGCATCGTCAGAGATAACAAATCCATCCGAACCAGATGGTATTGTTGTAACAAAAGCCAAATAAGTCTCCTTAAGCTTGGAAACTTTTTCGATTCTTCTTCCAAACGAATTTTCAGATCCTTTCGAAGTTAGCCGAGTTAATGGAGTAGCGATTCGAGAAAACCCTTCCACTTAATCTCCGATAATAACCAAATAAGCCAAAAAGCTACGACTTCAACCACCGACTTTGGTTGTTCCCTAACTTCAGATTGCTTCAATCTTCACGGATCAACAGATACTCCATGTTTTGACACCACATGCCCAAGAAATGCTACTTCCTCAAGCCGTAACTCGATTTCTTCAATTTGGCATATAGTTGGTTTTCACGAAGCCTTTCGAGTACCAAATTTCAAATGGTGCTCATGATCTTCACTTTTTGGAATATATAAGGATGTCATCAATAAAGACAACAACGAATCGATCCAAATATTCCTTGAATACTGGTTCATCATATCCATGAAAGTCCGCAGGAGCATTAGTTAGTCCGAAAGACATGACTAAGAATTCATAATGCCCATACCGAAGTTCTCAAGGCGCCTTTTGAATATCCTCGCTTCTAATCTTCAAATTGATGATATCCGTAATCTAAGATCGATTTTTGAAAAGAATTGTGCCCTTCAGAATCGGTCAAACAAGTCATCAATACGAGGTAGAGGATACCTATTCTTGATGGTGACATGGTTCAATTCCCGATAGTCAATACAAAGTCGATACTCCCCGCCTTTTCTTTTTTACAAATAAAACAGAGCACCCCAAGGAGATGTACTAGATTTAACGAAACCGATGTCCAACAATTCCTCGTAGTTGGACCTTTAACTCCTCAAGTTCAATAGAGCCATTCGATATGGGGTTTTAGAAATGGGCTTTACTCAGTTCAAGATCAATAAAGAATTCAACTTCACGCTCGGGGTAGACCGGAAGTTCTTCAGAAATACGCCAGAAAGTCAATAACAACAGAATATTATTCAAATTTGACGTGTCTTTATTCAAATCCATAACATGGGCTAAGAAAGCTCGACATCCGCTTTTTCAATAAACTAATAGCTTTTATGATTAGATATGATAGTGATTGATTTTAATGGTTTAGTTGCTTTGAATTGCATAACAAAGTTGGTTAGAATATGAAAACTAACAACCTTACGAAAACAATCAATTTTGGCAATGATGAGTAGTTAACCAATCAATCCCTAAAATCACATCAAAAGCAAGTATCTTTAAAGAGATAAGGTCAATGTGTAAGGTGATGGTGCCAACTTGAATCAAACAAGATTTATAAACAAATGGATGTGATGAAAGTTTCTTCCTAACTGAGTTTCCACAGATAGGTCAAAGTCTAATTTCTCCCGAGTCAAGTTTAAACGCTGAGCACACGCAGAGAGATAAATGAATGGGTAAAGACACTAAGATCAAGTAAGGTATAAACTTCGCAAGAATTTATAAATAGCTTACCCGTGATCACCTCGCTTGGGTTCCTCGATTATGACCAACCACAACAAACGCCTTCCTTAATCGCTGACTTTGACTTTTTCGGGATAATTTTTGAGTCACCGCCCTCGCTTAAACTAGGTTTCGCCATCGCATAATTCGAAAGCGATATGTCCTTCCTTTCCACAACTATAGCATACCTTGAATCTGCTAGGCGCTTGACCGATATGTCCTCTTTTCCGTGATTTAGTAGTATATGACCGGTGGTCGATCTCCTCCCTTAGAACCGGGGCTTGTCACGCAAGACCGCTGCCTTCACATAGTCGTTGTTAAATCTCCTCTTTAAAATCTCCTCCCGACTCGCTTTTTCGCTTTTCACGACCATGATTACCACCAGAGTGGTTACCATTTTCGTTCATTCTGCTTTTCTCCGCAGTTATCATTATTCTCGTTGATCGCTATCTCCGTACGATCCTCGTTATGGTCCTCACTGACCGTGCATTTCAAGTATCTCGCCTAATAATTGAGCCCTGCTTACAACATCCGAATAAAGAGAAAGTTTATGAGAAATGATATATCGACGACGCCGGGTTTCAAACCTCTAAGAAACATCCGCGCCATACGCTCCTCATTCTCCACCAAATGAGGTGCAAAACCGATAACTCTCGCAAACTTTGCCTCGCATCGAGACACCGCCATGTTGTTTTGTTTCTAAATGATGAACTCCACTTCCTTCATACGATTTAACACTTTCGTGAAAGTATTTGTCATTAAATAGTCTCTCAAACGCCTCCCAAGACATGCCGAAAAGTACCGACGGGTACGCCTACGACTCCCACCAAGAGTCCGCCTCGCCATTTTAACATAAAGGTGGCGAATGGAACCTTCGTTTCTCTCCGCATCCCAAGACATCGAATATCTTGGTAATTTGTTTGACCCATGTTTCCGCCATGATCGGATCCGCTTTCCTTAAATTCGTGGTCCCAACTTCGAATCCGCTTGGTCAGGACAACCCGTGAATTGCTATCATTTCTCCTCAGATTTTGAACACGAAGTCTCCTCGTCTCGATTTTTGTATGAATCGCAAAAAGCTTCTAAACATCCCTCGCTCATCATCTCGCCCATGGTGTTGTTCATGGAGGAACATTGCCACTGTCAGACGCTCTCCTCGCTGGTAAAGACAGCATCTCCACGGCCTCATTTACTCCATCGTTAATATTCTCACGACATTCTCAAATACCGCCATAAAACAAGGGTTAATTAAGGAAATCAATATATCACATAATATCCCTATATATCGACTCAACTAACAAATAAGCTTAGTAGGACACACTAAATAAGGATTTACTCGCCTCTCCTCCTAGTTCTATTCCCCGATCTCCGCCAGAGATCATATCCCTAAGCTCGATACCAACCGTGACGACCCCAAAATATAGTATACATCACCCATTCCGAAGTTGTCAATACATGGTATGTAAACAACTACAACTTTATTATTACAACAAGAAACTGTGAGTTTAAATACAAATATTATCTTCTGTATAATATTTATACTCAAATAAATCCTCATCACATTTATCGATACATTATTTTACAAAATGGTGAGGACTACTAAACAATCCTTTCTAAAACCTTCATTCCATACCCGACTGCACTCGCTTATATTCTCGCCTCCCGAGAAGAATGGAACAAAAGGAAAAGGGTGAGCTCAACTAGCTCAAGAAGAATATTACGACTAAGATAATATACAACAAATTATCGTTAGTCTTCAACAGGAAAAATTTGATATAATACAATAGACAACAAGTTTTCAGATCAATATTCGCAATGGAAATAATAATTCATGTAAGAGTTACGTAGAGAATGAAATCTACTATAATCTATGAATTTAAAAATTCATCATCAATATTTTATCCCCGTAACATCAATCAATATTCATCTCAAATCAAATATTCATCTTTGCACTAAAGTGCCAAAGATATTCATCAATCTGGCCATGTTCATCTCAACACTGCTCATCTTTGCACCATGTTCAAAGATATTCATCACCTGCTCATTTAAACACTGCTCATCTTTGCACACATGTGCCAAAGATATTCATCACTTGGTCATGTTCATTTAAACACTGCTCATCTTTGCACCATGTGCCAAAGATATTCTTCAGAAATCATTCATCTTTGCACTACAAAGCCAAAGATATTCAATAATATCATCATTTAAGACCGAGGATGATGAAAAATATTTTTAAAGAACTAATCCAAAGGAAACAAAATGACAAGGATTAAGGATTAATGATTCGTACTTTGTTTTATCCACGTCCAACAATACCTCAAAAATAATCATAGTGGTGTAAAATTCAAGAATGATCAAAACATGGATACAATCAAAGCTAGTATCCGTAATAGATATTTTGGACTTAAAAGAAGAAATTTTATTTTTCTATGAATAAGTGCAGATACGTGAATAGTGTCAGATACGTGAATAGTGCCGTCATATACGTGAATAAGAATCCGACACCAAAAGATAGAAATTCCACAAAAAAACATTTTCACGCTTCATTTAATAGTAAGACTCGTGAATAAGAATCGTGAATAAGTAACTCATGAATAGTAACTCGTGAATAAGAACTCATGAATAGTAACCCGACATGAAAAAGTTCCAAATTTGATAAAACTTCAGATCAACATTTCAAAGATAATGATATCAAGAAATAATATCATTACTTAAAAAAATAATATCCCTTACCTCAAAGAATCAAGATTTCTAAGGAAAGGCTCAAGTGATGTCGAATGAAACTTGTAATCGAATAAAGAACTCTCAAAGTATCTAAATACTCACAAAATACGCCAATAAATATAGAGAGAAAGAGAGAAAACTTTGTTTCGTGTGATTTTCAATTCTAACTTAAATTTCTATTTATAGAAAATGTTAGCCCACCAAGGTGATTTGACTCGCCACACCGATGGCTTTTTACCGCTACTATTGCCACCCACCACATTTGAAATAAAATTCAGCACATTTCTTCACCAACCACAAGTGGGGCCCACTCAATTCTAGAATTTTCCACCAAAATCAATTATAACCCTAATTTCCTAATCCCACACCTCTTAAAATTCATAACAAATCATTCGTGCATTTTTAACGGCTCAAAATTTGTGGACATATACTCAACTTATGTATGTATAACATACCCAAAAATTACTATTAATCCAACTGGCTTGATTAAAAATTATAACCCCCGCAATATATCTCAAAACCCCGATTTAATTTTTTAATACCTCCAACTGTAAAATACCGATAAAACACCTCAACAATAATTTCTTCATTTATAACCACATAAATAAATCCATCATTTATATCCACATAAAATAAATATTTTTTTATCATATGAATCAATAATTAATTATTCACAAATAATATTACGTAATCACAATTATGACAACCAGCCGCTCCTGTGAAAGAGGGGCTTTCCGATAAGGATTTCTCCTCATCGCGCCGCAATTAGTGTGACCAAACCTCTCCTCGATGTAACTTTCTAGACATTGCCAATAATGCTATCTAATAATATTATTCAAATAATATGAATTATTGATCCGATAATGGAGATAATGCAAAGTGACAATTATCGAACAACAATAATATAAAATATCAACGCAAAGAATTATCGAATCAATAAAATAAAATATTGAACAAGAATTATCGTGGAAAATTATTGAGTAAGGCCTTCACGTAAGGATCAATAATTCAACAATACTGCAGGCAATACCGCAAAGCATCGCAGGCAACCACGCCAGACATCAGATTTTAACCACCGGGTATTCCAACAGCCTTTACCAGAATAACTACGCCCGTTATTTTTAACCAACTTATATTTGTCGCTTTTTCATCCAATCGCTCACATGGGCCCCACACATGGTCGCGCTATTGTCGCATTTAATATTATTCGACAAAGCATTTAATATTCCACGCACCAAACTAATATTCCCCGACAAAAATGAATATTTTATAACCACTTGCTTATTTTGAAATATTTCATGATTTAACCCTTAACTATCCACATTAATCAAATCAACCCTTACTATTTCAAAATAATAAATAAAGGAAATTCCTTTTATTTAAAAAAATTTCGGTCTTACAGCGACGGATCCGGCTGACGGCTCGATCATACAATCGTCGCTCATACTTTTAGCGACGCTTATATGTTGTCCGTCAAAAAATATAGACGACGGTTATATACGAATAAACCGCCGTTTGTCCGTCGCTAAAGGGAGTAAAGACCGGTGAGTAAGATAAGAGGTACGACTGATCCTCGCTCTCTCTCTCTCTCTATATATATATATATATATATATATATATATATATATATGGTCCGAATCTTAAGTTCACCTCTTAAATAAAATACCTTGCATACCCACCTTTAGCGACGGGATCATGCGATTTATCTCTATCTGGCCGCTAAAGAGGGGGTATGCAAGGTATGTTAGATAAGAGGTGAATTTAAGATCCGAACCGTGTATGAGGACGGATCTAAATTATGTCTCTTAAATAGCATATTTCTCTTAAATAACATACCTTTATTAAAAGTATGTCGATTCTTTTAAAAAACAAAATACAAATATTAAAAGAGGGTGGTCCCACTTCTTTTCTTTTTATTTATAAAAATGTCACCCGCGGTCCCACTTATTTTTAAAAAAATCTCCAAAATAATATAGTTTTAATAAATATATATTATTTAAGAGAGATATGCTATTTAAAAATTATACTTTAGATACCTTCCGAATGTGTATATATGGATAGGATAAAGTGTATACCACTTTATTTAACATACCTTACTCACCACCTTTAGCGACGGACCGGATGACGGTTCGGTTCGTTGCGTATATCAGAGAACCGTTGTCTTAGCTTTTAGCGACACATCGAATCGTCGCCATAACATATAAACCGTTTATCTGTTCTTTAGTGACGGACCAAATCGTCGTCCGGTTCGTCACTAAAGATGATAAGCAAGATATGTAAAATAAAAATGTATGTACCCAAAACTGACTATATATATATATATATATATATATATATATATAGAGCAAGGATCAAGTGCATATATAATTATCTTACTCATTATTGCTCACCCCTTTTAATGACGGACGACGACGGCTTTTGGCCATACAACCATCGCTCATACTTTTAGCGACGGACAACATATAGCGTCGCTAAAAGTATGTACGACTATCAGATTAATCGAACCGTTATTCGTGTCCGCTAGCAGGAGCACGGTGAGTAAGATAATAGATAAGACTTGATCCGGATCAGATATATATATATATATATATATATATATATATATACCTCAGGATCTTAAGCTCACCCCTTATCCAACTCACTCGAGCTCACCCTTATCCATTCACTGAAGCTCACCCCATTTAGCGCGGACGGATGACGACGATTGATTATATAACCGCCGCTCATACTTTTAGTGACGCTTATATGTTGTCCGTCGCTAAAAGTATAGTATTTATAACAGATGATTTAAACCGTCGCCGTGTCCGACGCTAAAAGGGGGGTGCTTTTGGGTGAGTTAGATAAGGGTGAACTTAATATATATATATATATATATATATATATATATATATATATATATGACTAAAAGATAAAATGCACCCCAAACTTCACTTCCTATTTACCTGTGCACCCTAAACTTAAAAAGGTGTCTAAGTACACCCCAAACTTAATTATGTGTTACAAAAAACACACTTTTACCAATTAGCCGGTCAAAAGTGACCGGTTGTGACCCACGTGTGGATATGAAAGGGTATGTAAGTCTTTTCCATATCTTCTTCTACTACCAGACAGATTCACAAGCCACAAGCCAGTGATTCAGTTGCCCCATTAGAGCAAGCTCGATTTGGGAAGTAAATCCAAGAAATTGAAGTGAACCTCCATACATTATTCCATCATTATATCATCTGAACCCTTCATGGTTCCATAATCAAACTCCCACCACCAATTTCACATCAATAACAAATATATTCCATCTAATTTCTATAAACTTATTTTTCATAATCATGCATATCTCATTCACATAAGTTCCACCTCTGGATACAACACCCATACAACTTTACAAGATGTGGGTGTTGCAGAGCAGAAATCATGACATATAGATAGTAGCTAAAGGTTTCGTGAGTTGGTAATACCATCACCTTCAGATCCCCCAAAACCAAAAAGAATAAAGGCAAAAAGGCAAAAGCAATGATCTCTCGTCTCTATTCTCACTCTTCCTCCTCCATCCTCTTCTTCTTTCAAGTCTCCTCTCCTATCAACTCTCAGACCTATTCATACATTTGCCACTCCTAAAAAACTGAAACAGGATTGATAATTTCTTCTAAATTTCAAAGAACGCTACTTTTTTTTATATGTTCAATCCATTACTATTTCTATTGCAGAGGAGATTAAGAAATAGGTCGTGCAAGGGGAGTTATCTCAGGACGTCCCTTTTGTAGTCGCAATTGGTGCTTCCTGGCCTCCCCCCCGCCCCCTAGTTATGCCTGGACCGTCACTGCTACCGGGGCAGATGCCCCCCCCGCCCCCTAGTTCTGCCTTTACTTGATGATGTGGAGTAGCAGAAAAGGCCTCATGTCGCTGCTATATTCTGGCTTTTGTTGTCGTTTCTTCATTTGATCATTGGTTTGGATCTAAATTTACATTTGATTTCTATTGAATGTTTAATGGGTTGGACGTGAAGAGAGAAAGAGGGAGAGAGAGGGGAGGAAGAAGACGATCATTGATTATCACGGGAGACAGTGAAATGCAAAGACTATGACTATTTTACCCTCTAATATATTTAAATTGTTTAATCAAAAAATTAAAAAAATATTTTTTTATACACATCAGTTGAGTATATTCCACCAAAATAGCCACGTCAGCAATTTCTGACGTGGCAGACTCAATTTATTGTAATTAAAAAAAATTAATAGTTCAATCATCTAATTGAAAAATTGAAAGGTGAATCACCGAAGTGGAATATGGCATATAGTTTAGGATAGTAAATTATATTTAAGCCTTTTAGAAAAAGGTTGAGGATAATTTTGTTTAGAAAATTTTAGTCCTAATGGTAGGGATTATTATAACCTATGGCTATGTTTGTTTGTAATGATTATACTTGGGATATGACTATTAATCTCAAATGTCTTGTTTGTTTTTAAATTTAGACTTGTGACTATTAGTTTAGAGATTATAAAATGACTTAATAGTTATGTAATTATAATTATAATCCCGGGATTATAATCCTAGGATTAATAGTCTTGGGATTATAATCCTTGCAAATAAACATAGCCTATATTAAATAATACCTAGTTGAGCATAGTATTGAATAATCCTTTATATTAAGCCATTTTATAATCACTGAATTAATAGTCCCAAGTCTAAATTTAAAAACAAATAAGATATTTAAAATTAATAGTCATATTCAAAATATAATTCATACACACAAATATAGTCAGTTACTATCTTAATATATTATATAGATACTATATAGATACAGATGTAGATAACTAGATATAGATGGCATCTCGTGAAAAATATCACATCCAGAAATCATACAACCAGACGGATGGATTTCAAGAAGTATAAACTTATCCGATTAGGCTCCCTCCCATTGTACCTTCTTTTCAATTTTATCCAATACACTATATTTTTATAGTTTCAGTTATGAAATCAACACCGATCAATTAATTTATAATATTGAGTAATATATTTATTTCAAAAATAAAAGTAATTCGACATTTTCCCACCATTTGATGAATATGTGAATTTTTCATTAAAATTTTAATGGTTGAAAATTCTTTTCAACTTTTTATCGATACAAGTATTTTTAATGATTCTAATTTTTGGTATGATTGATCTTAATATCATCAATATCCAATAACAAATTTTGATCATTACTAATAAAATTATTAAGATCAAATAATTAGTGTATTAGATAAAATTAAAAGAAAAATATAATAGAGGAGCCAAATCCAAATTTATCCATCACAAACTTTAATGTGAATAATATATGCGGAAGGGTCAGTTGTAACATCTCAATTCAACATCGAAAGATATGAGAAAAATTTGTCAATATATAAGGAATTAAGTTACTATCAATAATACATTTAGTCATGACTTTTTGTGTGAGTCAGTGGTGGGCTAATATGACCCAAAAATATAATTATTGGGATAGTAATTTAAGGCCTTATTTGGATGAATTTGATTCGGACTGAAATTTATTCCGGTTATTTCATCAGCAATCACTGGGATATTAATGTATTCAAAAGTCATAAAACCTAGTTCACTCCAACATTGTAGCCAAATTTTCCTTCCCTAAAGATTTTAATTCTAATATTAACAAATATAACTCTTTCAAGAATTTATATCTAGCCTACATAAAACTTGAAAGTTGTTCTGTTTTGATCCATCTGTTGTCTTCATTCTTTGACAAAAAAATTGCATCATCTATAAATTTAAAGTGTGAGAAATATACTTATATTTGAGAATACCCTTTCACGAATCGGTATTTTAGTAAGTTTTGATAGAACATGTGCTTAGAAAATACTTTTAAAAATTATAAAAAAAATTAATTAAGTTTTGATAGAACATGTTCTTAGAAAAGGCTTTTAAAAATCATAAAAAAAATTAATTAAGTTGTAAAAAGATACTTCCTCCTTTAACAATTATTTGTTAATTTTTCTATTCTATAAAAAAGACCATTGATATTGTAGAGTAAAAGTATGATACAAAAACAAATAAACAATTTGTGATATTTGTTATAAAACTTTAGCAAAGTATAGAATTATATTCTTATAATTGCTGCATAAATTTAGAGAGAATAAGCAAAAGAAAAGAGAGAGAAATTCTTCAGAGAGAATTCTTATATTTTCCTTCAGTATTACTTTCCTTATATAGGCAACCAGAAGAGGAGTCACGGGGAGGGGAAGAGGAAAAGGAGAAAGAAGAAGAAAGCACGGGGGGAAAGAAGATGAGGAAGACAGAGATGCCCTCATCAGTAGGTAATCACTTTTATAACACTTCCCCTGATTTCCTATGATAGAAGATTATGTCTCATTAAAAACCTTGTTAAGAAAACCTAGTGGGAAAAACTTAACGAAGGGAAAAAGAGTACATATCTTTTACATAAATATTTTAATTGATTGCCTTGTTAAAACCTTGTCAGGAAAAACCCATTGGGATAAAAACCGTGACTAAGGAAAAAGAGTACAGTCTTCCCCTCAAAAGGAATTCATTACTTCTTGATGAAATATTGTCATAAGTCTTTCAGTCGACACATTCCGATCTTTTTTCGAAGTTTTGCAAACGCTGCATTTGGTAGCGACTTTGTGAATAAGTCGGCTAGATTATCACATGATCGAATTTGATGCACATCTATATCACCCTTCTTTTGTAGCTCATGTGTGAAGAAGAATTTAGGTGAAATGTGCTTTGTTCTATCTCCCTTGATGTATCCTCCTCTAAGTTGAGCAATGCATGCAACGTTATCCTCATATAAAATTGTAGGAATGTCTTTGATTGATGGTAATCCACATGATTTTTGAATATGCTGAATAATTGATCTCAACCAAACACACTCTATGCTTTCTTCATGTATAGCGAGAATCTCAGAGTGATTTGAAGATGTAGCTGTCATGGTTTGCTTTGTGGATTTCCAGGATATAGCCGTGTCACAATATGTAAATACATAACCTGTTTGTGATCTTTCATTGTGTGGATCTGATAAATATCCTGCATCGGCATATCCAACCAATTGCTACGTTGAATTTTTTGGATAAAATAACCCAAGATCTATACTTTCATGGAGGTATCTCAAAATGTGTTTGATCCCATCCCAATGTCTCTTAATAGGAGAAGAATTGTATCTTGCTAACAAGTTGACAGCAAAAGTAATATAAGGTCGTGTACAGTTTGTAAGATACATAAGAGCACCTATTGCACTTAGGTATGGAACTGCAGGTCCAAGAATTTCTTCCCCACTTTCTAGAGGTCGAAATGAATCTTTATCAACTTCTAAAGATCGAACAACCATCGAGGGTAGTCAAAGGATGAGCTTTATCCATATGAAAATGACTAAGAATCTTTTCAGCATATATGGATTGATGAACAAAAATTCCAGATGCTAAATGCTCCATTTGTATTCCCAAACAGAATGTTGTCTTTCCAAGATCTTTCATTTCAAATTCATCCTTTAAATAAGTAGCAGTTCTTGTGAGTTCTTCAGGAGTACCTACAATATTCAAATCATCCACATATACAACAATGATGGAAAATCCACTTTGTGATTTCTTAATAAAAACACATGGACATACTTGATCATTTATATATCCATCTTTTATTAAATAATCACTAAGTCGATTATACCACATACGACCAGACTGTTTCAACCCATACAATGAGCGTTGTAACATCTTTTATTGAATATATGTGACAGGGCCTTTGTGATTCAGCCATTTTCAATCCTTCAGGGATTCTCATATAAATCTCACTGTCAAGTGAGCTGTGACGACCCCAAAATTAGGTATACATCACCCATCTTGAGTCACCAAATATATGGTACAAAATAAAAATACAAACTTAATTATACAAATGTCGTGTAACATACGACAATACATAAACTGAGAGTTCTAATAGGAATATTGTCATCTAGACAATATCCATACTCAAGGAGTCCTCATTACATTTATTGTCACACTATTTAATGTAATAGTGAGGACTACTAATGCTATCTTCCGACCATCACTCCTTTTCCCGACTCGTCCCGCCTATATTCTCATTTCTCAAGAGAACATCGAAAGAAAGGGTGAGCTCAACTTGCCCAAAGAAGAAATATTATGACTAAGATAATACGTAATAAATTATCATTAGTTTTTCAACAATGTTAAACCGATAATATACAATAGACATCAAGTTTAACTGCAGCGGAATATGCAATCCATTAAAAGAGTCAAGTAGAGAATAAAGTCTACTATCTTTTATGTTTTAAAAGGTTTTCATCAATTTTTATCGTTGAGACTCAAATTTTAATAAATAAACCACCACATCTAATCATCCTCATACCACTGGCCAAGGATTTTCATTAAATCATCAATGGTCATGACTATACCGAATAAACCTTGGTCATAATCATACCAAAACTATTCATCAATGCATACATGTGCCATCGAGGACTTTTATCACATTATTTATAAACAGTCATGATTATATCGAATGATCCTCGGTCATAATCATACTAAGTCCATCTACGCATGTAAGCCAAAGATGACTTTCAACATAATATAACATGAGGATGATGACAATGACATAATAATTCAATAAAACAAGTTCAAGAATTAATTTGTCCAAGAACCAATAACGTCCAAATTGTCAACATGATACTTCTTTGTAAAGTAAAATTTAAGAATGCTCAGAAGAATATTTCCATGAAATGATAACGGATGAAGCGCAAATATCAAGGATATTCCACTAATTTCATGGAGTATAGAAGTCAAAACTTTAACCAACTGAGTATAATAAAGAATGGAATAATAAAAGAAATCACCATGCATGCGCAGATTATCAGACGACAAAGTTATTCCAACAGAATAATAAAGATGGAACCAGTCCAAGGTGTAAAACACACGCATGTGATATTCCAAATGTAATAATAAAGATGTAATAATAAAGAAGCGGAACCAGTCCTGTAAAAACATACGTACATGATATTCCAAATGTAATAATAAATGCGGAATAATAAATATGGAACCTGTGTCGTGTGAAATTCACACCGATGTGATATTAAACGTAATAATAAAGAACGAATAATAAAAGAATTTCACCAAGTATGCAAGATAAAGCATAAACAAAGTTATTCCAACATAATAATAAAGAATGGAATAATGTAAGAAGATCACCAAGTATTGGGTAAACACATATACAAAGTCATTCCACCAAGTATATAGTAGGTAAACGCACAAACAAAGTTATTCCAATGTAATAATAAAGAATTGAATAACATAAGGATTTCACCAAGTATAGGGTATGCCACAGATATAAAGTTATTCCAACAGAATAAATAAGAATGGAATAACATAAGGATTTCACCAAGTATAGTGATAGTACGCTGCATGATACAAAGTTATGTATATAGGTATGCCACTTTTACAGGTTATTCCAACATAATAATAAAGAATGGAATAACATAAGTTCTCTTCATAAATAAGAAAGAATAACACCCCTTACCGTAAAAGAACTGGATATAGAAGTAGTGAAGTAACAGAATACTCTTCTTCTTTCTCTCTATAATTTCTCTCTCTAGAATTTCAGTGAATTCGTAAGAAAATAATGAAGGAATGAGCTTCTATTTATAGAAGAATGGAATGAATAGTAACTAATTCATGAACATTTCAAATCGATTTACTTTTAAACGAACGATCCAGATCGATTTACTATTAAAACTTAAAGCAACGGTCCATATTGATTCACTATTCTAACCTTTAAACTAGCGATCCATATTGATTCACTATTCTAACCTTTAAATCAGCGATCCATATTGATTCACTATTATAACTTTCCACTAGTGGTCCATATTAATTCACTAATATAACTTCAACCAACGGTCTGAAAAATTAGCATATCTCCTCATGGAATAATATTGTACCCAAATATCCGAATGCACAATAATAGAATGAATAGTAACTGGGTGAATAGTAACTCGTGAATAGTAACTCATAAATAGTAACTCGTGAATAGTAACTCATGAATAGTAACTCATGAATAGTAACTCGTGAATAGTAACTCCGACACAAAAAGTGTCCCAAATACTCGAGTGAACAATACTAGAGTGGATAGTAATTTTGGTGAATAGTAACCCGTGAATAGTAATTTATGAATAGTAACTCTGACACAAAAAGTGTCCCAAATACTCGGGTGAACAATACTAGAGTGAATAGTAATTTCGGCGAATAGTAACCCGTGAATAGTGACTCGTGAATAGTAATTTTGACACAAAAAGTGTCACAAATACTCAAGTGAACAATACTACCTCAAGACATCAATTACTATCGAAATAAATGTTTAACACAAATAATTTCAACACAATGAAACTATCAAATTAATCTTTAATCAAAAGTTAACTTATCCATCATTAATATCATAACTCACAATATTTAACAACTAGGTTGTTCCCAGGAAAGAGGGGGCTTTCCGGTAAGGATTTCTCCTTATAGGCGCGCAATTAGTTGACCAAACCTCTCTTTGACAGAACTTCTAGACATTGTAAATATTACAATTTAATAATATGAATAACTTTATCGTCTCAATTATTGATTTAATAAAATAACATATTATGCACATGATACTGTGACAATAATCGAATCAATAATACGAGAGATATGATGCAAAGAATTATCGTGAAGCAATAATCGAGTATAATCGAGTGACTTATCACATAAGCATCAATAATCAATACCGTTGTATGACCCCAAATTATTAATAAATGAAATTTATTTTCCTCTATTTATTATTTTGAAATAGTAAGGGTTGATTTGATTAATGTGGATAGTTATGGATAAAATACGCATAAATATTTGAATAAGTAAGTGGTTATAAAATATTCATTATTTTGGGAATATTCGTTTGGTCGTGGAATATTCAGATCGTCGAGGAATATTCGCGACGACGTCGTTGATCTTTTGTGGGCCCCATAACGAAAGCGATTGGATGAAGAAAACGAGAAATATAAGTTGTTAAAATAACTACAGAAGTTGTTATCAAGCTTAATTATCGTTAAAATAATCTAAATTGGTTAAAATACAAGAAGACATACCAGTATTGCACCAATTATTGATTCTTACGTAAGAAGACACTACTCAATAATGGTTACGAGAATTATCGCTCAAAGATTTTATTGATTTAATAATTTTGCGTTGATATTTTATATTCATTGTTTTCAATAATTGTCATTACACAAAGATTTTTCATTATCAGAGCAATAATTCATATTATCCGAATAATATTATTGGATAACATTATTGGCAATGTCTAGAAAGTTCATTCAAGGAGAGGTTTGGTCACCTAATCATGGCTACTAATAAGGAGAGATCCTTATCGAAAGCCCCTCTTCCAGGAACTACCAGTTACCAAAGATCGTGATTCTATAATATTATTTGTGAATAATTAATTATTGATTTATATGATGAGGAAAATATTTATTTTATGTGGATATAGATGGAGAAAATTTTTAAAGTGACAATTGTTGAAAATTGAAATTTTATCTTTTCTCGATAAAATAATTCATTTAAATATATTATTTTAATAATATATTAACGGTGATATTTTTATAATGAATGTGGGATATATGAGTATATGAGGAGGAAGAGTATTTTTGTGGCATTAAATGTTTAACACATATTTTGTGTGTTAGTGGACACAATTATCGAATAGAAATTTGATTATAGCTTGTAAAATCGCTCTGTTTGTGGATTTTGGCCAATTTCGCATTTGAAATTTGGAAAAACTTTCTTCTCGCAAAGTTGTAGAGAATTGAATTTCCTATAAAATCTCTCGAGATTGAATTTTCTCGATAAAAGGGCTATTTATTATGAATTATTGAAGTTCAAGTCTCAAATAATTGATTTCTAGAAGTTTAAAATATTTAAAATTAGAAAACGTTTTTTTTTGTTGTTAGTCTTGTGTAGTAAAGTTGGTTTGTGTCGATGTTGGGCAAATTAAGTGTGTGTTGGAAAAATATATATATATATATATATTATTAATTTATTAAATTTTTCGCTTTTTGGTGTTCTAAGAAATTTCCTATAAATAGGTGCTTAGGTTAGAATTGAAAATCACACCGTAAATCAAGTTTTCCTCTCTATATTATCGAGCGTATTCTTGTGAGTATTTTGAGTATACTTTGAGTATTGCTATACTCAATGCAAGTTCAAGTCATAGCTTTATATCCTGTTTCAACTAGTAATCTTGTCTTTCGAGGTAAGTGGATGTTATTTTATTCAAAAATGATATTATTTCTTCAATATCATTATGCCAAATATTGGTTGGAAATTTTTATCAAATTTGAAACTTTTTCACGACGGGTTACTATTCATGAGTTACTATTCATGAGTTACTATTCACGAAAGTTACTATTCATGAAAGTTACTATTCATTCAGTACTATTCACGAAGCATAATGATGTTTTTTTGTGAAATTTCTATCTTTTGGTGCTCTGAGTTACTATTCACGATACAAACACTATTCACGATATACGACATTATTCACTTAATACGACACTATTCATTAAAAATGAAATTTCTTCTTTTCGTCCAAAATATCTACTATGGATACTAGCTTTGATTGTATCCATGTTTTGATCATTCTTGAATTTTACTCCCACTCGATTACTTATGAATTATTTTTGAACTTGGATTGTTTAAAATACTTAATCCTTAATAATTGTTCTTTTGTTTCAATGGATTCGCTTTCCTTTAAAATATTTTTCATCATCCTCATCCTAAATGATGATATTATGAATATCTTTGGTCGTAGCAAAGATGAATGATTTCTTGATGAATATCTTTGGCCCGTAGTGCAAAGATGATTAATGTGTTGAGATGAACATGACTAATCGATTAATATCTTTCGCTCGTAGTGCAAAGATGAACAGTGTTTAGATGAACATCACTAATCGATGAATATCTTTGGCCTATAGTGCAAAAGATGAATATTTGATTCCGATATATATTGATTGATGTTTACAGGATAAAATATCGACGATGAACTTTTAAATTCATATATAGAAGATAATAGTTTGCATTCTCTACTTAACTCTTCTAATGAATTGTTGTTTCCGTTGCAGTTGTTGATTTAAAACTGGTTGTCTATTGTATTCTATTAGATTTTTCCCTGTTCAAGACTAACGATAATTGTTGTATATTATCTTAGTCATAATATTCTTTACTGGGCTAGTTGAGCTCACCCTTTTCCTTGTTGTTCCATTTTTCTTCTCAGGAGGCGAGAATGTAGCGAGTACTAGTTGGGGGTATGGAATGAAGGTTCTAGAGAGAGTTGTTTAGTAGTCCTCACCATTTTTGTAAAATAATGTATAAATAATTATGATGAGGAATTATTTGGGTATGTATATTGTCTAGAAGACAATAATTATATTTAAACTCGCAGTATATATGTTATCGTATTTTGCACGACAAATGTATTAATAAAGTTGTAGTTATTTCTGTACCATGTATTTGGCGACTCAGAATGGGTTGGATGGAATGGACCTATTTTGGGGGCGTCACACGCGTGCTACTATACAACCACGCGTATTACTGTATTTTTACTACCGGGTAGTTCAACTGTATCAACGGTAAAACCTCCGCCGTTATTTTCATAAAATATTTTTGTCATTTTCTAACTACTTACAGCTTCTTACATTGTGGGTCCACCAATGATTGTGTCATCGCATTTAATATTCCCAACAAAAAGAATATTCTCCCACCAATCGAATATTATATAACAACTTGCATACTTTACAAAATTTTCAAATACTACCCCCAACTATAACATTATCTCAAATCCACACCTTAATATTAAAAAAAATATTTTGAGAAATTTAAATCTTTATTTATAAAATCAAGGTCTCACATGAGCCATATAGGTATGTAGTTACAACATCCATCAGACGTGTTTCCAAACCTTCTATGGTTGTTATACCTATCAGAAAGAATAAAGTAACTCCATCCATTACTGGAGAGTATGTATCCTGATAATCAATATCAAAGTTTTTGTGAAAACCCTCAGGCTACAAGTCAAGCCAGATCTCACAATTTCATTTTTCTCATTTCTCTTTCGTACAAATACCCATTTGTTTCCAACTGGGATTACACCCAGCGGTGTTTGGACTATTGGTCCAAATTCTTCTCTTTTTAATAGAGATTGTAGCTCAGTTTGAATAACATCTTTCCATTTTGGCCAATCTTTTCTTTTCCAACATTTTTCCACGTTTTGTGGTTCAGGATCCGTGTCAGGAATCAAAGTAATATCTGATGCTATAGAGAAAGCAAATATATCATCAATCATGACTTTGCTTCGATCCCATATTTTCTCATCATGTACATAATTTATTGAGATCTCTTGGTGTTCATCTCTTATCCCTTCACTGAGATTTTGAACCTCTCCTGGGGCTATTCCCACTCTTGGAATATGTGCTGCTTCTGGAGTAGTTTGTACCTCTTCTAGGGTTATTTCCACTCTTAGAATAAGTGCTACTTCTGGAGCGGGGATTCCTTCAGGGATTCCCTTATTTGCTTTTGATTTTCGTGGTACAGTGTCTTTTGCACCAACTGGTCTTCCACGCTTCTGGCGTGGTTTAGATTCTTCTATTACTTTATTCGTCAATTCTCCAGGAATTGATTTTTCAATAAGTATTTCTATCCTTGCTGGAGTATTCACTGCAGGTGTATGTGACTTTATCATTTTTCTAGCATCATTAAATGCATCTGGCATTTTATTTGTTATATTTTATAAATAAATAATTCTTTGAACTTCAATTTCACATTGTCCTATACGAGGATCAAGTGAATTTAATTCTGATGCATTCCATGATATTTCAGAGGGTTTTTTATTTAAAACATTCCCTCCTCCTAATGGTGGAAATACAGATTCATTGAAATGACAATCTACATAACGTGCAGTAAAAACATCTCTAGTTAAAGGTTCAAGATATCTGATAATAGAAGGAGAATCAAAACCAACATAAGTACCTATTTTTCGTTGAGGTCCCATTTTAGTTCTTTGTGGAGGTGCAATTGGAACATATACCGCACTTCCAAAAACTCGAAAGTGTGATATGTTGGGTGTCTGTCAAAGAACTAACTATAGAGGAGAAAATTTATGAAGAGCCGTTGGTCTTACTCGAATGATGGCTGCAGCATGAAGAATTGCATAACCCCAAACTGAGGTAGGTAAGTTAGCCCTTAACATTAATGATTGTGCAATTAGTTGAAGTCTTTTTATTAAAGATTCAGCTAAACCATTTTTGTGTATGAATATGAGGAACAAAATGCTCAATGGAGATTCCAATAGTCTACAAAAATCATTAAAAGTCATTGATGAAAATTTAGCTGCGTTATCAAGTCGAATTGACTTGATTGGATGATCCGAGAACTGAGCCCGTAACTTGATTATTTGAGCAAGAAGTTTTGAGAAGGCAAAATTTCGAGAAGAGAGAAGACAAACATGAGACCATCTAGTTGAAGCATCTATTAAAACCATGAAATATCGAAATGGGCCGCATAATGGGTGAATAGGTCCACAAATGTCTCCTGAATTCTCTAGGAATTTTGGGGCTTCTTTATAAACTTTTACTGGTGATGGTCGAACAATTAATTTTCCTCGAGAACACGCAGCACAAGGAAATTCACTACTAAAAAAAAACCTTTTTATTTTCGAGAGGATGACCAGTAGAATTTTCAATAATACGACGCATCATAGAAGTACCTGGATGACATAGTCTTTCATGCTAAAACATAAAGGATTTGGGATCTATGATTTTTGGAATCATAACAGTATGAAACTCATTTGCTCTAATTTTCATAGTATATAATCTAAAAGAAATTGAATGAAGTTTTTCTAAGATATTCTTTTTTTCAGAAATAGTAGAAGAAATGAGAAGATATTCATTATCATTCTCATTGGTTGTTTCAATGTGAAAACTATTTAGTCGAATATCTTTAAAACTAAGCAAATTTCTTCTTGATTTACTAGAATATATAGCATTTTTGATAAAAACTTATGTCTCATTTGGTAGTATGAAACTAGCTTTTCCAAATCCCTCGATTAAATTTGATGTGCCAGAGATAGTTTCTACATTTCCCTTAGCTTTGATTAGTTATGAAAAATATTTCTCACTTTGAAGGATTGTATGAATTGTTGCACTATCTGCTAAACATATATCCTCCATATCCATTAAAGATGGTCTGACACATATAAAAACATAAATAAGAAAAGTTACACTTCAAATATAATTTTATTCATGATAAACACATACCACATATAGAACGAAAACTAATAAT
The DNA here is from genome assembly GCA_020205615.1 of Panax quinquefolius. Taxonomy (NCBI): domain Eukaryota; kingdom Viridiplantae; phylum Streptophyta; class Magnoliopsida; order Apiales; family Araliaceae; genus Panax; species Panax quinquefolius. The sequence continues at coordinate 44,696,486 of CM035156.1, forward strand.
ATTATACATGCAGGGTGTTTAATTAAAATAAGAAATTAAACGATATCCCAAAAGATACTTTCATAAGGTTCAGTAATATCAACAACCTTTTCCTCATTGTTGGTCATTGGTGGATCATCAACAATATTCAATTGATGATTAACAAAGTTTTTTTTGCCTCCATTACTTTGTTCTTTTGAGAATCTTGGAATAAATTAGCCAAATGCCTCGGCGTACGACAAGTACGCGACAAATGCCCTTTCATCCCACACTTAAAACAAACATCCGGGTTTGTTTCTTTACTGCAATCAAGCGTTTTCTTTATTTTTTATCCGACCTGCATACTTGCCACTACGGTGGTATTCGAATTGTCATGTTCGAATTTATTGTTATGATGGCCTCGTTTATTCTTTCGTCCCCAAGGCTTCTTTTTATATGACCATCTATTGTCATGTTTATTATCTTTGGAATGACATGCTATTAATATCCCAAGAATGGGGTAGCACCCATTGGCCGATTTTGATGGTTTTTCAACAATAATTCATTATTCTTTTTCAGAATAAGGAGGATAGACAACAAGTCACCGAATTTTGTGAACTTACTCGCCTATATTGTTGTGATGTAATCATGTTAGTGGGATGACAAGTCGAGAGTGTTTTCTAACATTTGGGATCGTAAACCGGATCTCCGACAAAGCCAAAGTAGATGTTATTCTATAAACATTGGAACTATATTCTGTAATTGATTTGTAATCTTGTAGCCTTAAATTTAGCCACTCAAATTTGGCATTAGGGAGAACAACCAATTTTTGGTGGTCAAATCTTTCCTTCAGTTGTGTCCATAAAGACAAAGGATCTTTGACTGTTAAATACTCAGTCTTTAATCCTTCATCAATATAGTGACGAAGGAAAATTATGGCTTTTGCATTTTGTGCCGAAGTAGCTGTATTTCTTGATTCAATGGTCTTTTTTAACTCATTTGCACTTAGGTTCAATTCTGCATCAAGTGCCCAAGCCAAATAGTTGTCTCCAGAGATTTTCAAAATAGAAAAATCTATTTTTGTCAAGTTTGCCATCTATTTTGTGTTAAAACATAATTATTATTTATTAAAATAATAAATAATTGCATGTATGAAATAGGAAAATAAACTAAGTCACGACCTCAAGTGGTGATAAAATGCAAATATAAATATTCTTATATTTATGTTATTAGCATAATGCAATCGATCTTCACCCTAAGACGCAGTAGTTTGATAGAAAGATTATTCCAATAGAATAATAAATAATGGAATAATGTAAGAATTTCACCTGAGGCATGCGATATGTAATCGCATACAAACAAAGTTATTCAAACAAAATAATAAATAATAGAACCAGTCATGCGAAATCCTTATGTATATGATATTCCAATGTAATAATAAATAATGGAACCAGTCACGCGTAATATACGTGCATGAGTGATATTCCAAATGTAATAATAAATAATGAAATAACATAAGAATTTCACCAAGTATGCGGTATTTCGCGATATACAAAGTTATTCCCATAATTTAATAAGCGGTAAAAAGGTTCCCATTAAGTCTTGTCAGAAGATCAAAAGGATAGATGGTGTGAGACCCCGCATTTTATAAATAAAGATTTAAATTCTCAAATTTTTTTGAATATTAAGGTGTGGATTTGAGATAATGTTATAGTTGGGGTAGTATTTGAAAATTTTGCAAAGTATGTAAGTTGTTATATAATATTCGATTGGTCGGGAATATTCTTTTGTTGGGGAATATTCGCATTTATTTACACAATCATTGGTGGACCCACAATGTAAGAACCGTCGTAGTTAGAAAGCGACAAAAATATTTTATGAAAATAACGGTGGAGGTTTTACCGTTGACATCGTTAAACTACCCTTAGTAAAAGTACAAGATGAATACGCGTGGTTACATAAGAGTAATACCAGTATTGATTATTGATGCTTATGTAATAAGTCACCAGCTTATACTCAATTATTGCTATTGTAATTCACGTGATCATATCTCTCATATTATTGATTCGATTATTGTCACAAAGATCATGTGCATAATATGTTATTTTATTAAATCAATAATTGAGACAACAAAGTTATTCATATTATTAAATTGCAATATTTACAATGTCTAGAAGTTCACAAGGAGAGGTTTGGTCATCTAATCGCTACCAATAAGGAGAAATCCTTATCGGAAAGCCCTCTTTCCACGGGAACAACTTTGGTTGTTAAATATTGTGAGTTATGATATTAATGATAGATAATTTCGTGTTGATTAAAGATTAATTTGATAGTTTCATTGTGTTGAAATTATTTGTGTTAAACATTTATTTCGATAGTAATTGATGTCTGGAGGTAGTATTGTTCACTCGAGTATTTGTGACATTTTTTGTGTCGAAATTACTATTCACGAGTCACTATTCACGGGTTACTATTTATCAAAATTACTATTCACTCTAGTATTGCTCACTCGAGTATTTGGGAAACTTTTTGTGTCGGAGTTACTATTCACGGGTTACTATTCAACGAAATTACTATTCACTCTAGTATTGTTCACTCGAGTATTTGGGACACTTTTTTTTGTGTCGGAGTTACTATTCATGAGTTACTATTCACGAGTTACTATTCATGAGTTACTATTCATGAGTTACTATTCACCTGGTTACTATTCACTCTATTATTGTGCATTCGGGTATCTGGGTACAATATTATTCCATGAGGAGATGTAATAATTTTTCGCACTTAATTTGAATGAATCAATATGGACAGCTGGTGGAAAGTTATAATAATGAATCAATATGGGTCGCTGGTTTAAAGTTTTAATAGTAAATCAGTATGGACCGTCGCTTTAAGTTTTAATAGTAAATCGATCTGGATCGTTCGTTTAAAAGTAAATTGATCTGGATCGTTCATGAATTAGTTACTATTCATTCCATTTTTCTATAAATAGAAGATCATTCCTTCATTATTTCTTACGACTTCACTGAAACTCTAGAGAGAGAAATTATAGAGAGAAGTTATAGAGAGAAAATATATAGAGAGAAAGAAGAAGAGTATTCTGCTACTTCACTACTTCTATATCCAGTTCTTTTACGGTAAGGGGTTTTATCCTTTCTTATTCATGAAAAGAACTTCTGTTATTCCATTCTTTATTATTCTGTTAGAATTACAAGTATATGCGGCATACCCTATACATAACCTGTATAAGTGGCATACCCTATACTTGGTGAAGTCTCGTTGTTATTCAATTCTTTATCATTACATTGAATAACTCAGATACGCTGGCATACCCTATATATAACTCGTATAAGTGGCATACCCTATACTTGGTGAAGTCTGTTGTTATTCAATTCTTTATTATTCTGTTGGAATAACCTATATGCGCGGTATTATTTACCCTATACTTGGTGGAATGACCAGATATGCGGTTTACCCAATACTTGGTGATCTTCTTCGTTATTCCATTCTTTATTATTATGTTGAATAACTCGCTTTTGCTAAGTACCGCATACTTGGTGAAATTCTTTTATTATTCCGTTCTTTATTATTCTCGTTCAATATCCCGCTGTGTGAATTTCACCTGACCTAGTTCCATATTTATTATTTCGCATTTATTATTCTGTTGGGAATAACCTGTCTGTGCGGTCTCTATCGCATGCATGGTGAATCCTTCTATTATTCCATTCTTTATTATTCTGTTAGAATAACCTGTCTATGTGGATTGCCACATGCATGGTGAATGATCCTTGTATTCATTCCTTATTAAATTGTAGAAATGATCTGTATACATGGATTACTGCATGGCGGGTGAAAATCCATTTGCAGTTTCATATATTCTTTATTATACTCGGTTGGTTAAAGTTTTGACTTCTATACTCCATGAAATTAGTGGAATATCATTGATATTTGTGCTTCATGCAGTATCATTTCATGGAAATATTCTTCTGAGCATTCTTAAATTTTACCTTACAAAGAAGTATCATGTTGACAATTTGGACGTTATTGGTTCCTGGACAAATTAATTCTTGAACTTGTTTTATTGAATTATTATGTCATTATCATCATCCTTATGTTATATTATGTTGAAAGTCATCTTTGGCTTACGTGCATAGATGGACTTAGTATGATTATGACCGAGGATCATTTGGTATAATCATGACTGTTATAAATAATGTGATAAAAGTCCTCGATTGGCTCGTAATGCATTGATGAATAGTTTTTGGTATGATTATGACCTGTGGTTTATTCGGTATAGTCATGACCATTGATGATTTAATGAAAATCCTTGGACCGTGGTACGGGGATGATTAGATGTGGTGGTTTATTTATTGTCGAGTCTCAATGACAAAATTGATGAAAACCTTTTAAAACATAAAAGATAGTAGACTTTATTCTCTACTTGACTCTTTTAATGGATTCAGATATTCACGCATTTAAACTTGATGTTTATTGTATATTATCGTTTAACATTGTTGAAGACTAATGATAATTTATTTTGTATTATCTTAGTCATAATATTTCTTACTGGGCTAGTTGAGCTCACCCTTTCTTTCAATGTTCTCTTCAGGAAATGAGAACGTAGCAGGGACTAGTCGGGGGACGGAGTGATGGTCCAGATGATAGTATTAGTAGTCCTCACTATTCTGTTAAATAGTGTGACAATAAATGTAATGAGGGCTGAATTTGAGTTTGTATACTGTCTATGAGGACTCCATTGAGAATGGATATTGTCTAGAAGATAATATTTGTATTTAAACTCACAACATATGTTTTGTCGTATTTTACACGACTGTTGTATTATTAGTTTGTATTTGAATTTTGTACCATGTATTTGGCGACTCAAGATGGGTGATGTATACCTAATTTTGGGGGCGTCACAGTTGGTATCAAAGCTTAGGGAGATGATCCCTGGCTAAGATGTGAGATAAGAACTAGGAGGGGAGAGACGGGGAATTCCTTCGCTAGTATGACCTACCTAAGTTTATTTGGTATTTAATTGGTCTGTCAGTGTATAGGGATAATATGTGACATGTTAATTAACCCTTGTTTTGTGGTGTTTGAGAATAACATCCGAAAATCTTTGAGATAAGCAATGAAGCACATGAGAGTGTTGATTCAAATTTCAAGCAAAAGGAACGACCAACAAACACGATAATAATCATCTTTGGTGGCAATAATTTATCTAACAATGATAACCATCGTGGGGGAAATTATCATACCAAGAATGGTAACCACTTCGGTGGTTGTGACGCCCCCAAAATTAGGTATACATCACCCATCTTGGGTCGCCACTTACATGGTACAAAATTTAAATACAACTTACTAACATAACTGTCGTGTACAATACGACATAAACTGTGAGTTTAAATACAAATATCGTCTACTAGATATTATACAAACTCAAAAAGGAGTCCTCATTACAATTATTATCACACTATTTCGCGTAATAGTGAGGACTACTAATGCTATCTTCGAGGACCATCACTCGCTTTCCGACTCGCCCCAGCCTATATTCTCATTTCCTCAAGAGAACAAAGGAAAGAAAGGGTGAGCTCAACTAGCCCAAGAAGAAATATTATGACTAAGATAATGCGTAATAAATTATCAATAGTCTTCAACAATGTTAAACCGATAAAATACAATAGATAACCAATTTAATCTGCGTGAATGAATACGCAATCCATTAAAAGAGTCAAGTAGAAAATAAAGTCTACTATCTTTAGGTTTTAAAAGGTTTTTCATCATCGTTATAGCCGAGACTCAAACTTTAATAAATATTCCACATCATCGAATCACCCTCGCACTACTGCCAAGGATATTCTTTAGTATCACGACCATAATTATTCATGCACATGCCAAGAATATTTGTGTATTCATTAATGGTCATGATCATGCCAACAATCGGCCCACCAATGCACTACTACCATCGAGGATTTTTATCACATCATTTGTAACATTACTTGGCCATGATTACAACCGAATAGTCTCTCGTCATAATCATACCAAGTCCATCTATGCACTATGTGCCATGAGATGACTTTCAACATAATATAAATATGAGGATGATGACAATGATATAAGAATTCAATAAAACAAGTTCAAGAATTATTTTATCCAGAATTATTAACGTCCAAATTAGTAAAATTCAAGAATGATCAAGAATATTTCCATGAAAAGATATCGGATGAAACGCAAATATCAAGGATATTCTACTAATTTCATGGAGTATATAAGTCAAAGTTTTAACTAACCTGGGTATAATAAAGAATGGAATAACAAAAGAAATCACCATGCATGCAGATTCAGACATATAAAAGTTATTCCAACAGAATAATAATAAACTTAAACAGTCGTGTGAAATTCACAATCAATGTGATGTTCCAACAGTAATAATAATAAAGACGGAACCAGTCCGGTGTAAAACACATGCATGTGATGTTCCAATGTAATAATAGAAGAATGTCACCAAGTATAGGTAAACCGCAGATACAAAAGTTATTCCAACAGTAATAATAAGCAATGGAATAACAACAGATTCTCTTCATGAATAAGAAAGAATAACACCCTTACTTTTGGTAGGAGATTGAATACCGCAGCAAAGAAGTAGTAGAACAAAATACTCTTCTTCTTTCTCTCTTATTCTTTCTATACTTTTCTCTCTATAGCTTGAATGAATTCGTGAAAATAATGAAGCCACAGGCCTCTATTTATAGAAGATTTCTAGCTTAAGACCGCCGTGTGAAAAGGCAAGTGGCTTGACGACTAATGATGTGAAAAGAAAAGTGGTTTCGACGCTCGTAATGTGAAACGACAAGTGGTTCGACGCTCTGTAATGTGAAACGACAAGTGGTTCGACGTCCGTAAAAAGGTAATTACTATTAACGAAGGTAAATACTATCGACGAAGGTAAATACTATTCACAAGGGTAATTACTATCGACGAAGGTAAATACTATTCGAAGAAGGTAATTACTATTCACAAGGTAATTACTATTGACGAAGGTAAATACTATCGACGAAGGTAATTACTATTCACAAAGGTAATTACTATTGATGAAGAGACTCTTAGATGATGACATATGAGCCCCCATAAAATAATCAAACTTACCACAAATCATAACACATATTTAATCTTTCAACAATTATTAATCATTTATAACTTGTCGCCTCAATTATTGATTTAATACTATAACATATTATACATGATGATATCTTTGTGACAATAATTGAATCAATAATATAAGAGATATGATGCAAAGAATTATCATGAGTAATAATTGAGCATAAATTTGAGTGACTTCTCACGTAAGCATCAATAATCAATACCGTGTGCTACTATGCAACCACGCGTATTACTGTACTTTTACCACCGGGTAGTTCAACAGTTTTAACGGTAACACCTCCGCCGTTATTTTTATAAAATATTTTTGTCATTTTCTCAATCCGACAATAATTCTGTTGTGGGGTCCACCAATGATTGAGCCATTGTACGAATATTCCCTAAAAAGAATATTCCCACCAAACGTAATATTTTATAACAACTTGCATACTTTTGCAAAATTTATAAATATTACCCACAACTATAACATTATATCAAATTTATTCCATAATATTCAAAATAATATTTATAGAAAAATTCATCTTTATTTATAAAAGTTGGGGTCTTACAACCTCCCTTCTTATGAAATTTCGCCCTCGAAATTAGTGGTACGACTGGTATGTCAAGAGGTAAGGATACCTTGATTTCATTTGATTCTAACTCCCAAGTCATTTCCTCAACATCGTGGTTCCTCCACAAAACTTTGACTTGAGGTATAACCTTGGAGCGTAGAATATGTTCCTTCTTATCCAAGATTTGAAAAGGAACCTCTTCATACGCCAAATCTTCCGCTATTTCATCCGGTTCTAACTCAATAATGTGGTTCGGGTCTTTCACATATTTACGTAATATGGATACGTGAAAAACGTTATGAACACGAGACATATTTAGCAAGAAAGCGAGTCTATAGGCCACGATTCCTACTCGATCGAGGATTAAAATGGACCGATGAATCGAGGATTAAGTTTTCCTCTCTTTCCAAATCTTGTAACTCCTTTCCATGGAGCAACTTTAACAACACATGATCTCCTATATCGAATTCCACGCCCTTTCGATGAAGATCAAGATAACTCTTTTGTCGATTTTGTGAGGTTTTTATACGTTGTTTGATCGTTTGAATCTTTTCCGTAGTCATACGTATCAACTCCGGTCCCAACAACGCGTTGTTTCACCCACCTCATCCCAAAGATAATGGAGAACGACACTTTCTTCCATACAACGCTCGAATGGAGCCATGCCAATACTTGCTTGATAACTGTTGTTGTAGGAAAACTCCACCAATGGTAAGAACTTGTCCCAACTCCCTTGAAATCAAGGACACAGAGTCTTAATAGATCTTCAAGAGTTTGAATAGTCCTCTCCGATCGTCCGTCCGTCTCGAGGATGATATGCCGAAGCTAAACCGTAAGTCTCTGTGCCCATAGCTTTTTGCAAACTAACCCAAAATCGTGAAGTGAATCTTGGGTCTCGATCGTAAACTATGGATACTTAAGATACCATGCGATCTTACAATCTCGTTTATGTACATACGAAGCAAGACGTTCAAGTGTATAAGTTTCTCGATCGGTAAAAATGAGCGGAGACTTGGTCAATCTATCAACAATGACCCAAATCGCATCAACGCCTTGAGAAACCTTAGGAAGACCCAGAATCTAAATCCATGGTAATGTGCTCCCACTTCCATTACGGAATTTCAAGTGGTTGCAATGGACCTTTTGGTACTTGATGCTCCGCTTTAACTCGTTGACAAGTTAGACACCTTGAGATAAACAAATGCTATCTCTCTCTTCATATTGCTCCACCAAAATGTATTATTTAATATCACGATACATTTTGGTACTCCTGAGATGGATTGCAAATGGTGTGTTGTGGCGCCTCCATCATGATATTATACTTTAAATCAGGTGTAAGAGAACACAAAGTCTGGAGTTGACTCAAGTATTCCTTCTTCATCGATTCTTGCTTCCAGATAGCTCCTTCTTGCACTTTCTTCTTCATAATACGACGCCTCCGTGTCCAGAAGCTTCGAGCAACTTTAACTTTATCGATTAAAGTCGGTTCTACTCAGATATTTGCTATCATCACACGCGCGCCCCTCGAGTCTTTAACTCTATCTCCATCCTTTGCAAGTCACACAAAATGGGCCTTTTGTTGTCGACAATAACGCACTCGACTTGCATACGATCTTACGCTTCAATGCGTTACCTACCACGCTTCTTTTCCAGGATGGTATTGGATGGTATGATCATAATCTTTTAACAGTTCAAGCCAACGTCGTTGTCGCATGTTGAGTTCTTTTGAGTGAAGAAATATTTGAGGCTTTTATGATCCGTAAAGATCTCCACTTTTTCCCCATACAAGTAATGCCTCCAAATTTTAAGTGTGAAAGATAACAACCGCTAACTCTAGATCATGAGTAGGATAATTCCTCTCATATTCTTTGAGTTGTCACGAGGCATAGGCTATAACTTTTCCATGTTGCATAAGAACACATCCCAACCCTTTGCTCAAGCATCATCAGAGATGACAAATCCCTCCGAGCCAGATGGTATTGTCGTAACAAAATGAAATAAGTCTCCTCTCGAGTTCTTGAAAACTCTTCTCACATTCTTCGCTCCAACCGAACTTTGTATCTTTCCGAGTCGGATGAGTCGATGGAGTAGCGATTCGAGAAAATCCTTCCACGAATCTCCGATAATAACCAAACTAAACCGAGAAAGCTACGACATTTCTATCATCGATTTAGGTTGTTCCCACTTTGAATAGCTTCAATCTTTCTTTGGGTCAACAGATATTCCATGACTTGATACCACGTGCCCAAGGAATGCTACTTCTCAAGCCGTAACTCACATTTCTTCAACTTGGCATAAAGCTTATATTCACGAAGCTTTTGGAGTGTCAGCCTCAAGTGTTGCTCATGATCTTCACGGCTTTTGGAATAAAAAAGGATGTCATCAATAAAGACGACCACAAAGTGATCTAAATATTCCTTGAATACTCGGTTCATCATATCCATGAAGGCAGCAGGAGCATTAGTCAATCTAAAGGACATGACTAGGAATTCATAATGCCCGCATCGAAGTTTCGAAAAGCCGTCTTTGGAATGTCGATGTGGTTCTAATCTTCAATTGGTGATATCCGGAACAAAGATCAATCTTTGAAAAGAATTTGGCTCCTTGCAATCGGGTCAAACAGTCATCAATACGTGGCAATGGATACCTATTTTGATGGTGACATGATTCAACTCCCGATAATCAATACAAAGTCGATACTCCCATCTTTCTTCTTCACAAATAACAAGAGCACCCCAAGGAGAAGTACTAGGACGAATAAAGCCAATGTCTAACAATTCCTCGCATTGGGTCTTTAACTCACAAGTTCAATAGAGCCATTCGACATGGGCTTTGGAAATAGGTTTTGTCTCGGGTTCAAGGTCGATACAAAATTCAATTTCACGCCCGGGGTAGGCCAGAAGTTCTTCAGGGAATACGTCAGAAATTTATTAACAATAGAAATATCGTTTAAAACCGACGTATTTTTGTTTAAAATGTGACATGAACTAAGAAAGCTTGACATCCGCTTTTCAATAAACGAATAGCTTTATGGCTTGAGATGACCGTGATTGATTTTAATGGTTTGGTCGTTTGAATTCAAGCATAATAGGTTGATTAGGAATATGAAAGCTAACAACCTTATTTAAAACAATCAATTTTTGCATGATAAGTAGTTAACCAATCAATCCCACAGAATCACGCCAAATGCAAGTATTTTTAATGAAATAAGATCGACGGGTAATGTGAGGGTACCGATTTGAACCAAACAAGACTTATAAACAAAGTGGATGTAATGAAGGTTTCTCCCAACGGAGTTTCCACAGATAAGTCAAAGTCTAATTTCTCCTGAGTCAAATTTAATCGATGAGCGCAAGTAGAGAAATAAAAGAATGGGTAGAACCCAGTATCAAATAAAGTATAGACTTCATTAGAGTTTATGATAAGCTTACCCGTGATGACCTCATTCGATTCCTTGCTCTGGGAGGTCACAACAAACGCCTCCTCAGACTAATGGGTTTTGAATTTTCGGGACTACCTTTGGTGCCTCCATCCTAGTTGAATTTGTCTTCGGTAAACGACAAAATCGAGCTAAGTGACCTTCTCTTCCACAATTATAACATGCTTTGGAAGGCATGGCGCAGTTTGGACTGATGTGTCCCTCTCCTCCGCATTTGAAGCATATGATAGGTGGTCTTTCTCCTTCCTTAACAACGGGTGCTGGTGCTGACGTCTTTCCATCATTGTTGAATCTCCTTTTCTTGAAATGTCCATTCTTATTGTTTTTTGGCCCCGATTACCACCAAGTGGTTACCATATATCGGCCCGTTGATTCCTCCACGCTTGTTGTCACCGCTCGATGACTACTACCGCCGGTATTATAATTTTACTTTCACGCTCTCTTTTAGTTCATTGACTCATTATCGCTCCACTAATCGAGCCCTATTTACAACATCCGAATACAAACACGGTTTATGAGAAATAAGATGTTGACATATCTCCCGCTTCAAACCTCTTAAAACATTCGCGCCATTCTCTCTTCATTATCCACCAAGTGGGGACCTAAACCGTGATAACTCGCAAATTTTGCCTCGTATCATTACGACACGGCCATATTGTTTTGTTCCAACTTGATAAACTCCACCTCCTTTTATGTGGCGAATACTTTTAGGAAAGTATTTGTCGTTGAATGCCTCCCTCTGGAACTTCTCCCAAGATATCTTCAAGACAAAGAAGGTTGAGTACGCTTTTACCGATTCCCACCAAGAATCGCCTTCTTCGCGCAACATAAAAGGCTAGAAGGGAACCTTTTGCTCTCTGAGCATCCCAAGACATCAAATATCTTGGTAATCTGCTTTATCCATGCTTCCGCGGAGAAGTGGTTTTAGCTCACCCTTAAAACCCGGTGGGTCCCCAACTGTTTTAAATTGTTTAGTGGTCCCAACTCGCTTAAATTGTTTAGTGGTGACCGACGCCTCGATGCCAAAATTAGGTATACGCCACCCATCTTGGGTCGCCACAAAAGGTTAACACATGGTACATAAATTCAATAAATACAACTTAGGTTATACTAATATAATTCTCACATCTTAGCTGGAGGATCATAATAACGATATAAATGACGCCCCAAAATTAGGTATACATCACCCATCTTGGGTCGCCAATACAAATATTTAAATACAACTTCTAATATAGATATTATATCGTGAGTTTAAAACTCAAAAGGAGTCCTCATTACAACTATTATCACACTATTTCACGTAATAGTGAGGACTACTAATGCTATCCTCATTCGACCATTACTCTACGCTATCCCCGACCATTACTCGTCGTTCAAATTTATGTTCTCATTTTCAAGAGAATAAAGGAAAGAAAGGGTGAGCTCAACTAGCCCAAAGAAGAAATATTATGACTAAGATAATGCGTAATAAATTATCATTAGCCTTCAACAAATGTTAAACCGATAAAATACAATAGACAAACCGCTTTAATCAGCAATGAATATGCAATCCATTAAAAGAGTCAAGTAGAAAATAAAGTCTACTATCTTTTAGGTTTTAAAAGGTTTTCATCAATTTTATCACTGAGACTCAGCTTTAATAAATAAACCATAACATCTAATCATCCTCGCACTACTGGCCAAGGATTTTCATCAAATTATCAATGGTCATGACTATACCGAATCACCCCCGGTCATAATCATACCAAAAACTATCCATCATCGCATTTACAGCCACCGAGGACTTTTTATCACATCATTTATAACAAGTCATGATTATACCGAATGATCCCTCGGTCATAATCATACTAAGTTCATCTATGCACGTAAGCCAAAGATAACATAATATATCACGAGGATGATGACAATGACATAATAATTCAATAAAACAAGTTCAAGAATTATTTTATCCAGAATTATTAACGCCCAAATTGTCAACAAGATACTGCTTTTAGAGTAAAATTCAAGAATGATCATAAGAATATTTCCATGAAAAGATATCGATGAAACGCAAATATCAAGGATATTCTACTAATTTCATGGAGTATAGAAGTCAAAGTTTTAACCAACCGGGTATAATAAAGAATGGAATAACAAAAGAAATCACCATGCATGCGCAGATCAGACAGATAAAAGTTATTCAATGTAATAATAATAACGGAACCCAAAGTCGTGAAATTCACACCATGTGATGATCCAATGTAATAATAAATTCCAAATAATAATAAACAATGGAACCAGTCCTGTGTAAAACACACGCATGTGATATTCCAAATGTAATAATAAATGCGAAATAATAAAAACAATGGAACTGTGTCCTGTAAAACACATGCATGTGATATTCCAAATGTAATAATAAAGAATGGAATAATGTAAGAAGATCACCAAGTATATAGGGATTCACAGATACAAAAGTTATTCCAATGTAATAAATAAGAATGGAATAATATAAGGATTTCACCAAGTATATAGGGTACGCCGCATATACAAGTTATGTATAGGTATGCCACTTTTACAAAGTTATTCCAATGTAATAATAATGAATGGAATAATGTAAGTTCTCTTCATGAATAAGAAAGAATAACACCTTTACGGTACAACAAATAATATCCCTTACCGTAAAAAGACACCGGATATCAAAAAGTGAAGTACCGTAATACTCTTCTTCTTTCTCTCTATAGATTCTCTCTATAGCTTCTCTCTATAATTTCTCTCTGTAGTTTCAAATGAATTCGTAAGAAAATAATGAAGGAATGAGCTTCTATTTATAGGAAAATAGAATGCATAGTAATTAATCCATGAACTATCTGATTGATTTACTTTAATCTCGACTATTCCATATTTAAAGCAAAATCTTTTAAATAAAATATCATATATTCTATTTATATAAAAACATTTTACTATGCAAACACTATGCAAAACACTATGCAAAAAACACTATGCAAAACACTATGCAACACTATGCATAATAAAATATAATATATTCTATTTATGTAATAACTTTAATAAAGTATTCGCTTTATATAAAGATGTTTCGCTTTTATTACGTTAATAATACTTAATAAAACAAAACGCCATTATCGCTATAATAATTCATATTATTAATCGACAATAATGGAATCAAACCGAGTGACTTCTCACATAAGCATCAATAATCAATACCGTGCTACTATGCAACCACACGACATCGCATTTTTTTACTACCGAAAGTAGTTCAACAAGATCAACCAGAAAACTTCCGCCGTTATTTCAATAAAATATTTTTGTCGCTTTTTCAATCCGATAATAATTTCATTCAGGGTCCACCAATGATTGAGCCATTGTATTTAATATTCCCTCGCTAAACCTAATATTCCCACCAATCTAATATAATATAACCACTCAGATACTTTGCAAAATTTATAAATACTACCCACAACTATAATATTATCTCAAATTCACACCATAATATTAAAAATTATTTCGACAAAATTTAAATCTTTATCGATAAAATCTGGGGTCTCACAATCTCCCTCCTTATGGAATTTCGCCTCTAAATTAGGGTACGCACTGATATGATAAAGAGGTGAGGATACCTTGAATACCTTTATCGTTAAAAATATTAAATTCATCTTTGCAATCCTACCAAAGATATTCATTAACAATTCATCTTTGCACTACAAAGCCAAAGATATACAATCAGTAAAACCAATAATGCCGAGAGACGCAATTAATAGTAGTATCACAACCATTAATTATCCATGCACTAATCGCCAAGGATATTCGTGTTTTCAATTACGGCCATGATTATACCTAATAATCCGTGGTCATAATCATACCAAGTCTATCAATGCACTACTACCAAAGACGACTTTTTACCACATCCATGAATTAATATTTCATCACGAGACTCAAATTTCAATAATTAATCCATATCATCGAATCATCCCCGCACTACGTGCCAAGGATATTCATTAAGATCAATGCACCATTTAATTATCCATGCACTACTACCAAAGATAATCGTCGGTAATCGTATTCATTAAGAGTATCACGACCACAAATTATCCATGCACTACTACCAAAGATAATCGTATTCATTAAGATCACGACCACAAATTATCCATGCACTACTACCAAAGATAATCCATGACCACAAATTATCCATACCTACTACCAAAGATAATCGTATTCATTAAGTATCACGACCATAAATTATCCATGCACTACTACCAAAGATAATCGTGGTATTCATTAAGATCATCACCACAAATTATCCATGCACTACTACCAAAGATAATCGTATTCATTAGTATCACGACCACAAATTATCCATGCACTACTACCAAAGATAATCGTGTATTCATTAGTATCACGACCAATAAATTATCCATGCACTACTACCAAAGATAATCGTAGTATTCATTAGTATCACGACCACAAATTATCCATGCACTACTACCAAAGATAATCGTATTCATTAGTTTCACGCACCACAAATTATCCATGCACTACTACCAAAGATAATCGTGTTTTCAATTACGGCTATGATTATACCGAACAATCCTTGGTCATAATCATACCAAGTCCATCTATGCACACAAAGCCATGAGATGACTTTCAACATAATATAAACATGAGGATAATGATATAAAGAATCAATCAAATGAGATAAAGGATAAATATTAAACATTTATAATATAATTTATCCAGATTCAAGAATATCCCCATGTTATCAATCACTTAATAATCTCATAATCTAATATCATTAATATTATAACAATATTTTAATCACTTAAATTTATAAACAATTTATCTCAATTGTTTACGCTTTTACCATATAATGCATTTAATCATTCAAAATGCCATACTCATAAGATATCATCACCAATTATCAAATCCTCATCAAAAAAATATGCATATACTCTATATAGGATTCTCTAGCCATAAAATCCTATTTTCAACTTTGTTACTTCACATAACATATTTAACTCATATGTTCAGAATTAAACTATTTTCATGAAAAATACCAAATTAGTCCCAAAAATATTTCTTTTCTGGGATTTAGTATAATATAGTCCCATAATGAAAATATATTTTCTTGGAATTTTAAAATTCATTTACTATTTTTCAAAAATCAATTTCTAATTAATTCCTTAAGAAATTAGCTACCTCAAGTTTAACTCCAAAATTCCCAAATCTTGGCAGGACCTTACACATGTTAACGTGAGCTTCTAGTTTAAATTTCATGGTCATCTGAGTTATAGAACTCCGTTATAGCGTCATTTAAAAACCTAAATATTGAAATAGTCATAACTTGCTCATTTTAAGTCGTAATGAGCTCATTTTTGGACAGGAGGTACTTTATACCATATACCTTCATGTCCCAAAAGGCCAGAATTTTTCTCATAATTTAAGTGGCCGAAACAGCCCTCTAAAATCATGGCAAGTTTTTTTTTTTTTTTTGTAGCTTTGCACTCCTTTGCTAAAATCAGTCCACACAAAAATCTACAACACCTTTTCCAGTAATTCCACTTGGATTAGTTAGGTAACTCATAGATCTAACTCTAGGACTTGACCACACTCAAAAATTCAAAATATAATAGAGATATGGTCAATTGAATTTCATGTTACGCTTTTTCACCAAAAATCGATTTTCAACTCTTTGTGATTTCTAAGAAACTTTCATGTTTTCACATAATAACCAACATAACTCATCATAACACTTACTAATACTTCATATACCCATGATTTTCATTAGTCCAATGCTTTTATTATGACTTTCATCATAATCCACGAAAATGCATCCTTTTAGTCAAGAAATATTCGAGGGTTTAAGAAATGGTTTTTTCAGATCGGGGTCAATACAAAATTCGATTTCACGCTTCTAGGGTAGGCTAAGAAGTCTTCAAGAATACGCCAAGAAATTTATTAATAATAGAAATATCATTCAAAACTCGCGGACTCTCATCCAAGACTTGGATAAGACGTCACATTGATACCAACTGTGACTTCTATCCCTTAACCTAGATAAGACCTCACAATGATACCTATAAACTTGCCATCTTCATTCACGACGTCGCTTACGTAAAGTCCGCTTCGGTGCATTCCACACAAGGAAGTCAACAACTAAAGGTTCGGGGCTCTTTACTTATGGCTTGATATGACAATAATTGACTTTAGTAGTTTCGTTACTTGAATTCGCACAACAAAGTTGGTTATGAATATAAAAGCTAACAACCTTATTTAAAAGCATGATGAGTAGTTAACCAATCGATTCCTAAAATCACATCAAAGGCAAGTATTTTCAAAAAGATAAGATCGACAGTAACGTGAAAGTGTTTATTTGAATCAAACAAGATTTAAAAATAGTAGCGGTAACGTAAGGTCCTACTAACGAAGTTTCAACCAATAAGTCAAAGTCTAACTTCTCCTGAGTCAAATTTAAACGCTGAACGCAAGCAAAGAGAGATAAAATAATGGGTAGAACCCAGATCTTATAAGGTATAGACTTCGCAATTTATAATTAACTAACCCGCGCTAACTTCGTTTCGGTTTACTCGCTGAGAAGTCATGAAAATGCACTTCCTAAAACCAACGACTTTGTTTTGTCCATATCCACCTTTGGTGCCACCGTCCCAACCTAGACTCGACTTTGGTGCACAACAAAATTAGCTAAATGACCTTCTTCTTGCAATTTCCACTTCTATTATCTTTGCCATGATTACCAATCAAGTGGTTACCATTCTTAGCATGATAATTTCCCCACGATGGTTATCATTGTTCGATAGCCGTTGCCACCAAAAGATGATTATTATCGTGGTTGTTGGTCGTTACCTTTTGTTTGAGTCGAATCAACACTCTCATGTGCTTCATTGCTTATCTCAAGATTTTCAGATGCCATTCTCAAACACCGCACACAAAACAAGGGTTAATTAACATATCACATATTATCCCTATACTCGATTTCCACCAATTAAATACCAAATAAATTTAGGTAGGTCATACTAATAAGGAATTCCCTGCCTCCCTCCTAGTTCTTATCTCACATCTCAGCCAGGATCATATCCCTAAGCTCGATACCAACCGTGACGACCCCAAAATTAGGTATACGCCACCCATCTTGGGTCGCCACTTACATGGTACATAAATTCAAATACAACTTACTAATATAACTGTGGTACAATAATACGACATAAATCGTGAGTTTGAATACAAATATTGTCTACTAGATATTATACAAACTCAAAAGGAGTCCTCATTACAACTATTATCACACTATTTCACGTAATAGTGAGGACTACTAATGCTATCCTCTCGACCATTACTCCGCTCCCCGACTCGTCCCAGCCTATGTTCTCATTTCAAGAGAACAAAGGAAAGAAAGGGTGAGCTCAACTAGCCCAAGAAGAAATATTATGACTAAGATAATGCGTAATAAATTATCATTAGCCTTCAACAATGTTAAACCGATAAAATACAATAGACAACCGCTTTAATCATAATGAATATGCAATCCATTAAAAGAGTCAAGTAGAAAATAAAGTCTACTATCTTTTAGGTTTTAAAAGGTTTTCATCAATTTTTATCACTAAGACTCGCTTTAATAAATAAACCACAACATCTAATCATCCCTCGCATTACTGGCCAAGGATTTTCATCAAATTATCAATGGTCATGACTATACCGAATCACCCCTCGGTCATAATCATACCAAAACTATCCATCATCGCATTATGTGCCACCGAGGACTTTTTATCACATCATTTATAACAAGCCATGATTATACCGAATGATCCCCGGTCATAATCATACTAAGTTCATCTACGCACGTAAAGCCAAAGATAACATAATATATCATGAGGATGATGACAATGACATAATAATTCAATAAAACAAGTTCAAGAATTATTTTATCCAGAATTAGTAACGCCCAAATTGTCAACAAGATATCGCTTTTGTAGAGTAAAATTCAAGAATGATCGTAAGAATATTTCCATGAAAAGATATCGGATGAAACGCAAATATCAAGGATATTCTACTAATTTCATGGAGTATGTAAGTCAAAGTTTTAACCAACCGGGTATAATAAAGAATGGAATAACAAAAGAAATCACCATGCATGCAGATGCAGATGAGACAAAGTTATTCCAATGTAATAATAATAACGGAACCAGTCGTGAAATTCACAATCATGTGATGATCCAAATGTAATAATAAAAATAATAATAAACAATGGAACCAGTCCTGTAAAACACATGCATGTGATATTCCAATGTAATAATAAATGCTTAATAATAAACAATGGAACTGTGTCCTGTAAAACACATGCATGTGATATTCCAATGTAATAATAAAGAATGGAATAATGTAAGAAGATCACCAAGTATATAGGGATTCACAGATACAAAGTTATTCCAATGTAATAAATAAGAATGGAATAATATAAGGATTTCACCAAGTATAGGGTACGCCCATATATAAAAGTTATGTATAGGTATGCCACTTTACAAAAGTTATTCCAATGTAATAATAATGAATGGAATAATGTAAGTTCTCTTCATGAATAAGAAAGAATAAACACTTTACGGGTACAACAAATAATATCCCTTACCGTAAAAGACATCGGATATCAAAGTAGTGAAGTACCGTAATACTTCTTCTTCTTTCTCTCTATAGATTTTTTCTCTATAGCTTTCTCTATAATTTCTCTCTAGTAGTTTCAAAGTTGAATTTGTAAGAAAATAATGAAGGAATGAGCTTCTATTTATAGGAAAATAGAATGCATAGTAATTAATCCATGAACTATCCAGATTGATTTACTTTTTTAACTGACTATCCATATTTAAAGCAAAATCTTTTAAATAAAATATCATATATTCTATTTATATAAAAACATTTTACTATGCAAACACTAAACACTATGCAAAACACTATGCAAAACACTATGCAACACTATGCATAATAAAATATAATATATTCTATTTATGTAATAACTTTAATAAAGTATTCTATTTTATATAAAGATGTTTCGCTTTTATTACGTTAATAATAATGTAATAAAACAAAACGCCATTATCGCTATAATAATTCATATTATTAATCGACATAATAATGGAATCAAACCGAGTGACTTCTCACATAAGCATCAATAATCAATACCGTGTGCTACTATGCAACCACACGACATCGTATTTCTTTTACTACCGAAAGTAGTTCAACAAGATCAACAGTAAAACTTCCGCCGTTATTTCAATAAAATATTTTTGTCGTTTTTCAATCCGATAATAATTTCGCTAGGGTCCACCAATGATTGAGCTGTTGTATTTAATATTCCTCGCTAAACCTAATATATCCATACTTTTGCAAAATTTATAAATCTAATATAATATAACCACCATAATATACTTTGCAAAAAATTTATAAATACTACCCACAACTATAATATTATCTCAAATTCACATTATAATATTAAAAATTATTTCTACTAAAATTTAAATCTTTATCGCCTATATTCTCATTTGATAAAACTGGGTCTCACGCGATAAAATTAACTTAATGTTAAAGCTAAAATGAATATGCAATAACCATAATCCATTAAAGAGTCCACAATTATTCACTCGACTTTAATAAATATTCCACATCATCGAATACGGGCCAAGAATATTTTGTGTATTCATTAATGGTCATGATCATGTATTCAACAATGGTCATGATCATGCCACCAATGCACTACTACCATCGAGGATTTTTATCACATCATTTGTAACATTACGGTCATGATTACATCGAATAGTCTCTCGTCATAATCATACCAAGTCCATCTATGCACTACACAAGCCATGAGATGACTTTCAACATAATATAAACATGAGGATGATGACAATGATATAAGAATTCAATAAAACAAGTTCAAGAATTATTTTATCCAGAATTATTAACGTCCAAATTAGTAAAATTCAAGAATGATCGTAAGAATATTTCCATGAAAAGATCTTTGGATGAAACGCAAATATCAAGGATATTCTACTAATTTCATGGAGTATAGAAGTCAAAGTTTTAACCAACTGGGTATAATAAAGAATGGAATAACAAAAGAAATCACCATGCATGCAGATTCAGATAGACAAAAGTTATTCCAACAGAATAATAATAACGGAACCGAGTCGTGTGAAATTCACAACCAAGCAGGATGTTCCAAATGTAATAATAATAAAGACGGAACCAGTGGGTGTAAAAACACATGCATGGATGTTCCAAATGAATAATAGAAGAATGTCACCAAGTATAGGGTAAACTGGCAGTATACAAAGTTATTCCAACAGAATAATAAGCAATGGAATAACAACAGTTCTCTTCATGAATAAGAAAGAATAACACCCCTTACTTTTGGTAGGAGATTGAATATCGCAGTTAGCGGTGTAGTAACAAAATACTCTTCTTCTTTTTCTCTTATTCTTTCTATACTTTTCTCTCTATAGCTTGAATGAATTAAGTGAAAATAATGAAGCCCTCAGGCCTCTATTTATAGAAGATTTCTAGCTTAGCACTTAGTGTGAAAAGGCAAGTGGCTCGACGACTAATGATGTGAAAAGAAAAGTGGTTTCGACGCTCGTAATGTGAAACGACAAGTGGTTCGGACGCTCGTAATGTGAAACGACAAGTGGTTAGGACGTCCGGTAAAGGTAATTACTATTAACGAAGGTAAATACTATCGACGAAGGTAAATACTATTCACAAGGGTAATTACTATTGACGAAGGTAAATACTATCGATTGAAGGTAATTACTATTCACAAAGGTAATTACTATTGACGAAGAGACTCTTAGATGATGACATATGAGCCCCCCATAAAATAATCAAACTTACCACAAATCATAACACATATTTAATCTTTCAACAATTATTAATCATTTATAACTTGTCGTCTCAATTATTGATTTAATACTATAACATATTATCTGATGATAATCTTGTGACAATAATTAAATCAATAATATAAGAGATATGATGCAAAGAATTATCGTAGCAATAATTGAGCATAGCCGAGTGACTTCTCACGTAAGCATCAATAATCAAATACCGTAGCTACTATGCAACCACGCCAGACATCGCATTTCTTTACCAAGGGTAGTTCAATAGTTTTAACGATAACACCTCCGCCGTTATTTTTATAAAATATTTTTGTCGTTTTTCTCAATCCGATAATAATTTCCGCTAGGGTCCACCAATGATTGAGTAGTTGTATTTAATATTCCTAAAAAGAATATTTCCCCACCAAATGAATATTTTATAACAACTTGCATACTTTTGCAAAATTTATAAATATTACCCACAACTATAACATTATATCAAATTTATTCCATAATATTCAAAAATAATATTTATAGAAAAATTCATCTTTATTTATAAAAGTTGGGGTCTTACAGTGGTAATCATGGCAAAGATAATAGAAGTGGAAATTGCAAGAAGAGAAGGTCATTTAGCCCAATTTTGTCGTGCACCAAAGTCAAGTCCAGCTGGGACGGTGGCACCAAAGGCGGATATGGACAAAACAAGGTCGTTGGTTTTAGGAAGAGCGTTTTTCATGACTTCTCAAAAAGCGAGTAAACCAAACGAAGTTAGCACGGGTTAGTTAATTATAAATTCTTGCGAAGTCTATATCTTATTAGATATCGGTTCTACCCATTCTTTTATCTCTCTTGCTTGCGTTCAACATTTAAATTTGACTCTAGAGAAGTTAGACTATGACCTATCGGTTGAAACTCCGTTAGGAGAAACCTTCATTTCATGTGCTATCCAAGTCTTGGATTAGAGTCATAGTTTTGAATGATATTCTTATTGTTAATAAATTTCCTGACGTATTCTTGAAGACTTCTTAAACTATCCCTAGAGCATGAAATCGAATTCTGTATTGACCCCAGTACAAAACCCATTTCTAAAACCTTCAAATATTTTATCAACTAAAAGGATCTGGTTACGTTGATTATAATGAGAGTCATAATAAAAGCGTTGGACTAATGAAAATCATGGGTATATGTGGTATTAGTAAGTGTTATAATGAGTTATGTTGGTTATTATGTGAAAACATGAAATTTTCTTAGAAATCACAAAGGGTTGAAAAATCAGATTTTGGTAAAAACGTAACATGAAATTCAATTGACCATATCTCCTATTATATTTTGAATTTTTGAGTGTGGTCAAGTCCTAGAGTTAGATCTATGAGTTACCTAACTAATCCAAGTGGAATCACGGAAAAAGGTGTTGTAGATTTTTGTTTGAACTGATTTTAGAAAAGGAGTCAAAACTTCAAAATGTCCAAAAAGCTGCTGCCACATTTTTATAAGGGCTATTTCGGCCACTTAATTAGTGAGAAAACTTCATGCCTTTTGGGACATAAAAGTATATGGTATAAAGAACATCGTGTCCAAAAATGAGCTCATTCTGACTTAAAATGAGCAAGTTATGACCATTTCAATATTTAGGTTTTTTGACGAAAAATACTATAAAGTGAGCTCTCTACAACTCAGATGACCATGAAATTTTAATCGAGGCTCACATTAACATGTGTAAGGTCCTTCCAAGATTTGGGAATTTTGGAGTTAAACTTGAGGTAGCTAATTTCTTAAGGAATTAATTGAAATTAATTTTGAAAAATAGTAAAAGCAATTTTAAAAATTCGAGAAAAATATATGTTCATTATGAGACTATATTATGCTAAATCTCAGAAAAGAAATATTTTTGGGACTGATTTGGTATTTTTCATGAAAATGGTTTAGTTACGAATATATGAGTTAAATATGTTATGTGAAGTAACAAAGTTGGAAAATAGGATTTTATGGCTTGGAAATCCTATATAGAGTATATGTGTATTTTTTGATGAGGGATTTGATCATTGGTGATGATATCTTATGAGTATAACATTTTTGAATGATTAAATGCATTATATGGTAAAGCGTAAACAATTAAAATAAATTGTTTATAAGTTTAAGAAGTGATTAAAATATTGTTATAATATTAATGATATTAGATTATAAGATTATTAAGTGATTGATAACATTGGGATATTCTTGAACCCTGGATAAATTATATTATAAATGATAAATATTTATCCTTTATCTCATTTGATTGATTCTTTATAACATTATCCTTATGCTTATATTGTGTTGAAAGTCATCTGTGGCTTACGTGCATAGATGAACTTGGTATGATTATGACCAAGGATTGTTCGGTATAATCATTACCGTAATTGAAAACACGATTATCTTTGGCACGTAGTGCATGTGTGACGCCCCCAAAATAGGTCCATTCCATCCAACCCATTCTGAGTCGCCAAATACATGGTACAGAAATAACTACAACTTTATTAATACATTTGTCATGCAAAATACGACAACATATATCTGCGAAGTTTAAATACAATTATTGTCTTCAGACAATATACATACCCAAATAAATCCTCATCACAATTATTTATACATTATTTTACAAAAATGGTGAGGACTACTAAACAACTCTCTAGAACCTTCATTCCATACCCCCACTAGTACTCGCTACATTCTCGCCTCTTGAGAAGAAAAATGGAACAACAAGGAGGAAAAGGGTGAGCTCAACTAGCCGATAAAAGAATATTATGACTAAGATAATATACAACAAATTATCGTTAGTCTTCAACAGGAAAAATCTAATAGAATACAATAGACAACCGCTTTTAAATCAACAATCTGCAATGAAACAACAATTCATTAGAAGAGTTAAGTAGAAAATGCAAACTACTATCTTCTATATATGAATTTAAAAGTTCATTGTCGATATTTTATCCTTGTAACATCAATCAATATATATCTGGAATCAAATATTCATCTTTGCACTACAGGCTAAAGATATTCATCAGTTGGTCATGTTCATCTAAACACCTGTTCATCTTTGCACTACGGGCCAAAGATATTAATCAGTTGGTCATGTTCATCTCAACACCTGTTCATCTTTGCACTACGGGCCAAAGATATTCATCAAGAAATCATTCCTCTTTGCACTACAGGCGAAAGATATTCAGTAATATCATCATTTAGGACTGAGGATGATGAAAAATATTTTAAAGGAAACGAATCCAGTGAAACAAAAGAACAATTATTAAGGATTCGTATTTTAAACAATCCAAGTTCAAAAATACTTCATAAGTAATCAGAGTGGAGTAAAATTCAAGAATGATCAAAACATGGATACAATCAAAGCTAGTATCCATAGTAGATATTTTAGACGAAAAGAAGAAATTTCATTTTTAAATTGAATAAGTGTCGTATTCGTGAATAGTATCGATATCGTGAATAAAGGTCGTATACGTGAATAGTAACTCGACACCAAAAGATAAAAATTTCACAAAAACATCATCATGCTTCGTGAATAGTAACTCGTGAATAGTAACTCGTGAATAGTAACTCATGAATAGTAACCCCGTCATGAAAAAGTTCCAAATTTGATAAAATTTTCAACCAATATTTTAAGATAATGATATTGAAGAAATAATATCATTTTGAATAAAATAACATCCCTTACCCGAAAAGACAAAGATTTTAGTTGAAAACAGGATATAGGCTATAACTTGAACTTGCACCAGTATAGCAATACTCAAAATACTCACAAGAATAAACTCGATAATATAGAGAGGAAAACTTGATTTACGGTGTGATTTTCAATTCTAACCTAAGCACCCTATTTATAGGAAATTGCTTAGAACACCAAAGCAGAAAATTTAATAAATTAATAATATATATATATATATTTTTCCAACACACACTTAATTTGCCCAACATCAGCCACCAACCAGCCCACTACACAAGACTAACAGCAAAAAAAACGTTTTTCTAATTTTTAATATTTTAAACTTCCAGAAATTAATTATTTCGAAGCTTCGGAACTTCAATAATTCATAATAAATAGCCCTTTTATCAGAAAATTCGAATCTCGCGTGTTTTTATAGGAAATTCAATTCTTTACAACTTTGCAGAAGAAAGTTTTTTTAAATTCCAAGCAGAAATTGGTAAAGAAATCCACAAAGCAGGCGATTTTACATTTATAATCAAATTTTAATTAATAATTGTGTCCACCAACACACAAAATATGTGTTAAACATTTAATGCCACAAAATACTCTTCCTCCTCATATACTCATATATCCCACATTCAATATAAAAATATCACCGTTAATATATTATTAAAATAATATATTTAAATAAATTATTTTATCGGAAAAAGATAAAATTTCAATTTTCAACAATTGTCACTTTAAAAATTTTCTCCATCTATATCCACATAAAATAAATATTTTCCTCATCATATAAATCAATAATTAATTATTCACAACTAATATTACAGAATCGCGATCTTTGCAACGGTAGCCGTTCCCAGAAAGAGGGGCTTTCAATAAGGATCTCTCCTTCTTGGTAGCATTGATTAGGTGACCAAACCTCTCCTTAGATGTAACTTTCTAGACATTGCCAATAATGTTATCCAATAATATTATTAGGATAATATGAATTATTGTATAGATAATGAAAATAATACGTGTAATGACAATTATTGAAACAACAACAATATAAAATATCAACGCAAACAATTATTAAATCAATAAAATATGTGAGCGGTAATTATCGTAACCATTATTGAGTAGTGGCGCTTTTACGTAAGAATCAATAATTGGTGCAATATCACAGTGTCTTCTTGTGTTTTAACCACAAGGTATTTTAACGAAGATAATTGGTAACAACTACTGCTAGTTATTTTTAAACAACTTATATTTGTCGTTTTTCTTCATCCAATCGCTTTAGTTATGGGGCCCACAAAAGACTGCATACCAGTAAATGCGAATATTCCTCGACGATCTGAATATTCCACGACCAAAATAATATTCTCAAACAATAATGAATATTTTATAACCACTTGTTTATTCGAAATATTTGCGTATTTTATCTATAACTATCCACATTAATCAAATCAACCCTTACTATTTCAAAATAATAAATAGAGGAAAATAAATTTTATTTATTAATAATTTGGGGTCTTACAGCATGGATAATTCGAGGTCGTGATACTAAAGAATATCCTTGGCCTGTAGTGCAGGGATGATTCGACGATGTGGATTAATTATTAAGTGAGTCTCGTGAATGAAATATTAATTCATGGATGTGGTAAAAGTCATCTTTGGTCGTAATGCATAGATGGACTTGTATGATTCTCGACCGAGGATTATTCAAAGTATAATCATGGATAGTAATTGAAAAACACGAATATCCTTGCCCGTAGTGCATGGATAATTCGTGGTCGTGATCTTATTAAGTCGAGTCTCAAACATTATTAGTTTTGATTGTATATCTTTGGCACTGTAGTGCAAAGATGAATTATTAATGAATATCTTTGGCCGGATTGCAGAGATGAATTTAATGTTTTCAACGATAAAGGTATTCAAGGTATCCTCACCTCTTTATCATACCAGGTACGTACGTAAATTTTGAGGGCGAAATTCCATAAGAAGGGGAGATTGTGAGACCCTAGATTTTATAAATAAAGATTTAAATTTCTCAAAATATTTTTTGAATATTAAGGTGTGGATTTGAGATAATGTTATCGTTGGGGGTAGTATTTGAAAATTTTGCAAAGTATGCAAGTTGTTATATAATATTCGATTGGTCGAGAAATATTCTTTTTGTCGGGGAATATTAAATGCGACTACACAATCATTAGTGGACCCACAATGGAAGAAGCGTCGTAGTTAGAAAGCGACAAAAATATTTTATGAAAATAACGGCGGAGGTTTTACCGTTGATCTTTGTTAAACTACCCCGTTAGTAAAAATACGATGTCTGGCGTGGTTGCATGGTAGCACACGGTATTGATTATTGATGCTTATGTGATAAGTCACTCCGGTTATACTCAATTATTGCTCTTTGTAATTCTTTGTGATCATATCTCTCATATTATTGATTCGATTATTGTCACAGTATCATGTGCATAATATGTTATTTTATTAAATCAATAATTGAGACGACAAAGTTATTCATATTATTAAATTGTAATATTTACAATGTTTAGAAGTTCTGTCAAGGAGAGGTTTGGTCATCTAATTGCGCGCCAATAAGGAGAAATCCTTATCGGAAAGCCCCCTCTTTCTTGGAAACAACCTGGTTGTTAAATATTATGAGTTATGATATTAATGATGGATAAGTTCGTGTTGATTAAAGATTAATTTGATAGTTTCATTGTGTTGAAATTATTTGTGTTAAACATTTATTTCGATAGTAATTGATGTCTGGAGGTAGTATTGTTCACTCGAGTATTTGTGACACTTTTTGTGTCGGAATTACTATTCACGAGTCACTATTCATGGGTTACTATTCCCCAAAATTACTATTCACTCTAGTATTGCTCACTCGAGTATTTGGGATACTTTTTGTGTCGGAGTTAATATTCACCGAAATTACTATTCACTCTAGTATTGTTCACTCGAGTATTTGGGACACTTTTTGTGTCGGAGTTACTATTTATGAGTTACTATTCATGAGTTACTATTCACGAGTTACTATTCACCCGGTTACTATTCACTCTATTATTGTGCATTCGTGTATCTGGGTACAATATTATTCCATGAGGAGATGTGCTAATTTTTCAGACCGTTGGTTGAATGAATCAATATGGACCGCAGGTGGAAAGTTATAATAGTGAATCAATATGGGTTGCTGGTTTAAAGTTTTAATAGTAAATCAGTATGGACCGCCGCTTTAAGTTTTAATAGTAAATCGATCTGGATTGTTCGTTTAAAAGTAAATCGATCTGGACCGTTCATGAATTAGTTACTATTCATTCCATTTTTCTATAAATAGAATCTCATTCCTTTTCTTACGAATTCACTGAAACTCTAGAGAGAGAAATTATAGAGAGAAGTTATAGAGAGAAAATCTATAGAGAGAAAGAAAAAGAGTATTCAGCTACTTCACTACTTCTATATCCAGTTCTTTTACGGTAAGGGGTGTTATCCTTTCTTATTCATGAAGAGAACTTCTGTTATTCCATTCTTTATTATTACATTACAATAACACATATCGCATGATACCCTATACATAACCTGTATAAGTGGCATACCCTATACTTGGTGAAGTCTGTTGTTATTCAATTCTTTATCATTACGTTAGAATAACTTTGTATCGCAGCATACCTATATATAACTTTGTATAAGTGGCATACCCTATACTTGGTGAAGTCTGTTGTTATTCAATTCTTTATTATTCTGTTGGAATAACCTGTATGCTTTACTCTATACTTGATGGAATGACGTGTATATGCGGTTTACCCAATACTTGGTGATCTTCTTCTTTTATTCCATTCTTTATTATTATGTTGGAATAACTTTGTTTATCGCGAAATCACCGCATACTTGGTGAAATTCTTTTATTATTCCGTTCTTTATTATTCCGGAATATCTCATCGATTGTGAATTTCACGACACTGGTTCCATATTTATTATTCCGCATTTATTATTCATTTGGGAATAACTTTCATCATGCGGTCTCTATCGCATGCATGGTGAATCCTTCTATTATTCAATTCTTTATTATTCTGTTGGAATAACCTATCTATGTGGATTGCCATATGCATGGTGAATGATCCTTTGTATTCATTCCTTATTAAATTGTAGAAATGATCTGTATACGTGGATTATCGCATGGCGGGTGAAAATCCATTTGCAGTTTCATATATTCTTTATTATACTCGGTTGGTTAAAGTTTTGACATCTATACTCCATGAAATTAGTGGAATATCATTGATATTTGCGCTTCATACAGTATCATTTCATGGAAATATTCTTCTGAGCATTCTTAAATTTTACCTTACAAAGAAGTATCATGTTGACAATTTGGACGTTATTGGTTCCTGGACAAATTAATTCTTGAACTTGTTTTACTGAATTATTATGTCATTATCATCATCCTTATGTTATATTATGTTGAAAGTCATCTTTGGCTTACGTGCATAGATGGACTTAGTATGATTATGACCAGGGATCATTCGGTATAATCATGACCTGTTATAAATAATGTGATAAAAGTCCTCAGTGGCCTGTAATGCATTGATGAATAGTTTTTGGTATGATTATGACAAGGGTTTATTCTGTACAGTCATGACCATTGATGATTTAATGAAAATCCTTGACCGTGGTACAGGGATGATTAGATGTGGTGGTTTATTTATTAAGCTGAGTCTCAGCGACAAAAATTGATGAAAACCTTTTAAAACATAAAAGATAGTAGACTTTATTCTCTACTTGACTCTTTTAATGGATTGCATATTCCGCTGCATTTAAACTTGATGTTTATTGTATATTATCAGTTTAACATTGTTGAAGACTAATGATAATTTATTTTGTATTATCTTAGTCATAATATTTCTTACTGGGCTAGTTGAGCTCACCCTTTCTTTCAATGTTCTCTCTGTGAAATGAGAGCGTAGCGAGGGGACTAGTCGGGGGGACGGGTGATGGTCGGATGATAGTATTAGTAGTCCTCACTATTACGTTAAATAGTGTGACAATAAATGTAACGAGGGCTGAATTTGAGTTTATATACTGTCTATGAGGACTCCATTGAGAATTGATATTGTCTAGAAGACAATATTTGTATTTAAACTCACAGCATATGTTTTGTCGTATTTTACACGACTGCTGTATTATTAGTTTGTATTTAAATTTTGTACCATGTATTTGGCGACTCAAGATGGGTGATGTATACCTAATTTTGGGGGCGTCACAGATGGTACCATTGTAAATAACAGAATTTAAAGATGGGCAATAAAACATAAATATAACTTGACAGCTAATATAATAGGCGGCAAAGCCAAGCCAATTGTAAGAATAATATTATACTATTGGTGGCATAGCCAAACCGGTAATATAATAATAAATTGCAAGAATTTAATTTTACCGTCTCAGTTGGTTAGAGCTTTGTGCTGATAACGTGTTATAAAACTTTAGCAAAGTATAGAAATATATTCTTATAATTACTGCATAAATTTAGAGAGAATAAACAAGAGAAAAGAGAGAAATTCTTCAGAGAGAATTCTTATATTTTCCTTCAGTATTACTTTCCTTATATAGGCAACCAGAAGAGGAGTCACGGGGAGGGGAAGAGGAAAAGGAGAAAGAAGAAGAAAGCACGGGGGGAAAGAAGAAGAGGAAGGCAGAGATTCCCTCATCAGTAGGTAATCACTTTTATAACAATACTTTTATAATTATTCCTGGGAGACTTGTGGCTCCAACAACATAAATTTTGCTATTGTAATATCAACCGGCATAAGAAAGTCAAACTTTTTAAAAAAATGATAACAATAAATAATGACAATATATCTTCATGTTTGTGATCATCATTTTATTATCATACCACACTACTATATTAACAACTTATTATTTTTAGGGGTATATATTAAAAAAAATCTATCCATAATATTTATAAATTAAGTAAACTGAAGTGAAAAAGCTTTCCACTTAACCACATGTAGTCAGTAAAGCTACATTTAAACTCCCGACCTTTTGAGGTGAAGTGAAAAAGTGCTTTCCGTCTTAACTCCGTTACTTCATTTGGCTAAAGACTTATCTGTTAAATTCATCTCTCTCTCTCTCTCTGTTTTTCTAACAAACAAAAAACAGAGTAAATGTGACACCCCCAAAATAAGTATACATCACCCATTCTGAGTTGTCAATACATGGTACAGAAACAACTGCAACTTTATTAATACAACAATAAAACTGTGAGTTTAAATACAAATATTATCTTCTAGACAATATCCATACCCAAATAAATCCTCATCACAATTATTGATACATTATTTTACAAAAATGGTGAGGACTACTAAACAACTCTCTCTAGAACAATCATTCCATACCACAGACTGTACTCATTACATTCTCGCCTCCGAGAAGAAAAATGGAATAAAAAGGAAAAGGGTGAGCTCAACTAGCACAGTAAAGAACATTATGACTAAGATAATATAGAACAAATTGTCGTTAGTCTTCAACAGGGAAATAATCTGATAAAATACAATAGACAACAAGTTTCAGATCAATATTCGCAGCGGAAAATAATAATTCATAGAAGAGTTACGTAGAGAATGAAATCTACTACTATCTATGAATTTAAAAGTCCATCAACAATATTTTATCCCTGTAACATCAATCAATATACATCTTGAATCAAATATTCATCTTTGCACTACAGGCCAAAGATACTCATCAGTTGGTCATGTTCATCTCAACACCTGTTCATCTTTGCACTACTATCCAAAGATATTCATCATAAAATAATTAATCTTTGCACTACAGGCCAAAGATATTCAATTATATCATCATTTAGGACTGAGGATGATAAAAAATATTTTAAAGAAAACGAATCCAGTGAAACAAACGAATAAATATTAAGGATTCGTATCTCGGTTTATACATGTCCAAAAATACCTCATAAATAATCATAGTGGAGTAAAATTCAAGAATGATCAAAACATGGATACAATCAAAACTAGTATCCATAATCGATATTTTGGACAAAAAGGAAAATTTTAATTTTTTGATGAATAGTGCCGTATTCGTGAATAGTGTCGTATACGTGAATAGTAACCCCGACACAAAAAGTTCCAAATTTGATTAAAAGTTCAAACCAATATTTCGGCATAATGATATTGAAGAAGATAATATCATTTAAGAAGAAAATAACATCACTTACCTCGAAAGAATAGTACTTCTAGTTGAAACACCGGATATAAGCTATGACTTGAACTTGCACCGTATAGCAACACTCAAATTATTACAATACTCACAAGAATACGCTCAATATATCGAGAGAGAAAGAGAGAAAAAACTTCAGTTTCTGGTGTGATTTTCAATTCTAACCTAAGCACCCTATTTATAGGAAAATGCTTAGAACACCAAAGCAGAAAATTTAATATAATAATATATTTATAAAATAAATTCACGCACACCTCTTGAGAACTTGAATTCAGCCACCCAAAGTAGCCCACCATAATGACAAAAATGTTTTTTGTTAAAAAATCACTTAAAACTCCAATAATAATAATAATTAATTAATCCGGAACTTCAATAATTCACAATAAATAGCCCTTTTGTCAGAAAAATTCGAGGCTCATGTCTTTTACATAGGAAATTCCATTATCTACAACTTTGCAGAAGGAAATTTTAATTCCAAACAGAAATTGACAGAAATCCACAAACAGGCGATTTTACAGGCTATAATCAAATTTCAGTCAAGAAATGGGGTCCACAGACATGAAAAACATGTTTTAAATATTTTTGGTAACAAAAATACTCCTCCTCCTCATATACTCATATATCCCACATTCATTGTAAAATATCACCATTATTATATTATTAAAATATAATAATATATTTAAATAAATTATTTTATCAGAAAAAGATAAAATTTCAATTTTCAACAATTGTCACGTTAAAAATTTTCTCCATCTATATCCACATAAATGCAATATTTTCCTCATCATATAAATCAATAATTAATTATTCACGAATAATATTCTGAGAATCACAAATCTTGTGACGAGGCGGTTCCAGGGATAGAGGAGGCTTTCCAATAAGGATTTCTACTTACTGGCGCGCAATTAGATGACCTAACCTCTCCTTAGACAGAACTTTCTAGACATTGCCAATAATGTTATCCAATAATATTATTGGATAATATGAATTATTGTCTAGATAATAGAAAATCATGTAGTGACAATTATTGAAACGATAATAATATAAAATATCAACGCAGTAATTATTGAATTAATAAAATAAAATCTTTGAATAATAACTATCGTAACAATTATTTAGTAGTGCCATTTTACGTAAGAATCTATAATTGGTGCAATCTGGTGATATCGTGTTTTAACCCAAGAGTATTTTAACAAGATAATCTGTAATAACTACGTAGATTATTTATAAACAACTTATACTTGTTGTTTTCTTCATCAAATCGCTTTTCAGTTATGGGGCCCACATAAGGTTGCTACTGCCGTTACAAATATTCCCAGACGCTAAAGAAGAATATTCCACGACCAAACGAATATTCCCCGACAAAATATGAATATTTTATAACCACCTGCTTATTTAAGATATTTGCGCATTTTACCCATAACTAATTATATTAATCACATCAACCCTTACTATTTTAAAATAATAAATAGAGGAAATTAAATTTCATTTATTAATAATTTGGGGTCTTACAACCCCCCCCCCCCCCCCCCTCCTTATGAAATTTCGTCCTCGAAATTTACGTACGTACCTGGTGTTTTGAAAAGATGAGGATACCTCGCTTTCGTTTTTCGCATTCCAACTCCCGTGTCATTTCCTCTATAGTATGGTTCCTCCATAAAACTTTAACATGTGGTATGACCTTTGTCGTAGTAGTAGGACATCTTTGTGGCGCCCCAAAATAGGTCCATTCCATACAACCCATTCTCGAGTCGCCAAATACATGGTACATAAATAACTACAACTTTATTAATACATTTGTCGGCAAAATATACATAACATATATATACTATGAGTTTAAATACAATTATTGTCTTCTAGACAATATACATACCCAAATAAATCCCCATCATAATTATTGCTACATTATTTTATAAAATGGTGAGGACTACTAAAAAACTCTCTCTATAACCATCATTCCATACCCCAGACACTGCATTTCGCTACATTCTCGCCTCCCGAGAAGAAAAATGGAACAAAAAGAAAAGGGTGAGCTCAACTAGCCCGGTAAAGAATATTATGACTAAGATAATATACAACAAATTATCGTTAGTCTTCAACAGGGAAAAAACCTAATAGAATACAATAGACAACCAGTTTTAAATCAATCTTTGCAGCGGAAATAATAATTCATTAGAAGAGTTAAGTAGAGAATGCAAACTACTATCTTCTATATATGAATTTAAAAGTTCATCGTCGATATTTTATCCCTGTAACATCAATCAATATATATACGGAATCAAATATTCATCTTTGCACTACAGCCAAAAATATTCATCATTGGTCATGTTCATCTAAACACATGTTCATCTTTGCACTTTACGGCCAAAGATATTAATCGATCGTCGTGTTCATCTCAACACTGCTCATCTTTGCACCACGGCCAAAGATATTCATCAAGAAATCATTCATCTTTGCACTACAAGGCCAAAGATATTCAAGAATATCATCATTTAGGACTGAGGATGATGAAAAAATATTTTAAAGGAAACAAATCCAGTGAAACAAAAGAA
The DNA here is from genome assembly GCA_020205615.1 of Panax quinquefolius. Lineage (NCBI taxonomy): Eukaryota > Viridiplantae > Streptophyta > Magnoliopsida > Apiales > Araliaceae > Panax > Panax quinquefolius. Next base: position 44,731,924 of record CM035156.1, read on the forward strand.
CAATTATTAAGGATTCGTATTTTAAACAATCCAAGTTCAAAAATACTTCATAAGTAATCAGAGTGGAGTAAAATTCAAGAATGATCAAAACATGGATACAATCAAAGCTAGTATCCATAGTAGATATTTTGGACAAAAAGAAGAAATTTCATTTTTTGGTGAATAGTACCGTATTCGTGAATAGTGTCAGATATCGTGAATAGTGTCGAGTATCGTGAATAGTAACTCGACACCAAAATATAGAAATTTCATAAAAAAAATATCTTCACGCTTCGTGAATAGTACTCGTGAATAAGTAACTTCATGAATAGTAACTCATGAATAGTAACTCGTGAATAAGAACTCATGAATAGTAACCCTTACATAAAAAAGTTTCAAATTTGATAAAAATTTCCAACCAATATTCGGCATAATGATAATGATAAGAAATAATATCATTTTGAATAAAATAACATCCCTTACTCGAAAAGACAAGACTTCTAGTTGAAACACAGGATATAAAGGCTATGACTTGAACTTGCACCAGTATAGCAATACTCAAAGTATACTCAAAATACTCACAAGAATACCGATAATATAGAGAGAAAACTTGATTTACGGTGTGATTTTCAATTCTAACCTAAGCACCTATTTATAGGAAATTGCTTAGAACACCAAAGCGTTAAAATTTAATATTAATATATATATATATATATATATATATATATATATATAATCTTCACGCACACCTTTGAATCTGAAATTCAAAGAATTGAACACATGCCTCACACATGCAAAAAATGTTTTTGTAAAAAAATATTTAAAACTTCAAAATTAATTATTTTGGAGCATCAGAACTTCAATAATTCATAATAAATAGCTCTTTTATCAGAAAAATTCAAAACTCGCTACTTTCCATAGGAAATTCCATTATCTACAACTTTGCAAAAGAAAGGTTTTCCAAATTCCAAATGAGAAATTGTAGAAATCCATAAAGCAGGCGATTTTACAAGCTATAATCAAATTTGGTCGATAATTGTGTCCACCAACACACAAAATATGTGTTAAACATTTAATGCCATAAAAATACTCTTCCTCCTCATATACTCATATATCCCACATTCATTATAAAATATCACAGTTAATATATTATTAAAATAATATATTTAAATGAATTATTTTATCGGAAAAAGATAAAATATTAATTTTCAACAATTGTCACATTAAAAATTTTCTCCATCCATATCCACATAAAATCAATATTTTCCTCATTATATAAATCAATAATTAATTATTCACAAATAATATTACGAGAATCACAAGATCTTGGCAACCGGTAGTTCAGGGAAGAGGGCTTTCCAATAAGAATTTCTCTCATCTTGGCAGCGCAATTAGGTGACCAAACCTCTCATTGGATGAACTTTCTAGACATTGCCAATAATGTTATCTAATAATATTATTGAGATAATATGAATTATTGCTTCGATAATGAAAAATACGCGTAATGACAATTATTGAAACAACAACAATATAAAATATCAACGCAATGAATTATTAAATCAATAAAATCTTGAGCATTAATTCTTTGTAACGATTATTGAGTAGTGCCTTCTTCACGTAAGAATCAATAATTGGTGTAATACTGGTGTGCTTCTTTGTGTTTTAACCACCGAAGTATTTTAACAAGATAATATGAATAACTACGTCGTTATTTTTAAACAACTTATATTTGCTGGTTTTCTTCATCCAATCGCTTTACGTTATGGGGCCCACAAAATCTCTTTGGCGAGTGCATTTAATATTCCCGACAAAGAAGAATATTCCACGACCAAACGAATATTCCCGAAACAACAATGAATATTTTATAACCACTTGCTTATTTTGAAATATTTGCGTATTTTACCCATAACTATCCACATTAATCAAATCAACCCTTATTATTTCAAAATAATAAATAGAGAAAATTAAATTTCATTAATAATAAGTTGGGGTCTTACAACCTCCCCTCCTTATGAAATTTCATCCTCGAAATTGACGTCACGTATTGGTGTTTCGAAAAGGTGAGGTTACCTCGCTTTCATTTCCGTTTCCAATTCCCAGGTCATTTCCTCTATAGCATGATTCCTCCACAAAACTTTAACTTGTGGTATGATCTTTGTGCGTAGGACATGCTCCTTCCTATCCAAGATCTTGACTGGTACCTCCTCATACGTTAAGTCTTGGCTATTTCGTCCTAAGTTCTAACTCTATAACGTGGTTCGGGTCTTTCACATATTCTGAAATGCGAGATATGTGAAACACATTATGAACACGAGACATACTCGGAGGTAACGCGAGTCTATAGGCTACATTTCCTACTCTGTCAAGAATTTGAAATGGACCAATAAATTGTGGATTGAGCTTTCCTCTCTTCCCAAATCTTATAACTCCCTTCCATGGAGCAACTCGTAACAATACATGAACCTATATACTAAATTCCACGTCCTTTCGATGAAGATCGGCATAACTCTTTTATCGATCTTGTGCCGTTGTATATCGTTGTCGAATTATTTGGATCTTTTCGGTGAGTCATATCGTCTTAACTCGGGTCCCAACAATGTTGCTTCACCCACCTCATCCCAACATATTGGAGAAACGACATTTTCGTCCATATAATGCTTGAATGGAGCCACACCTATACTTGCACGATAATTGTTGTTATAGGAGAATTCCACCAATGGTAAATACTTATCCTAACCGCCCTTGAAGTCTAGGACACGAGTCTTAATAGATCTTCAAGAGTTTGAATAGTCCTCTCTCGATTGTCCGTCTGTTTGGGGATGGTATCTTAGAACTAAATCGCAAATCCGTGCCCATAGCTTTTTGCAAGCTAACCCAAAATCTTGAAGTGAATCTTGGGTCACGATCCGAAACTATGGATACTGGCATGCCATACAATCTCACAATCTCATCTACGTACATACGAGCAAGACGTTCAAGGGAATAAGTCTCCCGTATCGGCAAGAAATGAGAAGACTTGGTTAATCTATCAACAATAACCCAAATAGCATTGATGCCTTGAGAAACCGTAGGAAGACCCGTAACGAAATCCATGGTAATGTGTTCCCACTTCCATTTCGGAATCTCAAGTGGTTGCAATGGACCCTTAGGTACTAGATGCTCCGCCTTTACACGTTGGAAAGTTAAACACATCGAGATAAACTTTGCAATCTCTCTCTTCATATTGTTCCACCAAAATGTATGTCGAAGATCACGATACATTTTGGTACTTCCAGGATGGATTGCAAATGGTGTATTGTGTGCCTCCGTCATAATTTTGTACTTCAAATCAGAGTCGTTAGGAACACAAAGTGCAGGTGGACTCAAGTATTCCTTCTTCATCAATTCTCGCTTAGGAATAACTCCTTCTTGTACTTTCTTCTTCATATGCATCGCTCTCGGTCGGTGGCTTGAGCAACCTTAACTTTTCTATTAAAGTTGGCTCTACGCGTAAACTTGACATCATCGCACTCATTCCTCGCATATGATCTTCTACTCAACGCGTCAGCTACCACGTTCGCTTTTTCAGGATGGTATTGAATAGTGTGATCGTAGTCTTTCAATAGCTCGAGCCAACGTCGCTGCCGCATGTTGAGTTCTTTTTTAGTGAAGAAATATTTAAGGCTTTTATGGTGCGAATATATCTCCACTTTCTCCCCATATAGATAGTGCCTCCATATCTTTTAGCGCGAAAACGATCTGCGCCAACTCTAGATCATAAGTAGGATAATTCCTCTCATACTCTTTAAGTTGTCATGAGGCATAGGCTATGACTTTCCCACGTTGTATGAGAACACATCCTAACCCTTTGCACGAAGCATCGTTGTAGATAACAAATCCATCCAAACCGGATGGTATTATTAGAACAAAAGAAATAAGTCTCTCTTAAGCTCTTGGAAACTCTTCTCGCATTCTTCGCTCCAAATGAATTTTGTATCCTTTCGAGTTATTTGAGTTAATGGAGTAGCGATCGAGAAAACCCTTCCACGAATCTCCGATAATAACCAATTTAAGCCCAAAAAGCTACGTGACTTTAGTCACCCACTTCGGTTGCTCCAACTTTGTATTGCTTCAATCTTCATTTGGATCAACAGATACTCCATGTGTTTCGACACCACGTGCCCAAGGAATGCTACTTCCTCAAGCCGAACTCGCATTTCTTCAATTTGGCATATAGTTTACTTTCACGAAGCCTTTGGAGTACCGAGCTTTAAATGGTGCTCATGATCTTCACGACTTTTGGAATATATGAGGATGTCATCAATAAAAACAACAACGAACCGATCCAAATATTCCTTGAATACTGGATTCATCATATCCATGAAAGTCATGAGGAGCATTAGTCATCAAGAAAGACATGACTAAGAATTCATAATGCCCATACCGAAGTTCGAAGGCGTCTTTGGAATATCCTCGATTCTAATCTTCATTTGATGATATCCGTAAGCTAAGATCGATTTTTGAAAAGAATTGTGCCCTTGCAATCGGGTCAAACAAGTCATCAATACGAGGTAGAGGATACCTATTCTTAATGGTGACATGGTTCAATTCCCGATAGTCGATCTAAAGTCGCATACTCCGTCTTTCTTTTTACTGAATAAAGCAGAGCACCCCAAGGAGATGTACTGGGGCCAGATGAAACCGATGTCCAACAATTCTCGTAGTTGGACCTTTAACTCTGAAGTTCAATAGAGCCATTCGATATGGGGTTTTAGAAATGGGCTTTGTACAAAGTTCAAGATCAATAAAGAATTCAACTTCACATTACAGGGGTAGGCCAGGAAGTTTTTCAGAAATAATGTCGGGAAAGTCAATAACAACAGAATATTATTCAAATTGGACGTGTCTTTATTCAAATCCATAACATGGGATAAGAAAGCTCGACATCCGCTTTTTCAATAAGCGAATAGCTTTATGATTAGATATGACGGTGATTGATTTTAATGGTTTAGTTGCTTGAATTGCATACAACAGTTGGTTAGGAATATGAAAACTAACAACCTTACGAAAACAATCAATTTTGGCATGATGAGTAGTTAACCAATCAATCCCTAAAATAACATCAAAAGCAAGTATCTTTAAAGAGATAAGGTCAACAGGTAAGGTAATGGTGCCAACTTGAATCAAACAAGATTTATAAGCGGTGGATGTGATGAAAGTTTTCTCTAATGAAGTTTCCACATATAGGTCAAAATCTAATTTCTCGAGTCAAGTTTAAACGTTGAGCACAAGCGGGAGAGATAAATGAATGGGTAAAGACCGGTATCAAGTAAGGTATAAACTTCGCAAGAATTTATAAATAGCTTATTAGTGATCACCTCGTTTGGGTTCCTCACATTTTGACGATCACAACAAACGCTTCTTCCCGGAATCGTTGACTTTGACTTTTTCGGGATGATCTTTTGAGTCACCGTCCTCATTGAACTAGGTTTTTCGCTATCGCATAATCTCGAGCGATATGTCCTTCCTTTCCATAATTATAGCATACCTTGAATCTGTTGTGGACGGTTTGGTGATATGTCCCTCTTTCCCGCATTTATAGCATATATGGGGTGGTCGTTCTCTCTCCCTTAGAACCGATTCTTTCTTAAGACCTTTGTCGTCTTCACATGGTCGTTGTTAAATCTCCTCTTTTAAAATCTCCTCGACTCGCTTCTTCTATTTTCATGGCCATGATTACCACCAGAGTGGTTACCATTTTTGTCCGTTTGTTTCTTTCTCATTTGGTTATCATTATTTACATTATTTGTTATCTCCGTACGATCCTGGTTATGGTCCTCGGTTGAACATACTCGTTATCTCGCTTCTAACAATTGAGCCTTGTTAACAACATCCGAATAGAGAAAATTTATGAGAAATGAGATATTGTCGTATCTGGGGTTTCAAACCTCTCGAAACATCCGCGTCATACGTTCCTCATTCTCCACCAAATGAGGTGCAAACTGGATAACTCGCAAACTTTGCCTCGCATCTTTGAGACACTTGAATCGTGTTGTTTTGTTCTAATCGATGAACTCCACTTCCTTCATATGACGAACACTTTCGGGAAAGTATTTGTCTTTAAATAGTTTCAAACGTCTCCCAAGATATCTTTGAAAAGTACCGGATGGGTACGCTTCACGAGACTCCCACCAATGATTCGCGCTTTGCCACGGAACATAAAGGTGGCGAATGGAACCTTCGTTCCTCTCCGCATCCCAAGACATCGAATATCTTGGTAATTTGCTTGACCCATGTTTACGCCATTATCGGATCCGCTTTCCCTTAAATTCGGTGGTCCCACTCTTTGAACTCGCTTGGTTTGTGATAACACCCGTGAATTGCTATCATTTCCTCCTATATTTTGAACATGAAGTCTCCTCGTTTGATTTTGCATGAACCGCAAAAAGCTTCTAAACATCCCTTCTTTCATCATCGCTTTCGGTGGTGTTGTTCACGGAGAGGAACAATTCCGACTGTTACGCGTTCTCCTCGTTGGTGAGTACAGCGTCTCCACGGTCTCATTTCCATTGTTAATATTCTCACGACATTCTCAAACATTGTCATAAAACAAAGGTTAATTAAGGAAATCAATATATCACATAATATCCTTATATATTGACCAACTAACAAATAAGCTTAGGTAGGACACACTAATGAATGATTTACTCATCTCTCCCTCCTAGTTGTATTCCCCGATCTCGCTAAAGAACATATCCCTAAGCTCGATACCAATGTGGCGCCCCAAAATAGGTCCATTCCATCCAACCCATTACGAGTCGCCAAATACATGGTACATAAAATAACTACAACTTTATTAATACATTTGTCAAATGCAAAATCGACAACATATATCTTTGTGAGTTTAAATACAATTATTGTCTTCTAGACAATATACATACCCAAATAAATCCCCATCATAATTATTGCTACATTATTTTATAAAATGGTGAGGACTACTAAACAACTCTCTCTATAACCATCATTCCATACCCAGAGGCTCGCATTCGCATTACATTCTCGCCTCACGAGAAGAAAAATGGAACAAAAAGGAAAAGGGTGAGCTCAACTAGCCCGATAAAGAATATTATGACTAAGATAATATACAACAAATTATCGTTAGTCTTCAACAGGAAAAAATCTAATAGAATACAATAGAAACCGGTTTTAAATCAATCTTCGCAATGAAAATAATAATTCATTAGAAGAGTTAAGTAGAGAATGCAAACTATTATCTTCTATATATGAATTTAAAAGTTCATCGTCGATATTTTATCCTGTAACATCAATCAATATATATCTGGAATCAACTATTCATCTTTGCACTACAGGCCAAAGATATTCATCAGTTGGTCATGTTCATCTAAACACCTGTTCATCTTTGCACTACGGGCCAAAGATATTAATCAGTCGATCATGTTCATCTCAACACTGTTCATCTTTGCACTACGGGCCAAAGATATTCATCAAGAAATCATTCATCTTTTGCACTACAGTGAAAGATATTGATAATATCATCATTTAGGGTGAGGATGATGAAAAATATTTTAAAGGAAACAAATCCGATTGAAACAAAAGAACAATTATTAAGGATTCGTATTTTAAACAATCCAAGTTCAAAAATACTTCATAAGTAATCGAGTGGAGTAAAATTCAAGAATGATCAAATCATGGATACAATCAAAGCTAGTATCCATAGTAGATATTTTGGACAAAAAGAAGAAATTTCATTTTTAAATTGAATAGTCCGTATTCGTGAATAGTGTCAGTATATGTGAATAGTGTCGTATCGTGAATAGTAACTCAGACACCAAAAGATAGAAATTTCATATAAAAACATCTTCACGCTTCGTGAATAGTACTCGTGAATAGTAACTTCATGAATAGTAACTCATGAATAGTAACTCGTGAATAAGTAACTCATGAATAGTAACCCCGACATGAAAAAGTTCCAAATTTGATAAAAATTTCCAACCAATATTTTAAGATAATGATATTGAAGAAATAATATCATTTTCGAATAAAATAACATCCCTTACCTCGAAAGGCGATTTCTTAGTTGAAACAGGACATATAGGCTATGACTTGAACTTGCCGTATAGCAATACTCAAAGTATACTCAAAATACTCACAAGAATACGCTCGATAATATAGAGAGAAAACTTGGGTTTCGGTGTGATTTTCAATTCTAACCTAAGCACCCTATTTATAGGAAATTGCTTAGAACACCAAAGCAGAAAATTTAATATTAATATATATATATATATATATATATATATATAATCTTCACGCGCACCTTTGAATCTGAAATTCAGCAATTGAACACATACCTCACACATGCAAAAAACGTTTTTTGTAAAAAATATATTTAAAACTTCAAAAATTAATTATTTTGGAGCTTCAGAACTTCAATAATTCATAATAAATAGCTCTTTTATCAGAAAAATTCGAAACTTGCAACTTTCCATAGGAAATTCCATTATCTACAACTTTGCAGAAGAAAGGTTTTCCAAATTCCAAACAGAAATTGACCGAAATCCATAAACGGGCGATTTTACAAGCTATAATCAAATTTCGGTTAATAATTGTGTCCACCAACACACAAAATATGTGTTAAACATTTAATGCCATAAAAATACTCTTCCTCCTCATATACTCATATATCCCACATTCATTATAAAAATATCACAGTTAATATATTATTAAAATAATATATTTAAATGAATTATTTTATCAGAAAAAGATAAAATATTAATTTTCAACAATTGTCACATTAAAAATTTTCTCCATCCATATCCACATAAAATCAATATTTTCCTCATTATATAAATCAATAATTAATTATTCACAAATAATATTACAGAATCACAAGATTGCAACCAGCAGCGGTTCAGAGAAAGAGGGCTTTCAATAAGAATTTTTCTCCTTCTTTGCCGCAATTAGGTGACCAAACCTCTCCTTGGATGTAACTTTCTAGACATTGCCAATAATGTTATCTAATAATATTATTCAGATAATATGAATTATTGCTTCGATAATGAAAAATCTTTGTGTAATGACAATTATTAAAACAATGAAGAATATAAAATATCAACGCAAAGAATTATTAAATCAATAAAATCTTTGAGCGAATAATTTATCGTAACCATTATTGAGTAGTGCCTTCTTACGTAAGAATCAATAATTGGTGAAATACAGGTGTCTTCTTGTGTTTTAACCATAGAGTATTTTAACAAAGATAATAACGATAATAACTACGTCGTTATTTTTAAACAACTTATATTTGTCATTTTCTTCATCCAATCGCTTTTCGTTATGGGCCCACAAAATCTTGCTTCGTAAATACGAATATTCCCCCGACAATGAAGAATATTCACGACCAAACGAATATTCCCCGACAACAATGAATATTTTATAACCACTTGCTTATTTTGAAATATTTGCGTATTTTACCCATAACTATCCACATTAATCAAATCAACCCTTACTATTTCAAAATAATAAATAGAAAAATTAAATTTCATTAATAATAAGTTGGGGTCTTACAACCTCCCTCTTTATGCGATGGCAAGTTTTTGTAATGCGATGATGGATAGTTTTTGGTATGATTATGACTGGGGGTGATTGATTAAGTATAGTCATTGACCATTGATAATTTGATGAAAATCCTTGGTAGTGGTATACATGGATGATTAGATATTATGGTTTATTCATTAAGCTGAGTCTTAGTGATAAAAATTTATGAAAACCTTTTAAAACCTAAAAGATAGTAGACTTTATTTTCTACTTGACTCTTTTAATGGATTGCATATTCCAGCTACTTGATTTAAACCTGGTTGTCTATTGTATTTTATCGGTTTAACACTTTGTTGAAGGCTAATGATAATTTATTACGCATTATCTTAGTCATAATATTTCTTCTTGGGCTAGTTGAGCTCACCTTTTCTTTTCTTTATTCTCTTGAAATGAGAACATAGTTGAGACGAGTCGGAGAGCGGAGTAATGGTCGAGAGGATAGCATTAGTAGTCCTCACTATTACGTGAAATAGTGTGATAATAGTTGTAATGAGGACTCCTTTTGAGTTTGTATAATATCTAGTAGACAATATTTGTATTCAAACTCACGGTTTATATCGTATTATTGTACCACTACGCTTATGTTAGTAAGTTGTATTTGAATTTATGTACCATGTAAGTGGCGACCCAAGATGGGTGACGTATACCTAATTTTGGGGCGCCACGGTTGGTATCGAGCTTAGGGATATGATCCACAGCTAAGATCCGAGATAAGAACTAGGAGGGGAGGCAGGGGAATTCATTCGCTTAGTATGACCTACCTAAGTTTATTTGTTATTTAATTGGTCGATCGAGTATAGGGATAATATTTGATATATTAATTAACCCTTTTGCTTCACAATTTCTCGAGGTGTAATAAGAGTGTAGCTAGGTCGAATGGGAATAATGAGTGGAATAGAGCGGTGGTCATCATTTAGTAGTTATATTTGGTGAATCAACTAGGGTGAGGCGAACCCAACATTGGAAGAGTGTTTGCCACTATTATACAAGATGTCTAATGACATACAACCTCGTGTCATCATAAGATAGGGTTGTGCTCATCCACTTCTTTGAGTATATTTCTGAGCACTACCTATATGATCTTGGTGTTTGTTTGAAGTATAATTCTCAATTTGAGACAGTGGAGATAATGATAAATTAAAAGAAGACTCACCATTGGAAAGAATATGATAGTAATCTTCTCATTTTTCTTTGGGGTCTATTGGGTAAACCAAGGATAATTCTGTGGCCATATGATATCTATCATAACCTAGAAACATGGCCTCCCATGTACGAAGGTTTCCTTGAGCACTTCCCAAAGATTCTAATTTCTAAAACATTTTTTGACTATACATTTATGTAAGGTGTCAATGTGACGTCTTATCAAAGTTGGGATGAAAGTCACGGTTGGTATCGATGTAACGTCTTATCCAAGTCTTGGATAAGAGTAGCGATTTTGAATGATATTTCTATCATTAATAAATTTCTTGACGTATTCTTGAAGATTTCCTAGCCTACCCTAGGCGTGAAATCGAATTTTGTATTGACCCGAAGACAAAACCCATTTCTTAAACCTCAAATATTTCTTCAACTAAAATGAGCAGTTTTTCGTGGTTTATGATGAAAGTCATAATAAAAGCATTGGACTAATGAAAATCATGGGTATCGTAGTATTAGTAAGTGTTATGATGAGTTATGTTGGTTAGTATGTGAAAACATGAAAGTTTCTTAAAATCACAAGGAGTTAAAAACCAGATTTTGGTGAAAAAGCGAAACATGAAATTCAATTAACCAAATCTCTTATTATATTTTGAATTTTTTGAGTGTGGTTAAGTCCTAGAGTTAGATCTATGAGTTACCTAACTAATCCAAGTGGAATCAATGAAAAGGTGTTGTAGATTTTCGTGTGGTGATTTTAGCAAAGGAGTCAAAATTTTAAAATGTCCAAAAAGTGCTTGCCACGTTTTTGTAAGGGCTATTTTGGCCACTTAATTAGCGAGAAAAATTCAGGCCTTTTGGGACATAAAAGTATATGGTATAAAGAACATCGTGTCAAAAATGAGCTCATTCCGACTTAAAATGAGCAAGTTATGACCATTTCAATATTTAGGATTTTTTCGACGAAAAATGCTATAATCGGAGTTCTACAACTCCGATGACCATGAAATTTAAGCTGAAGCTCATATTAACATGTGTAAGGTCCTGCAAAGATTTGGGAATTTTGGAGTTAAACTTGAGGTAGCTAATTTCTTAAGGAATTAATTAGAAATTGATTTTGAAAAATAGTAAATAAATTTTAAAAATTCCGAGAAAAATATATTTTCATCATGGGACTATATTATGCTAAATCCAGAAAAGAAATATTTTTGGGACTGATTTGGTATTTTCATGAAAATAGTTTAATTACTGAACATATGAGTTAAATATGTTATGTGAAGTAACAAAATTGAAAATAAGATTTTTTATGGTAGAGAATCCTATATAGAGTATATGCATATTTTTTGATGAGGATTTGATAATTGGTGATGATATCTTATGAGTATGGCATTTTTGAATGATTAAATGCATTATATGGTAAAGCGTAAACAATTGAGATAAATTGTTTATAAATTTAAGAAGTATTGTTATAATATTAATGATATTAGATTATGAGATTATTAAGTGATTGATAACATGGGGATATTCTTGAATCTCGGATAAATTATATTATAAATGTTTAATATTTATCCTTTATCTCATTTGATTGATTCTTTATATCATTATCCTCATGTTTTATATTATGTTGAAAAAGTCATCTCTGGCTGTAGTGCATAGATGGACTTGGTATGATTATGACCGAGGATTGTTAGGGTATAATCATAACCGTAATTGAAAACACGATTATCTTTGCACGTAGTGCATGGATAATTTGTGGTCGTGATACTAATGAATACACGATTATCTTTGGTAGTAGTGCATGGATAATTTGTGGTCGATGATGCTAATGAATACACGATTATCTTTGTACGTAGTGCATGGATAATTTGTGGTCGTGATACTTAATGAATACACGATTATCTTTGGTAGTAGTGCATGGATGATTTGTGGTCGTGATCTTAATGAATACACGATTATCTTTGGGTAGTAGTGCATGGATAATTTGTGGTCGTGATCTTAATGAATACACAATTATCTTTGGTCGTAGTGCATGGATAATTTGTTGTCGTGAAACTAATGAATACACGATTATCTTTGGCCGTAGTGCATGGATAATTTTTGGTCGTGATACTAATGAATACACGATTATCTATGGCACGTAGTGCATGGATAATTCGTGGTCATGATAATAAAGAATATCCTTGGCCTGTAGTGCAGGGATGATTCGATGATGTGGATTAATTATTGAGGTTTGAGTCTCGTGAATGAAATATTAATTCATGGATGTGGTAAAAGTCATCTTTGGCCGTAGTACATTGATGGACTTGGTATGATTATGACCAGGGATTATTCGGTATAATCATGACCATAATTAAAAACACGAATATCCCTGGCCAGTAGTGCATGGATAATTCGTGGTCGTGATACTAGTCGAGTCTCGGTATTATTGGTTTTACTGAGTTGTATATCTTTGGCTTTGTAGTGCAAAGATGAATTGTTAATGAATATCTTTGGTGGGATTGCAAAGATGAATTTAATGTTTTCAACGATAAAGGTATTCAAGGTATCCTCACCTCTTTATCATACCAGCACGTACCCTAATTTAGAAAGGCGAAATTCCATAAGGAGGGAGATTGTGAGATCCAGATTTTATCAATAAAGATTTAAATTTTGTCGAAATAATTTTTAATATTATGGTGTGAATTTGAGATAATATTATAGTTGTGGGTAGTATTTATAAATTTTGCAAAGTATGCAAGTGGTTATATTATATTCGATTGGTGGGGAATATTGGCTTAGTAGGGAATATTAAATATAACTACTCAATCATTGGTGGATCCCATAATGTAATTATTGTCGGATTGAGAAAATGACAAAAATATTTTATTGAAATAACGGCGGAAGTTTTCCGTTGATCTTTGTTGAACTACTCGGTAGTAAAAAATACGATGTCGTGTGGTTGCATAGTAATATTACGGTATTGATTATTGATGCTTATGTGAGAAGTCACTCGGTTTGATTCCATTATTTTGATTAATAATATGAATTATTATAGCGATAATGACGTTTTGTTTTATTCGTATTATTAACGTAATAAAAGCGAAACATCTTTTATATAAAGCGAATACTTTATTAAAGTTATTCTATAAATAGAATATATTATATTTTATTATGCATAGTGTTGCGTAGTGTTTTGCGTAGTGTTTTGCATAGTGTTGCATAGTGTTTGCATAGTAAAATATTTTTATATAAATAGAATATATGATATTTTATTTAAAAGATTTTGCTTTAAATATGGACCGTCAGATTAAAGTAAATCAATCTGGACCGTTCATGGATTAATCACTATGCATTCTATTTTCCTATAAATAGAAGCTCATTCCTTCATTATTTTCTTACGAATTCACTGAAACTCTAGAGAGAGAAATTATAGAGAGAAGCTATGAGAGAAAATCTATAGAGAAAGAAGAAGAGTATTACAGTACTTATTTACTTTGATATCCGGTGTCTTTTACGGTAAGGGATATTATTTGTTGTACTAAGTAAGGGGTGTTATTCTTTCTTATTCATGAAGAGAACTTCATTATTCCATTCTTTATTATTACATTGGAATAACTGTGATCATGACATACCTATACTTGGTGAAATCCTCTGTTATTCCATTCTTTATTATTCTGTTGGAATAACTTTGTGTCTGTGCATACCCTATACATAATCTGTGTATCGTGGTTTACCCTATACTTGGTGACATTCTTCTATTATTACATTGGAACATCCACATGCGTGTGTTTTTAGGAACTTGGTTCCATCTTTATCATTCATTGGAATATCCTATCATGTGTTTTACAACGGATCCAGTTCCATCTTTATTATTCTATTGGAACATCTGTCGATTGTGAATTTCACGACACGGTTAAGATTATTATTATTACATTGGAATAACTTTGTCTCATCAAGTACCGCATGCATGGTGATTTCCTTTGTTATTTCATTCTTTATTATACCCGGTTGGTTAAAACTTTGACTTATACTCCATGAAATTAGTAGAATATCCTTGATATTTGCGTTTCATCCAAAGATATCTTTTCATGGAAATATTCTTACGATCATTCTTGAATTTTACTCTACAAAACAAAGTATCTTGTTGACAATTTGGGACGTTACTTAATTTCTGGATAAAATAATTCTTGAACTTGTTTTATTGAATTATTATGTCATTATCATCATCCTCATGTTATATTATGTTATCTTTGGCTTACGTGCATAGATGAACTTAGTATGATTATGACCGAGGATCATTCGGTATAATAATGGCTTGTTATAAATGATGTGATAAAAGTCCTCGGTGGCTTTTGTAATGCGGTGATGGATAGTTTTGGTATGATTATGACCGGGGTGATTCGGTATAGTCGCTGACCATTGATAATTTGATGAAAATCCTTGGCCAGTGTATGCGAGGGATGATTAGATATTGTGGTTTATTCATTAAACCGAGTCTTAGTGATAAAAATTTATGAAAACCTTTTAAAACCTAAAAAATATAGTAGACTTTATTTTCTACTTGACTCTTTTAATGGATTGCGATATTCCGCGCAGATTAAACTGGTTGTCTATTGTATTTTATCGGTTTAACACTTTGTTGAAGGCTAATGATAATTTATTCGCATTATCTTAGTCATAATATTTCTTCTTGGGCTAGTTGAGCTCACCCCTTTCTTTCACTTTTTTCTTCGTGAAATGAGAACATTTGGAGACGAGTCGGGGAGCGGAGTAATGGTCCGGAGGATAACATTAGTAGTCCTCACTATTACGTGAAATAGTGTGATAATAGTTGTAATGAGGACTCCTTTTGAGTTTGTATAATATCTAGTAGACAATATTTGTATTCAAACTCACGGTTTATGTCGTATTTACCATTTACAGTTATGTTAGTAAGTTGTATTTGAATTTATGTACCATGTAAGTGGCGACCCAAGATGGGTGACGTATACCTAATTTTGGGGGCGTCACAACTTCCATTTCGGAATCTCAAGTGGTTGCAACGGACCCTTAGGTACTTGATGTTCCGCCTTTACACGTTGACAAGTTAAACACATCGAGATAAACTTTGCAATCTCTCTCTTCATATTATTCCACCAAAATGTATGTCGAAGATCACGATACATCTTGGTACTTCCAGGATGGATTGTAAATGGTGTATTGTGTGCCTCCATCATAATCTTGTACTTTAAATCAGAATCGTTAGGAACACAAAGTCTGGAGTGGACTCGAAGTATTCCTTCTTTATCGATTCTTGCTTCTAGAATAGCACCTTCTTGTACTTTCTTCTTCATAATAATCAGCTTTGGGTCGGTGGCTTGAGCAACCTTAACTTTTTCTATTAAAGTTGGCTCTATAAGTATACTTGACATCATTGCATGGGTCCCCGGAGTCTTGAATTCTATTCTCATCTTTTGTAAATCACTCAAAATGGGCCTTTGCGTTAACAACATTGTACTCGTTCCCGCGTATGATCTTCTACTCAATGCGTCAGCTACCACGTTCGTTTTTCCAGGATGGTATTGAATAGTGTGGTCGTAGTCTTTCAATAGCTCGAGCCAACATCGTTGCCGCATGTTGAGTTCTTTTTGTGTGAAGAAATATTTGAGGCTTTTATGGTCTGAATATATCTCCACTTTCTCCCCATATAGATAGTGCCTCCGGATCTTTAGCGTGAAAAGCATCACGCTAACTCTAGATCATGAGTAGGATAATTCCTCTCATATTCTTTAAGTTGTCGCGAGGCATAGGCTATGACTTTCCCATGTTGCATGAGAACACATCCTAACCCTTTGCCCGAAGCATCACTGTAGATAACAAATCAATCCGAACCAGATTGTATTGTCAGAACAGGTGCCGAAATGATTACGTACATGATTACAACTGTCCATCAATGCACTACGGGCCAATGAGGACTTTTACCACATCATTTGTAACATTACGGTCATGATTACACCGAATAATCCTCGGTCATAATCATACCAAGTCCATCCATTCTCTACGAATACTGAGATGACTTCAAAAAATATAAACATGAGGATGATGACAATGATATAAGAATTCAATAAAACAAGTTCAAGAATTAAGTTATTCAGGAATTAATAACGTCCAAATTGTCAACAAGATATTGTTTTGTGGTGTAAAATTCAAGAATGCTCAGAAGAATATTTCCATGAAAAATACCGGATGAAGCGCAAATATCAAGGATATACCACTAATTTCATGGAGTATAGAAGTCAAAATTTTAATGTTGAGTATAATCTAGAATGGAATAACAAAAGATATCACCATGCATGCGATTACAGCATGTATAAAGTTATTCCCATAATAATAATAACGGAACCAGGTCGGTGAAATTCACACCGACAGGATGTTCCAACAGAATAATAAGTAATGGAATAACAACAGAAATCACCATGCATGCGGTACTTCGCATAGACAGGTTATTCCAATAGAATAATAATAACGGAACCAGGTCAGGTGAAATTCACAACGACAGGATGTTCCAACAGAATAATAAATGCGAAATAATAAATAATGGAACCAGGTCCGGCGTATAGCACAGACATGATATTCCGGCAGAATAATAAAGACGAAATAATAAAAATGGAACCAGGTCCGACGTATAACACAAACAGGATATTCCGACAGAATAATAAAGACGGAATAATAAAAATGGAACCAGAGTCAACAGTAGTATGCACAGACGAGGATATTAAAATGAGAATAATAAAGACGGAATAATAAAATGGAACCAGGTCCGGCGTATAGCACAGACAGGATATTACAACAGAATAATAAAGACATAATAATAGAAGAATGTCACCAAGTATAGAGTATTCCGCGTATACAGGTTATTCCAACAGAATAATAATAAAATGGAATAACAGAAGTTCTCTTCTTGAATACAAAAGAAATAACATCCCTTACTAGTAAAAAGAAGAATATTCAATCGATAGGGTGAGGATTTCTTAAAGAAAACTTATACTATGTTCTTCATTTCAAAGTTTCTTAAAACTCTTAAGGAAATATGCTCAAGATTATAGAAGGAGAATTCTCTGAACTTCTGGTGTGATTTCAATTCTAACTAAGCTTCCTATTTATAGGAAAATGGAATGCATAGTAACTAACTCATGAACGGTCCAGATTGATTTACTTTAATCGACGGTCCATATTTAAAGCAAAATCTTTTAAATAAAATATAATATATTCTATTTATATAAAAAGATTTTTTATCTATGCAAACTCTTATCTACGAGCACTATGCAAATACTATCGCATAATAAAATATAATATATTCTATTTATAGAATAACTTTAATAAAGTATTCATTTTTATATAAAAGATTTTACTACGCAACACTACGCATAATAAAATATAATATAATCTAATTATTATACAATAAAACAAATAACTTTATAAAAGTATTACATTTTATATAAAAAGATGTTTCATTTTATTACGTTAATAATACTAATAAAATAAAACTTATAAATCAACAATAATTGAATCAAATAATGTGAGATCTTATGCAAAGAACTATTGTAGCAATAATTGAACAAAAGCGAGTGACTTCTCACATAAACATCAATAATCAATACTGGTGTGCTACTATGCAACAACAGCGTATTCTTGTACTTTTACTACCGAGTAGTTCAATAGTATCAATGGTAAAACTTCCACCGTTATTTTAATAAAATATTTTTGTCGCTTTTTTCAAAATGATAATAATTAAGTTATGGGGTCCACCAATGATTGTCTTGAGTCATGCGAATATTTCGACACAAAGAATATTTCCCGACCAATAGAATATAATATAACAACTTGCATACTTTGCAAAATTTATAAATACTACCCACAACTATAACATTATCTCAAATCCACATCATAATATAAAAAAAATTATTTCGAGAAAAATTAAATATTTATTCATAAAATCTGGGTCTCACAATCTCCCTCCTTATAAATTTTGCCTCGAAATTTCGTACGACGTACTACTAGTATCTCTGAACGGTGAGGATACCTTGACTTCACTTCAAATTCTAACTCTTGAGGTATAACCTTTGAGTGTTGAATACGATTCTTTTTATCCAAGATTTTAACACATATATCCTCAAACGTTAAATCATCCGCTATCTCGTCCGGTTCTAAATTAATAATGTGGTTCGGGTCGTCCACATATTTACGTAACATCGATATGTTAAAAACGTTATGAACACGTGATAGACTTGGCGGTAAAATGAGTCTATAAGCCACAGTTCCTACTCAATCGAGGATTTCAAATGGGCCAATTAAATCGAGGGTTGAGATTTCCTCTCTTCATTGATTCTTGCTTCTAGAATAACGCCCTCTTAAACCTTCTTCAGTCATCAGCTTCGGGTGTGTAGCTTGAGCGGATTTAACTTTATCGATCAAAGTCGATTCTACTCGTATATTCGTTATCTTCATGTGGGTCCCTAGAGTCTTTAACTCTATCTTCATCATTTGTAAGTTATACGAAATGAGTCTTTGTGTTAACAACATTGCACTTGTAAACGCATACGATCTTCTACTCAACACGTCAGCTACCACGTTCGCTCTTCCACAACGATATTGAATGGTACAATCGTAATCTTCAACAGCTCGAGTCAACGTCTTTGGCGCATGATACGTTCATTTTTTAAATAAAGAAATATTTGAGGGTTTAAGAAATGGGTTTTGTACTGGGGTCAGTACAAAATTCGATTTCACGCTCTAGGAGTAGGCTAGGAAGTCTTCAGGAATACGTCGAGAGATTTATTAACGATAGAAATATCATTCAAAACTGTGACCCTCATCCAAGGCTTGGATAGTACGTCACATTAATATCAACTGTGACTTCTATCCCTTAACCTGGATAGCACCTCACAATGATACCTATCAACTTGCCATCTTCATTCACAATGTCACCTATAGAAAGTCTGGCTTTGGTGCATTCCACACAAAGAAGTCAACAATTAAAGGATCAGGGCTCTTTACTTAGGGCTTGATATGACAATGATTGACTTTAGTGGTTTGGTTACTTTGAATTCGCATAACAGGTTGGTTAGGAGTATGAAAGCTAACAACCTTACAAAAAGCATGATGAGTAGTTAACCAATCATTTCCAAAATCGCATCAAAGGCAAGTATTTTCAAAGAGATAAGATCGACAGGTAACGTGAAAGTGTTAATTTGAACAAGATTTATAAATAGTGGAGGTAACGAAGGTTTCTCCCAACTGAGTTTAAACAGATATATCAAAGTCTAACTTCTCCGGAGTTAACTTCAAACATTGAACACAACTAGGTGAAATAAAAGAGTGAGTAGAATCGGTATCTAACACGGTATAGACTTCGCAAGAGCTTATGACTAACATACCCGTGATAATTTTATTCAGGATCCTCGTCACGAGAAAAAAAACGCTCTCTCTTAAACTACCGGCTTTGCCTTATCTGGGACATCCTTTGGCATCACTATTCCAGCTGGACTTAACTTCACCATACGAAAAAATCGAGCTAGGTGTCCTTCTCATCCGCAATTAAAACACGCTTTGGATTGCTGCGTACAGTTTGGACGGATGTGTCCCTCTGTCCGCATTTAAAACATACGATCGGTGGTCATTCTTCTTCCTTTGAAACGGGTGCTGATGCCGACGTCTTCATGTCATTGTTGAACCTTCTCTTCTTGAAATGTCCATTCTTATTGTTGTGGCCATGATTACCACCGAAGTGGTTACCATTCTTGGCATGATAATTTCCCCCACGATGGTTATCATTGTTCTGATGACCGTTACCACCGGTATGATTATTATCGTGTTGTTGGTCGTTGCCTTTTGGTTGTGTTGACTCATTATCGCGCTCCAATAACTGAGCCCTATTCACAACATCTGAATATAAACAAAGTTTGTGAGAAATGAGGTATTGGCGTATATTGGGTTTCAACCTCGCAGAAACATTAGCGTCATTCTCTCCTCATTATCGACCAAATGGGATCAAACCGGGATAACTCATGCAAACTTAGCCTCGTATTGCGACACGGTCGTGATGTTTTGCTCGACTTGATAAATTCCACCTCCTTCCGTGTGACGAATGCTTTCGGGAAAGTACTTGTCATTGAACGACTCTTGAAACTTCACCCAAGACATCTTGAGTCGTCGTTTGGGTACATTTCTGATTCCCATCGATGATCTACTTCTTCACGCAATATAAAGGTGGCGAATGGAACCTTTTGCTCCTACGAGCATTCAAGACATCAAATATCTTGGTAATCTGCTTTATCCACGTCTCGCCTTAAGTGGTTACGGCTTTCCCAAAACTCCGGTGTTCCAGCTCCTTGAATTGCTTAGCGATGACCGTAGTAGTGGGTTGCCATTGTTTCCACTGTATATTATGGATGAGGGCGCCTTCGCTTGGTTGTTGCATGAATTGCTCCTTGAGCTTTGCTTAGCGGTGACCGTTAGAGAGTTATCAGTGTTTCTACCTGCATTTTGGACAGGAGCTGCCTTCGTCTGTTGTTGCATGAATTGCATAAAGCCTCTGACCATCTCATCATTCACCATTTCATCGGTGTTATTGTTTTCATGAGGATTATTGTCCTCTGGTTGCATATTACCCTGAGCATTGATCATTGGTGACTCAATGGTCTCATGTGCTTCATTGATTATCTCAACATTCTCGGATGCCATTTTCGAATACTACCACAAAACAAGGATTAGATAACATATCACATATTATCCCTATACTATGACCGACCAATTAAATAACAAATAAACTTAGGTAGGTCATACTAGCAAAGGAATTCCCCGTCTCTCCCCTCCTAGTTCTTATCTCACACCTTAGCCAGGGATCATATCCCTAAGCTTTGATACCAACTGTGACGCCCCCAAAATAGGTATACATCACCCATCTTGAGTCGCCAAATACATGGTACAAAATTTAAATACAAACTAATAATAATGACGATCGTGTAAAATACGACAAAACATATCTTTGTGAGTTTAAATACAAATATTGTCTTCAGGCAATATTCATTCTCAAATAGAGTCCTCGTTACATTTATTATCACACTATTTTACAGAATAGTGAGGACTACTAAGACACCATCTCGAACCATCACTCTGTTCCCCGACTAGTCCTAGCTACGTTCTCATTTCCTGAAGAGAACAGTGAAAGAAAGGGTGAGCTCAACTAGTCAAGCAAGAAATATTATGACTAAGATAATGCAAAATAAATTATCATTAGCCTTCAACAATGTTAAACTGATAAAATACAATAGACATCAAGTTTAAGCTGCGGTGGATCAAGCGATCCATTAAAAGAGTCAGTAGAGAATAAAATCTACTATCTTTTATGATTTAAAAAGTTTTTCATCACTTTTATCATTTGAGACTCACGACAATAAATAATCCACATCATCCCCGCACTACGGCCGAGGATATTCATTAGAGGTCACGACCACAAATTCCATGCACTACGGGCCGAGGATATTTGTGTATTCATCAATGGTCATAATAGCCATGATCGTACCATAAGCGTCCATCGATGCACTACTGGGCCAATGAGGACTTTTACCACATCATTTTTAACATTACGGTCATGATTACACCGAATAATCACAGTCATAATCATACCAAGTCCATCCATTCTCTACTGAAGCCACGAGATGACTTTCAAAAAAATATAAACATGAGGATGATGACAATGATATAAGAATTCAATAAAACAAGTTCAAGAATTAAGTTATTCGAGGAATTAATAACGTCAAATTGTCAACAAGATATTGTTTTGTGGTGTAAAATTCAAGAATGCTCGGAAGAATATTTCCATGAAAAAATCTTGGATGAAGCTTGAAATATCAATGATATTCCACTAATTTCATGGAGTATAGAAGTCAAAATTTTAATGTTGAGTATAATCTAGAATGGAATAACAAAAGATATCACCATGCATGCGGTACTTGCATGTAGGCGAGTTATTCCACATAATAATAATAACGGAACCAGTGGTGAAATGAAACACCAACATGATGTTCAACGAGAATAATAAGTAATGGAATAACAACGAAATCACCATGCATGCGGTACTTTTGCATAGGCAAGTTATTCCAGCGAATAATAATAACTAAACGGTCGGTGAAATTCACTGCAAGATGGGATGTTCCAACAGAATAATAATTGCGGAATAATAAATGATGGAACCGAGTTACAGATATAGCACAAACGAGGATATTTAGGTGAGAATAATAAAAGCGAAATAATAAAAATGGAACCATGTCCACAGTATAGCACGTAGGCGAGGATATTAAAACGAGAATAATAAAGACGGAATAATAAAAATGGAACCCAGTCCGGCGTATATACAGATGCAGACAGGATATTAAAACCAGAATAATAAAGCGGAATAATAAAAATGGAACCAGTCACAGTATAGCATGTACGAGGATATTCAATGAGAATAATAAAAGCAGAATAATAAGAAGAATGTCACCAAGTATAGGGTATTAAGCGTATCTGAGTTATTCAATGAGAATAATAATAAAATGGAATAATGAAGTTCTCTTCTTGAATACAAAAGAAATAACATCCATCCACTAGTAAAAAAGAAGAATACTCGATCGATAGGGTGAGGATTTTCTTAAAGAAAACTTATACTATGTTCTTTATTTCAAAGTTTCTTAAAACTCTTAAGGAAATATGCTCAAGATTATAGAAGGAGAACTCTCTGAACTTCTGGTGTGATTTCAATTCTAACTAAGCTTCATATTTATAGGAAAATGGAATGCATAGTAACTAACTCATGAAAGGTCCAGATTGATTTACATTAATCTGACGGTCCATATTTAAAGCAAAATCTTTTAAATAAAATACAATATATTCTATTTATATAAAAAGATTTTTACTATGAAAACACTATGCATGCACTATGCAAACACTATGCATAATAAAATATAATATATTCTATTTATAGAATAACTTTAATAAAGTATTACATTTTATATAAAAAGATTTTACTATGCAAAATACTATGCAACACTATACATAATAAAATATAATATAATCTAATTATTGTCTACAATAAAACGAATAACTTTATAAAAGTATTACATTTTATATAAAAGATGTTTACATTTTATTATGTTAATAATACTAATAAAACAAAACTTATAAATTAACAATAATTGAATCAAATAATGTGAGATCTTATCGTATTTGTTGTAGCAATAATTGAACAAAAGCGGAGTGACTTCTCACATAAACATCGATAATCAATACCGCAGTGTTACTTCATGATCAACAACGCAGCATATTCTTGTACTTTTACTACAAAGAGTAGTTCAAGCAGTGATCAAGCGGTAAAACTTCCAGCGATTATTTTCAATAAAATATTTTTGTCGTTTTCTCGATCAGGATAATAATTACATTGTGGGGTCCACCAATGATTGTCTTGAGTAAATGCGAATATTCTCAAACACAAAGAATATTCCCTGACCAACCGAATATAATATATCAACTTGCATACTTTGCAAAATTTATAAATACTACCCACAACTATAACATTATCTCAAATCCACACCATAATATAAAAAAATTATTTCGAGAAAAATTAAATATTTATTCATAAAATCTGGGGTCTCACAGTTCTATTCCCCGATCTCCGCCAGAGATCATATCCCTAAGTTCTGATACCAACTATGACGCCCCCAAAATAAGTATACATCACCCATTCTGAGTTGTCAATACATGGTACAGAAATAACTACAACTTTATTAATACAACAATAAAACTATGAGTTTAAATACAAATATTGTCTTCTAGATAATATCCATACCCAAATAAATTCTCATCACAATTATTGATACATTATTTTACAAAAATGGTGAGGACTACTAAACAACTCTCTAGAACCATCATTCTATACCCCGACTTGTACTCGCTACATTCTCGCCTCCTGAGAAGAAAAATGGAACAAAAAAGAAAAGGGTGAGCTCAACTAGCCCAGTAAAGAACATTATGACTAAGATAATATAGAACAAATTATCGTTAGTCTTCAACAGCGAAAAAATATGATAAAATACAATAGACAATAAGTTTTAGATCAATATTCGCAGCGGAAAATAATAATTCATAGAAGAGTTATGTAGAGAATGAAATCTACTACTATCTATGAATTTAAAAGTCCATCAACAATATTTTATCCCTGTAACATCAATCAATATACATCTTGAATCAAATATTCATCTTTGCACTCTGCCAAAGATATTCATCGATTAAGTCAGTGTTCATCTCAACACTGTTCATCTTTGCACTCACGGGCCAAAGATATTCATCATAAAATCATTAATCTTTGCACTACAGGCCAAAGATATTCAATTATATCATCACTTAGGACTGAGGATGATGAAAAATATTTTAAAGAAAACGAATCTAGTGAAACAAACGAATAAATATTAAGGATTCGTATCTCGGTTTATACATGTCCAAAAATACCTCATAAATAATCATAGTGGAGTAAAATTCAAGAATGATCAAAACATGGATACAATCAAAACTAGTATCCATAATAGATATTATGGACGAAAAGGAAAATTTTTATTTTTCGATGAATAGTGTTGTATTCGTGAATAGTGTCGTATACGTGAATAGTAACCCCGACACAAAAAGTTCCAAATTTGATTAAAAGTTCAAACCAATATTTCGGCATAATGATATTGAAGAAGATAATATCATTTAAGAAGAAAATAACATCACTTACCTCGAAAGAATAGTACTTATAGTTGAAACAGGATATAGTATTATGACTTGAACTTGCAAGTAGATAGCAAACACTCAAAGTATTACAATACTCACAAGAATACACTCAATATATCGAGAGAGAAAGAGAGAGAAAACTTCAGTTTCTGGTGTGATTTTCAATTCTAACCTAAGCACTCTATTTATAGGAAAATGCTTAGAACACCAAAGCAGAAAATTTAATATAATAATATATTTATAAAATAAATTCACGCACACCTCTTGAGAACTTGAATTCAGCCACCCAAAGTAGCCCACCATAATTACAAAAACGTTTTTTGTGAAAAAATTACTTAAAACTCCAAAAAAAAATAAAATTAATTAATCCAGAACTTCAATAATTCACAATAAATAGCCCTTTTATCAGAAAAATTAGAGGCTCGTGCCTTTTTCATAGGAAATTCCATTATCTACAACTTTACAGAAGGAAATTTTTCCAAATTTCAAACAGAAATTGACTGAAATCCATAAACGGGCGATTTTACAAGCTATAATCAAATTTCAGTCAAGAAATGGGGTCCACGGACATGAAAAACATGTTTTAAATATTTTTGGTAACAAAAATACTCCTCCTCCTCATATACTCATATATCCCACATTCATTGTAAAAATATCACCATTATTATATTATTAAAATATAATAATATATTTAAATAAATTATTTTATCAAAAAAAGATAAAATTTCAATTTTCAACAATTGTCATGTTAAAAATTTTCTCCATCTATATCCACATAAATGCAATATTTTCTCATCATATAAATTAATAATTAATTATTCACGAATAATATTACAAAATCACAATCTGCATAACCAGTAGGTTCAGGGATAGGGGACTTTCCAATAATAAGGATTTCTCTTCTTTGGTGCAAGCGCAATTAGATGACCTAACCTCTCCTTAGACAGAACTTTCTAGACATTGCCAATAATGTTATCCAATAATATTATTCAGATAATATGAATTATTGCTCCGATAATAGAAAATACTATGTAGTGACAATTATTGAAACGACAATAATATAAAATATCAACGCAAACAATTATTGAATCAATAAAATAAAATATTGAACAATAACCTCGTAATAATTATTGAGTAGTGCCTTCTTACGTAAGAATCAATAATTGGTGCAATACAGGTAATGTCTTCTTGTGTTTTAACCATAGAGTATTTTAACAAGATTATCTGTAATAACTACGCCGTTATTTATAAACAACTTATACTTGTCATTTTCTTCATCCAATTACTTTTTACATTATGGGGCCCACAAAATTTGCTACCGTCGCATTTAATATTCCCCACGACAACAAGAATATTCCACGACCAAACGAATATTCCCAGATAAAATATGAATATTTTATAACCACCGCTTATTTAAGATATTTCAGCATTTTACCCATAACTAATCATATTAATCACATCAACCCTTACTATTTCAAAATAATAAGTAGAAAATTAAATTTTATTTATTAATAATTTGGGGTCTTCTGATAAGAAACATGAAATTGCATGAAATGCAGCGAAACAACTGCATGAAATGGGTTCCTCTGAACATAAATAGCAACAAACTATGATTCATTAATTCCACAAACTATGCAAAGACCTAATTTATAAAACAGAAGACAAACTATAAAATATAAACCTTATAAAATCATTTCCATATAGCATTATTAGATTCAAAAACATCTCAATACCCATTAAGATGAATCAAAAGTGCATAGACCTACAGGTAGCCAATTCAGTTTACAATAATAACCCATCAAATATTTAACAAACTCAGTTCAGAAAAACTATAAAATCTGATGTGACGCCCTCAAAATAGGTATACATCACCCATCTTGAGTCCACAAATACATGGTACAAAATTCAAATACAAACTAATAATACAGCAGTAGTGTAAAATACGACAAAACATATGCTGTGAGTTTAAATACAAATATTATCTTCTAGACAATATCCATTCACAAATAGAGTCCTCGTTACATTTATTATCACACTATTTAACAGAATAGTGAGGACTACTAGCTAACACTATCATCCCGAACATTACTCCGTTCCCCGACTCGTCCCAGCTACGTTCTCATTTTCTGAAGAGAACAGTGAAAGAAAGGGTGAGCTCAACTAGCCCAGCAAGAAATATTATGACTAAGATAATGCAGAATAAGTTATCATTAGTCCTCAACAATGTTAAACTGATAAAATTCAATAGACATTAAGTTTAACTGCAGCGGATCAAGCAATCCATTAAAAGAGTCAAATAGAGAATAAAATCTACTATCTTTTATGATTTAAAAAGTTTTTCATCACTTTTATCACGAGACTCAGCTTAATAAATAATCCACATCATCCACACTTTTCTGCCGAGGATATTCATTAGGTCGCGACCACAAATTCCATGCACTACGGGCCAAAGATATTTGTGTATTCATCAATGGTCATGATCATGCCAACAACTGTCCATCAATGCACTACAGGCCAATGAGGACTTTTACCACATCATTTGTAACATTACGGTCATG
Organism: Panax quinquefolius; assembly: GCA_020205615.1. Classification (NCBI taxonomy): domain Eukaryota; kingdom Viridiplantae; phylum Streptophyta; class Magnoliopsida; order Apiales; family Araliaceae; genus Panax; species Panax quinquefolius. Next base: position 44,759,955 of record CM035156.1, read on the forward strand.
ATTACACCGAATAATCCCTGGTCATAATCATACCAAGTCCATCCATGCTCTACAGTCCACAGATGACTTTCAAAAAATATAAACATGAGGATGATGACAATGATATAAGAATTCAATAAAACAAGTTCAAGAATTAAGTTATTCAGGAACTAATAACATCCAAATTGTCAACAAGATATTATTTTGTGGTGTAAAATTCAAGAATGCTCAGAAAAATATTTCCATGAAAGGATACTGGATGAAGCGCAAATATCAAGGATATTCCACTAATTCCATGGAGTATAGAAGTCAAAATTTTAACCAACTGAATATAATAACGAAAGGAATAACAAAAGAAATCACCATGCATGCGGTACTTCGCATAGACAGGTTATTCCAACAGAATAATAATAACGGAACCAGGTCAGGTGAAAATCACACCAACAGGATGTTCAGCGAATAATAAATAATTAAAATGGAACCGGTCCGGCAGTATAGATATGAGCATGAGGATATTCCAATGTAATGAATGAATAATTAAAAGCGAAACCAGTCCAGGTGTATATACAGATGAGGATATTCCAACAGAATGAATGAATAATTAAAAGCGGAACCCGGTTCCACAGTATAATATGAGACGAGGATATTCCAATGCAGAATAATAAAAGATGAGAATAATGAAGAATGTCACCAAGTATAGGGTGAGCACAGCGTATACAAAGTTATGTATAGGGTATGCCTCGTATACTGAGTTATTCAACGAGAATAATAAAGAATGGAATAACATAAGGATTTCACCAAGTATAGGGTAAGCCATTATCACGAAAAGTTATTCCAATGAATAAATAAGAATGGAATAACAGAAGTTCTCTTCATGAATAAGAAAGAATAACACCCCTTACCGTAAAAGAAGAATACTCCGACTTATAGGGTGAGGATTTTCTTAAAGAAAACTTATACTATGATCTTCACTCAAAGTTTCTTAAAACTCTTAAGGAAATATGCTCAAGATTATAGAAGGAGAATTCTCTGAACTTCTGGTGTGATTTCAATTCTAACTAAGCTTCCTATTTATAGGAAAATGGAATGCATAGTAACTAACTCATGAACGGTCCAAATTGATTTACTTTAATCTGACGGTCCATATTTAAAGAAAAATCTTTTAAATATAATATAATATATTCTATTTATATAAAAAGATTTTTACTATGCAAACACTATGCAGGAACTATGCAAATACTATGCATAATAAAATATAATATATTTTATTTATAGAATAACTTTAATAAAGTATTACATTTTTATATAAAAAGATTTTACTATGCAAAATACTATGCAACACTATGCATAATAAAATATAATATAATCTAATTATTATCTAATAAAACGAATAACTTTATAAAAGTATTACATTTTATATAAAAGATATTTCTATTTTATTACATTAATAATACTAATAAAACAAAACTTATAAATCAACAATAATTGAATCAAATAATGTGAGATACTATGCAAAGAACTATTGTAGTAATAATTGAACAAAAGCTGAGTGATTTCTCACATAAATATCAATAATCAATATTGTAACTACTACGCAACCACGCGTATTCATCGTACTTTTACTACTGAAGAGTAGTTCAGCAAAGATTAACAGTAAAACTTAAAGTCGTTATTTTTAATAAAATATTTTTGTCATTTTCTCAATTAAACAATAATTCCGTTGTGGGGTCCACTGATGAATGTAAGTCGTGCTGAATATTCCCCACACAAAGAATATTCCCACGACCAATCGAATATAATATAACAACTTGCATACTTTGCAAATTTTATAAATATTACCCATAACTATAACATTATCTCAAATTCACACCATAATATTAAAAAAATTATTTCAAGAAAATTAATTCTTTATTCATAAAATGGGGTTTCACATCTGAATTGACAACAAAGAATATTTAAAACTTCCCACGAGTTTGATTATAAAGGAATGGATTTACATTGCACTGCTTCGGGAGAATTTGAATGAGACGCCGCTTGAGAATGCTAGCAGGAGTATATTTATTAATTTGTATTAAAAATTCCGCGTGATTTGAGAAAAAAGTCTGCAATAACTTGATATTCAAGTCCATTCTCACGAATACCCGGTGATTAAAGAATTCCAAGAAAGCGAGTCTCAAAAATTATTTCATCAAACACTTTTTGGCATCACCCATTTGTGCACTTTTCCCATACATAGAAATTAACGCACCACAAACAGATGTATCAAACAAATACCCGTCCTTGTAACAAAGCGCTTGAATTTGTTTCCCAGATTCTAACATCTTTGGGACTTCAATGGCAAACAAAGTATTAATCATAGTATGTTTCTCCATTCTGGGTATTCAAATTCAAACCCCCACCCTCCAAACTTGCTCTTGGGCAATATCTCAAACACTTGGTGTGCAAATTAACTCACAATGCCTCAAATTGAAGAATGAAAGCCAAATATGGTGAAAAACAGATAAAAGTTGCTTACCCACACTAATTGATGTCTTTGTGTAATGAAATTGAAGTTGTGGGTAACCAATTAACATCTGATCGAAAAACTCAATTTGCTTCAAATTCAACCTCTCCATTCCTCATGAACCCATTAATTAAACAATTCCAAGACACAATATGGGAACCGACACAACACAACATGTACCTGCCATTGCATTATGACGTACCTCACCAGAACTCACTACGCTTTATTAAACATTGATTTAACACATGGAATCCCAACCACCAAAGAAAAAAAAAGTGACCCGTTTGGAAACACTTTTTACAGAAATCTTTTCAATTATACAAATCTATTTACAAATTATTCTTTATCTAAAACAAATTAGGTAGAAAAAAATCAATTTGGAAGGATATATAGCTCTCGAAGAAGTGCCGGTAAGCGGATCTAGAAGTGCCCGAAAAGCTTGGATTTAGAAGTGTCGGTAAGCCACAGATCTCTGTGGGTTCATATACTCAAGAAACGAAGCCACAACACTCTCGGTGTAAATCGTCGAGGTGAGTTCTCGAGACAGAAATGATGACACTGTGGCGCCCCAAAATAAGTATACATCACCCATTACGAGTTGTCGATACATGAATGCAAGAAACAACTACAACTTTATTAATACAACAATAAAGCTGTGAGTTTAAATACAAATATTATCTTACAGACAATATCCATACCCAAATAAATCCTCATCACAATTATTGATACATTATTTTACAAAAATGGTGAGGACTACTAAACAACTCTCTCTAGAACCATCATTCCATACCCAGGCTCGTATTATTACATTCTTGCCTCCCCGAGAAGAAAAATAGAACAAAAAGGAAAAGGGTGAGCTCAACTAGCCCGGTAAAGAACATTATGACTAAGATAATATAGAACAAATTATCGTTAGTCTTCAATGAGAAAAAATCGATAAAATACAATGAGCAATAAGTTTCGGATCAATATTCGCGTGACGGAAAATAATAATTCATAGAAGAGTTACGTAGAGAATGAAATCTACTACTATCTATGAATTTAAAAGTCCATCAATAATATTTTATCCACTGTAACATCAATCGATATACATCTTGAATCAAATATTCATCTTTTGCACTACTGGGCCAAAGATATTCATCGATTAATGTTAAATCTCAACACACTGTTCATCTTTGCGATACGGGCCAAAGATATTCATCATAAAATCATTAATCTTTGCACTACTGAGGCCAAAGATATTCAATTATATCATCATTTAGGGTGAGAATGATGAAAAATATTTTAAAGAAAATGAATCGATTAAACAAAGCGAATAAATATTAAGGATTAAGTATCTCGGTTTATATCATGTCAAAAATACCTCATAAAAATAATCATAGTGGAGTAAAATTCAAGAATGATAAAATATGGATACAATCAAAACTAGTATCCATAATAGATATTTTAGACGAAAAGGAAAAATTTTATTTTTCAATGAATAGTGTAATCGATTCGTGAATAATGTCGTATCGTGAATAATTGTCGTATATCGTGATTAGTAACCCCGACACAAAAAGTTCCAAATTTGATTAAAATTTCAAACCAATATTTCGGCATAATGATATTGAAGAAGATAATATCATTTAAGAAGAAAATAACATCCCTTACCTCGAAAGAATAGTACTTCTAGTTGAAACACCGGATATAAGCTATGACTTGAACTTGCACCGTATAGCAACACTCAAAGTATTACAATACTCACAAGAATACGCTCAATATATCGAGAGAGAAAGAGAGAGAAAACTTCAGTTTCTGGTGTGATTTTCAATTCTAACCTAAGCACCATATTTATAGGAAAATGCTTAGAACACCAAAGCAGAAAATTTAATATAATAATATATTTATAAAATAAATTCACGCACACCTCTTGAGAACTTTAATTCAGCCACCCAAAGTAGCCCACCATAATGACAAAAACATTTTTTGTGAAAAAATCACTTAAAACTCCAAAAAAAAATAATAATTAATTAATCCGGAACTTCAATAATTCACAATAAATAACCCTTTTGTCAGAAAAATTCGAGGCTCATCTCTTTTTATCGGAAATTCCATTATCTACAACTTTGCAGAAGGAAATTTTCCTTAATTCCAAACAGAAATTGACTGAAATCCACAAACGGGCGATTTTATAGGCTATAATCAAATTTCAGTCAAGAAATGGGGTCCACAGACATGAAAAACATGTTTTAAATATTTTTGGTAACAAAAATACTCCTCCTCATATACTCATATATCCCACATTCATTGTAAAAATATCACCATTATTATATTATTAAAATATAATAATATATTTAAATAAATTATTTTATCAGAAAAAGATAAAATTTCAATTTTCAACAATTGTCACGTTAAAAATTTTCTCCATCTATATCCACATAAATGCAATATTTTTCTCATCATATAAATCAATAATTAATTATTCACGAATAATAATATTAGGAATCACAATCTTGACAACGGGGCGGTTCCGGGATAGAGGGCTTTCAATAAGAATTTCTCCTTCTTGGTAGCCTTGATTAGATGACCTAACCTCTCCTTAGGCGAACTTTCTAGACATTACCAATAATGTTATCAATAATATTATTAGGATAATATGAATTATTGCTCAGATAATAGAAAATCTTTGTGTAGTGACAATTATTGAAGCAATGATAATATAAAATATCAGCCTTGATAATTATTGAATCAATAAAATAAAATCTTGAACAATAACTCTGTAACAATTATTGAGTAGTGCCTTCTTTACGTAAGAATCAATAATTGATGCAATCACAGGTGTCTTCTTGTGTTTTAACCAATTTAGTATTTTAACAATATTAACGGTAACAACTCACGCAGTTATTTATAAACTACTTATACTTGTCGTTTTCTTCATCCAATCGCTTTTTCGTTATGGGAATTTTACAAAATTTGCTGGTCGTAAATGCGAATATTTCCGACAATAAAGAATATTCCACGACCAAACGAATATTCCCCGACAAAATATGAATATTTTATAACCACCTGCTTATTTAAGATATTTACGTATTTTACCCATAACTAATCATATTAATCACATCAACCCTTACTATTTCAAAATAATAAATAGAGGAAATTAAATTTCATTTATTAATAATTTGGGGTCTTACAACCTCCCCTCCTTATGAAATTTCGTCCTCGAAATTGACGTACGTACCTGGTGTTTCGAAAAGGTGAGGATACCTCGCTTTTATTTCCATTTCCAACTCCCAGGTCATTTCCTCTATGACATGGTTCCTCCATAGAACTTTAACTTGTGGTATGACTTTTTGTCGTGGGACATGCTCCTTCTATCAAGATCTTGGTGGTACCTCTTCATATGTTAAGTCTTTGGCTATCTCTAAATGGGTTCTAACTTCGATAACGTGGTTCGGGTCTTTCACATATTTCTGAAGCACAGGACCGTGTGAAAAACATTATGAACACGAGGCATACTTGGAGGTAGCAGCGAGTCTATAGGCCACATTTCCTACTCGGTCGAGAATCGAAATGGACCGATAAATCGTAGATTGAGCTTTCCTCTTTTCCCAAATCTTATAAATCCCTTCCATGGAGCCACTGCAACAATACATGATCCCCGATACTAAATTCACGTCCTTTCGATGAAAATCGCATAACTCTTTTGTCGATCTGTCTTGGTTTGTATCGTTGTCGAATCATTTAGATCTTTTAAAAGTATCATACGTACCAACTCGGGTCCCAATAATGTTGTTTCACCAACCTCATCCCAACATATTGGAAGCGACACTTTCGTCCACATAATGCTTGAATGGAGCCACACCTATACTTGCACGATAACTTTTGTTGTAGGAGAATTCCACCGATGGTAAATACTTATCAAGCGCCCTTGAAGTCTGGGACATAGAGTCTTAATAGATCTTCAAGAGTTTGAATAGTCCTCTCTCGATTGTCCGTCTGGTTTGAGGATGGTATCGAATCGAATTGTAAATCCGTGCCCATAGCTTTTTGCAAGCTAACCCAAAATCTTGAAGTGAATCTTGGGTCACGATCCAGAAACTATGCATCTTGGCATGCCATGCGATCTCACAATCTCATTTACATACATATGAGCAAGGCGTTGAGGAATAAGTCTCCGTATCGGGAAGAAATGAAAGCGGAACTTGGTTAATCTATCAACAATAACCCAAATAACATTTATGCCTTGAGAAACCATGGGAAGACACGTAACGAAATCCATGGTAATGTGTTCCCACTTCCATTTCATAATCTCAAGTGGTTGCAACGGACCCTTAGGTACTTGATGTTTCGCCTTTACACATTGACAAGTTAAACACATCGAGATAAACTTTGCAATCTCTCTCTTCATATTATTCCACCAAAATGTATGTCGAAGATCACGATACATCTTGGTACTTCCAGGATGGATTGCAAATGGTGTATTGCCCATAGCTTTTTGCAAGCTAACCCAAAATCTTGAAGTGAATCTTGGGTCACGATCCAAAACTATGGATACTGGCATGCCATGCAATCTCACAATCTCATTTATATACATATGAGCAAGACGTTCGAGGAATAAGTCTCCCGTATCGGAAGAAATAAGCGGAACTTGGTTAATCTATCAACAATAACCCAAATAGCATTTATGCCTTGAGAAACCATGGGAAGACCCGTAACGAAATCCATGGTAATGTGTTCCCACTTCCATTTCATAATCTCAAGTGGTTGCAACGGACCCTTAGGTACTTGATGTTCTGCCTTTACACATTGACAAGTTAAACACATCGAGATAAACTTTGCAATCTCTCTCTTTATATTATTCCACCAAAATGTATGTCGAAGATCATGATACATCTTGGTACTTCCAGGATGGATTGTAAATGGTGTATTGTGTGCCTCCATCATAATCTTGTTCTTTAAATCAAAATCATTAGGAACATAAAGTCTGGAGTGGACTCGAAGTATTCCTTCTTCATCGATTCTTTCTTCTGAAATAACACCTTCTTGTACTTTCTTCTTCATAATCATCAGCTCCGGGTCGGTGGCTTGAGCAACCTTAACTTTTTCTATTAAAGTTGGCTCTATGCGTATACTTGACATCATTGCATGGGTCCCCGGAGTCTTGAATTCTATTCTCATCTTTTGTAAATCATTCAAAATGGGCCTTTGCGTTAACAACATCGTACTCGTTCCTGCGTATGATCTTCTACTCAATGCGTCAGCTACCACGTTCGCTTTTCCAGGATGGTATTGAATAGTGTGGTCGTAGTCTTTCAATAGCTCGAGCCAACATCGCTGCCGTATATTGAGTTCTTTTTGTGTGAAGAAATATTTGAGGCTTTTATGGTCTGAATATATCTCCACTTTCTCCCCATATAGATAGTGCCTCCGGATCTTTTAGCGAAAGCAGCATTTGCATGACTCTAGATCATGAGTAGGATAATTCCTCTCATATTCTTTAAGTTGTCGCGAGGCATAGGCTATGACTTTCCCATGTTGCATGAGAACACAACCTAACCCTTTGCCCGAAGCATCACTGTAGATAACAAATCCATCCGAACCAGATTGTATTGTCAGAACAGGTGCCGAAATGAGTCTCCTCTTAAGCTCTTGGAAACTCTTCTCGCATTCCTCGCTCCAAATGAATTTTGTATCCTTCCGAGTTAGCTGAGTTAATGGAGTAGCGATTCGAGAAAACCCTTCCACGAATTTCCAATAATAACCAGCTAGGCCCAGAAAGCTACGTTCTTCGGTCATCAACTTTGGTTGCTCCCAACTTTGTATTTCTTGATCTTGGCGGATCGACGGATACTCCATTTTTAGACACCACATGCCCAAGGAATGCTACTTCCTCAAGCGAACTCGCATTTCTTCAACTTGGCATATAGCTTATTTTCACGAAGCCTTTGGAGTACCGACTTCAAATGGTGCTCATGATCTTCACGACTTTTAGAATATATGAGGATGTCATGATAAAGACAACAACGAATCGATCTAAATAGTCCTTGAATACTCGGTTCATCATATCCAAAAAGCGCAGGAGCATTAGTCGATCAAAAGACATGACTAAGAATTCATAATGCCGTCTAGAGTTAAAGCGGTCTTTGGAATATCCTCGGTTCTAATCTTCAAATTTGATGATATCGAGCGAAGATCGATCTTTGAAAAGAATTGTGCTCCTTGCTGTTGGTCAAACGGTCATCAATCTGAGGTAGCGGATACCTATTCTTGATGGTAACATGGTTGATTCAGATAGTCAATACATATCGCATACTCTCTCGTCTTTTTTCTTTACAAATAAAGCAGGAGCACCCCGAGGAGATGTCTTGGGGCCGAATGAAAGCGATGTCCGATAACTCACATAGTTGGAACTTTAACTCCACGAAGTTCAATAGGAGCCATTCGATATGGGGTTTTAGAAATGGGCTTTGTACCGGGTTCAAGATCAATAAAGAATTCAACTTCACGTTAGGGGTAGGCGGGAAGTTCTTCGAGAAATCGTCGGGAAAGTCGATAACAACGAGAATATTATTCAAATTTGGCGTATCTTTATTCAAATCCATAACATGGGCTATGAAAGCTTGACATCCATTTTTGATAAGCGAATAGCTTTATGACTTGATATAGCGGTGATTGATTTTAGTGGTTTAGTTGCTTGAATTCAACTAACTTGGTTGATTAGGAATATGAAAACTAATGACCTTACGAAAACAATCAATTTTGGCGTGATGAGTAGTTAACCAATCAATCCTAAAATCACATCAAAAGCAAGTATCTTTAAAGAGATAAGGTCGAAAAGGTAATGTGATGGTGCTGACTTGGATTGAAACAAGATTTATAAGCGAGTGGATGTGATGAAAGTTTCTCTAGCGGAGTTTCCGAGATAGGTCAAAGTATAATTTCTCTGGAGTCGAGTTTAAAAGTTGACCTGGCGGAGAGATAAATGAATGGGTAACCAAGGTATCAAGTAAGGTATAAACTTGCAAGAATTTATGATTAGCTTACCGTGATCACCTCGTTTGGGTTCCTCGCATTTTGACCGATCACGACAAGCGCTTCTTCGAGGGCAGATTGACTTTGACTTTTACGGGGATGACCTTGTGAGTCACTTGTCCCCATTGAACTAGGTTTACTTCTGCGTCTGATCTCGAAGCGATATGTCATTCCTTTCCACAATTATAGCATACCTTGAATTGTTTGTGGCGAGTTTGGTGATATGTCCCTCTTTCCGCATTTGTAGCATCGACCGACCGGTGGTCGTTCTCCTCCCTGGAACCGATTCTTCTTTGGTCTTAAAGTCTTTGCATTGTCGTTGTTGTACCTTCTCTTTTAAAATCTCTTCACGACTCGCTCCTTCTATTCTCATGTCCATGATTACCACGGAGTGGTTACCATTTTTGTCCGTCTTTTTCTTTCTCCATTGGTTATCGTTGTTACATTATTTACTATCTCTCGGTATGATTACGGTTGTGGTCCCTCGGTTGAGCGTACTCGTTATCTCGCTCTAATAATTGAGCCACATTGACAACATCTCGAATAGAGAAAATTTATGAGAAATGAGATCTTGGCGTATGTCGGGTTTCAAACCTCTCGAAACATCCAGCGTCATCGTTCCTCATTCTCCACCTGAATGAGGTCTGAAACTGGATAACTCATGAACTTCGCCTCGTCTTTGGGACACCATCATTATTATTCTTCTCGGTTTAATAAACTCCACTTCCTTCGTATAGTGAACACTTTCAAGAAAGTATTTGTCATTAAATAGTTCTGAAATGTCTCCCAAGACATCTTTGGCGGAAATTTGGGTGGAGTGCGCTTCACTGATTCTCACCGATAATCGCCTTTCATTCTGGAGGAACATAAAAAGGTGGCGAATGGCACCTTACAACTCCTCTGTGCATCCTAAGACATCGAATATCTTGGTGATTTGTTTGACCACGTCTCACTTAATCGGATCCGGTTTTCCCGAATTACGGTGGTCCCGATTCTTTGAAGCTGTTTGGGTTTGTGATAACTTGGTGAATTGCTATCATTTTCTCTCTGTATTTTGAACACGAGTCTCCTCGTTTGATTTTGCATGAAGCTGCAAAAAGCTTCTAAACATCCCTCGTTCATCATACGCTTTCGATTGGTATTGTTCACGGGAAGAACATTGCCGACTGTTTACGTTCTCCTCGTTAGTAAGTCTGAGGCATCTCCACGGTCTCATTTACTCCCTTTGTTAACATTCTCGGTTGCCATTCTTAAATCTTGCCATAAAACAAGGGTTAATTAAGAAAATCGATATATCACATAATATCCTATATCTTGACCGACTAACAAATAAGCTTAGGTAGGACACACTTAGCGAAGGTTTTACTCGTCTCTCCCCTCCTAGTTCTATTCCCCGATCTCGGCGGAGATCATATCCCTAAGATCGATACCATTTGTGGCGCCCCCAAAATAGGTATACATCACCCATTACGAGTTGTCGATCGTAGATGCGAGAAGCAACTACAACTTTATTGTCTGACAATAAAACTATGAGTTTAAATACAAATATTGTCTTACAGGCAATATCCGTACCCAAATAAATCCTCATCACAATTATTGATACATTATTTTTACAAAATGGTGAGGACTACTAAACACTCTCTCTAGAACCATCATTCCATTTACCCCAGGCTCGTACTCATTTACATTCTCGCCTCACGAGAAGAAAAATGGAAAAAAAGGAAAAAGGTGAGCTCAACTAGCCCGATAAAGAACATTATGACTAAGATAATATAGAACAAATTATCGTTAGTCTTCAACGAGGAAAAAATCGATAAAATCTGATAAATGACAAGTTTTGGATCGATATTCATGACGAAAATAATAATTCATAGAAGAGTTACGTAGAGAATGAAATCTACTTACTATCTATGAATTTAAAAGTCCATCAAAAATATTTTATCCTGTAACATCAATCGATATACATCTTGAATCAAATATTCATCTTTTACTACAGGGCGAAAGATATTCATCGATTAAGTCGTATTAAATTTAAACACTGTTCATCTTTGCACTTCTTATCGAAGATATTCATCATAAAATCATTAATCTTTACTACTATAGGCCAAAGATATTCAATTATATCATCATTTAGGGTGAGGATGATGAAAAATATTTTAAAGAAAAGCGAATCGGTGAAACAAGCGAATAAATATTAAGAATTAAGTATCTCGGTTTATATATGTCCAAAAATACCTCATAAATAATCATAGTGGAGTAAAATTCGAGAATGATCAAAACATGGATCTGATCAAAACTAGTATCCATAATAGATATTTTAGACGAAAAAGAAAATTTTCATTTTAGATGAATAGTGTTATATGATAAGTGAATAGTGTGAAAGTATCGTGAATAGTAACCCCAAACACAAAAAGTTCCAAATTTGATTAAAAGTTCAAACCAATATTTTGGCGTAATGATATTGAAGAAGATAATATCATTTAAGAAGAAAATAACATCCCCTTACCTCGAAAGAATAGTACTTTAGTTGAAACACCGGATATAAGCTATGACTTGAACTTGCCAAGTATAGCAACACTCAAAGTATTACAATACTCATAAGAATAATAAACTCGATATATCGAGAGAAAGAGAGAAAACTTGAGTTTACGGTGTGATTTTCAATTTTAACCTAAGCACCTATTTATATAGAAAATGCTTAGAAACATGAAAGCGAGAAAATTTAATATAATAATATATTTATAAAATAAATTCACGCACACCTCTTGAGAACTTTAATTCAGCCACCCAAAGTAGCCCACCATAATGACAAAAATGTTTTTTGTGAAAAAATCACTTAAAACTCCAAAAAAAATAATAATTAATTAATCCGGAACTTCAATAATTCATAATAAATAGCCCTTTTATCAGAAAAATTCGAGGCTCATGTCTTTTTCATAGGAAATTCCATTATCTACAACTTTGCAGAAGGAAATTTTTCCAAATTCCAAACAAAAATTGACTGAAATCCACAAAGGGACGATTTTACAGGCTATAATCAAATTTCAGTCAAGAAATGGGGTCCACAGACATGAAAAACATGTTTTAAATATTTTTGGTAACAAAAATACTCCTCCTCATATACTCATATCCCACATCCATTGTAAAAATATCACCATTATTATATTATTAAAATATAATAATATATTTAAATAAATTATTTTATCGAGGAAAAAGATAAAAATTCAATTTTCAACAATTGTCGCGTTAAAAATTTTCTCCATCTATATCCACATAAAATACAATATTTTTCTCATCATATAAATCAATAATTAATTATTCACGAATAATATTACGAGAATCGCAATCTTGTGACGAGGTGGGTTCGAGGATAGAGGTACATCGATAAGGATTTCTCTGGCTTGGTGGCGTAATTAGATGACCTAACCTCTCCTTGAGGCGAGAACTTTCTAGACATTGCCGATAATGTTATCAATAATATTATTAGGATAATATGAATTATTATCAGATAATAGAAAATCTTTGTGTAGTGATGATTATTGAAGCGATGATAATATAAAATATCATCAATGACGATTATTGAATCGATAAAATAAAATCTTGAACAATAACTTCTGTAACAATTATTGAGTAAGTGCCTTCTTACGTAAGAATCAATAATTGGTGCAATCTTGTGTATCTTCTTGTGTTTTAACCACAAAAGTATTTTAACGGTGATATTAGCAGTAACAATCTACTGTAGATTATTTATAAACAACTTATACTTGTCGTTTTCTTCATCGATCGCTTTAGTTATGGGGCCCACTGAAATTTGCTTGTGAGTAAATACGAATATTCACAAACCAATGAGAATATTTCCACACCAAACGAATATTCTAGATAAAATATGAATATTTTATAACCATTTTAACTTATTTAAGAGATATTTGAGCATTTAATTTACCCATATTATTTTAATAATATTTGTAAGATAGTTGTAAAACTTATTCAAAATTAATGAAATTGCCGGGGAAATTTTTCTATTTATTATTTTGAAATAGTAAGGGTTGATTTGATTAATGTGGATAGTTAGGGGTAAAATATGAAATATTTCAAAATATTGCAGATTGGATTCTTATAGGCACTACTTAATAAAATGAAAATTGATTGATAATCGAGGAATTTTATATTATTGTTGTTTTGATAAATTGTCATTAATGATTTTCCATTATAGACAATAATTCATATTATAAATAATATTATTGGATAACATTATTTGATCAAGAAAGTTACTGTCTAAAGAGAGGTTTGGTCACCTAATTGCTTGTGATGAATATAGCGAAAGCCCTTTTCTGGGATGCAGTTATCAATATAATATTTTAAATATTATTTTGAATAATTAATTATTGATTCATATGATAAGAGAAAATATTGATTTTATGTGAATATGATGGAGAAATTTTTTGATGATTGAAATTGAAATTTATCTTTTTGATTATAATTATTTAAAATATTATTATAAATAATATAATAATGGTGATATTTTATAATGAATGTGGGATATATAAATTATATGAGGAGAAGAAATTTTTGATTTAAAACATATAAACATAAATAAAAATAGCGATGTAAAAGTTATGGAGATTTGATCGATTTTTGGAGTGGAAAAAAGGAATTTTGGAAAAAATTTATTTGAAAGTTGTGAAATTGAATTTCCTATAAATAATCACGAGATTTGAATTTTTGATAAAAGGCTATTAATATGAATTATTGAAGTTCAGCTTCGAAATAATTAATTTTGGAAGTTTTAATTATTTTTATTAAGAAAACGCGTTTTATTGTTTTTAGCACATGTGTGGGTGAAGGTTGGACCAGATTTGTGTGCGTAGGAAATTTGATATATATATATTATTATTATATTAAATTTTACTACTTTATGTATTCTAGCATTTTCCTATAAATAGGGTCTTGGGTTAGAATTGAAAATCACAGAAGCTGAAGTTTTTTCTCTCTCTATATTATTGGCGTATTCTTGTGAGTATTTTGAGTATAATTTGAGTATTGCTATCTGATTGCAAGTTCAGTCATAGCCTTTATATCGGTGTTTTGAATTAGAAATCTTGATCTTTCGAGGTAAGGGATATTATTTTTTTTAATGATATTATTTCTTGATATCATTATCTTTGAAATATTGATCTGAAGTTTTTATCAAATTTGGAACTTTTTTGGTGTCGGAGTTACTTATTCACATGTATATCTGACCTTTATTCACGTATCTGATTATTTTATTCACGAATCTCAACTATCTTATTCAATTCGAAAAAAAAAAATTTTTCCTTTTTTGTCTAAAATATCTATTGTGGATACTAGTTTTGATTGTATCCATGTTTTGATCATTCTTGAATTTTACACCACTATGATTATTTTTGAGGTATTTTTGGACATGGATAAAAGCAAAAGTACGAATCCTTAATCCTTAATCCTTGTCATTTTTGTTTCCTTTGGATTCGTTTTTCTTTAAAATATTTTTCATCGTCCTCGGTCTTAAATGATGATATTATTGAATATCTTTGGCTGTAGTCAAGATGAATGATTTCGATGAATATCTTTGGCCGTAGTGCGAAGATGAGCAGTGTTTAGATGAACATGAACGGTGATGAATATCTTTGGCTTTGTGTGCAAAGATGAATATTTGATTCGGATGTATGTTGATTGATGTTACTGGGGATAAAAGATGAGCGATGAACTTTTAAATTCATACATAGAAGATAGTAGTTTGCATTCTCTTAACTCTTCTAATGAATTATTATTTCCTTGAATATTGATTTAAAACTTGTTGTCTATTGTATTCTATTATTTTTTTCCTGTTGAAGACTAATGATAATTTGTTGTATATTATCTTAGTCATAATATTCTTCTTGGGCTAGTTGAGCTCACTTCTTTTTTTTTTTGTTCCATTTTTCTTCTCGGGAGGCGAGAATATAGCGAGTGCGAGTTGAGGTATGGAATGAAGGTTACAGAGAGAGTTGTTTAGTAGTCCTCACCATTTTGTAAAATAATGTATCGATAAATGTGATGAGGATTTATTTGAGTATAGATATTATCAGAAGATAATATTTGTATTCAAACTCGAGTTTCTTGTTGTAATAATAAAGTTGTAGTTGTTTACATGCCATGTATTGACAACTTCGAATGGGTGATGTATACTATTTTGGGGGCGTCGCGGTTGGTATCGAGCTTAGGGATATGATCTCTGGCGGAGATGGGGAATAGAACTAGGAGGAGAGGCGAGTAAATCCTTTCGCTAGTGTGTCTACTAGCTTATTTGTTAGTTGGTCGGTATATAAGGATATTATGTGATATATTGATTTCCTTAATTAACCCTTGTTTTATGGCGGTGTTTTGAGAATGTCGTGAGAATATTATGATGGAAATGAGGAAGTGAGAGCCTTTATACTCACCAACGAGGGAGAAGCGTGTGCAGTGGCAATGTTCCTCTGTGAACAAACTTCTTGGCGAGATGATGAGCGAGGGGATGTTTAGAAGCTTTTTGTAGTTCATGCAAAAATCAGACGAGGAGACTTCGTGTTCAAAATCTGAGGAGAAATGATAGCAATTCACGGGTTATCATGGCGAAAGCGATTCGAAGTTGGGACCACGAATTTAAGGGAAAGCGAGATCCGATCATGGCGGAAACATGGATCAAACAAATTACAAGATATTCGATGTCTTGGGATGCGGAGGAACGAAGGTTCCATTCGCCACCTTTATGTTAAAGTGGCGGCGGAATTCTGGTGGGAGATGCGTGAAGCGTACCCATCAGCCGCTTTTCGGCATGTCTTGGGAGCGTTTGAAAACTATTTAATGACAAATACTTTCACGAAAGTGTTGCGTCATATGAAGGAAGTGGAGTTCATTGATTAGAACAAAACAACGTGGCGGTGTCTCGATGCGAGGCAAAGTTTGCGAGTTATCGAGTTTGCACCTCATTTGGTGGAGAATGAGGAGCGTATATGATGGATGTTTTGAGAGGTTTGAAAACGGTATCGACGATATCTCATTTCTCATAAATTTTCTCTCTATTCGAGATGTTATTATGAGGCTCGATTGTTAGGCGAGATACTTGAGTATGTTCAATCGAGGACCATAACGAGGATCGTACAGAGATAGCGGTCAGCAGAATAATGATAACGGCGGAGAAAAAGCGAAGCCGGACAAAATGGTAACCACTCTGGTAGTAATCATGGCCGTGAAAATAGAAAAAGCGAGTCGGGAGGAGATTTTAAAAAGGAGATTTAACAGCGACCGTATGAAGGCAGCAGTCTTGGTGACAAGCTGGTTCTAAGGGAGAAGCGACCACCCGGTCGTATCTGCTACAAATCACGGAAAAGAGGGACATATCGGTCAAGCGCCCTAGCAGTTCAAGGTATGCTATAATTGTGGAAAGGAAGGACATATCGCTTTCGAGATTATGCAGTAGCGAAACCTAGTTGGTGAGGGCGGTGACTCAAAAAACATATCCCAGAAAAGTCGAAAGTCAGCGATTAGGGAAGGCGTTTGTTGTATTTGGTCAAAATCGAGGAACCCAAGCGAGGTGATCACGGGTAAGCTATTTATAAATTCTTGCAAAGTTTATACCTTACTTGATACTGGGTGCTACCCATTCATTTATCTCTCTGCATGTGCTCAGCGTTTAAACTTGACTCAGGAGAAATTAGACTTTGACTATCTGTGGAAACTCCGTTAGGAGAAACTTTCATCACATCCACTTTGTTTATAAATCTTGTTTGATTCAAGTTGGCACCATCACCTTACACATTGACCTTATCTCTTTAAAATACTTGCTTTTGATGTGATTTTAGGGATTGATTGGTTAACTACTCATCATACCAAAATTGATTGTTTTTCGTAAGGTTGTTAGTTTTCATATTCTAACTTGACTTTGTTATGCAATTCAACAACTAAACCATTAAAATCAATCCTTTGTCATATCTAATCATAAAAGCTATTCGTTTATTGAAAAAGCGGATGTCAAGCTTTCTTAGCCCATGTTATGGATTTGAATAAAGACACGTCAAATTTGAATAATATTCTGTTGTTATTGACTTTCTGGCGTATTTCTGAAGAACTTCCGGTCTACCCCAGGCGTGAAGTTGAATTCTTTATTGATCTTGAACTTTGATACAAGCCCATTTCTAAAACCCCATATCGAATGGCTCTATTGAACTTGAGGAGTTAAAGGTCCAACTACGAGGAATTGTTGGACATCGGTTTCATTAGTCTAGTACATCTCCTTGGGGTGCTCTGTTTTATTAAGTAAAGAAGAAAAGCGGGGTATCGACTTTGTATTGACTATCGAGGAATTGAACCATGTCACCATCAAGAATAGGTATCCTCTACCTCGTATTGATGACTTGTTTGACCCGATTGCAAAGAGGCACAATTCTTTTCAAAAATCGATCTTAGATTACGGATATCATCAATTTGAAGATTAGGCGAGGATATTCAAGCGCCTTTAGAACTCGAGTGCGGGCATTATGAATTCTTAGTCATGTCTTCGGATTGACTAATGCTCCTGCGGCTTTCATGGATATGATGAAGCCAGAGTATTGAGGAATATTTGGATCGATTCGTTGTTGTCTTTATTGATGACATCCTCATATATTCAAAAGCGTGAAGATCGTGAGCACCGTTTGAAAATTTGGTACTCAAAGGCCGTGAAAACCAACTATATGCCAAATTGAAGAAATCACGAGTTACGGCGAGGAAGTAGCATTCCTTGGCGCGTGGTGTCGAAACATGGAGTATCTGTTGATCGTGAAGATTGAAGCAATCTGAAAGTTAGAAGCAAGCAGAAGTCGGTGGTTGAAATCACGTAACTTTTTGGGCTTATTTGGTTATTATCGGAGATTTGTGGAAGGGTTTTCTCGAATCGCTACTCCATTAACTTCGACTAACTAGGAAGGATACAAAATTCGTTTGGGCGAAGAATCGAGAGAAGAGTTTCAAGAGCTTAAGAGGAGACTCATTTGATTTTATTACAACAATACCATCACGGTGCGGATGGATTTGTTATCTCTGGCGATGCTTGAGCGAAAAGGGTTAGGATGTGTTCTCATGTGGCGTGGGAAAGGCGTAGCTTATGCCTCGCGACAACAAAAGAATATGAGAGGAATTATCCTACTCATGATCTAGAGTTAGCGGTGATCGTCGTTTCTTGTTAAAGATATGGAGCCTTATCTATATGGGAGAAAGTGGAGATATATTCGGACATATAAAAAGCCTTAAATATTTCTTCACTCAAAAGAACTCAACATCTGGCGTGACGTTGGCTCGAGCTATTGAAGACTACGACCACTATTGATACCATCTGGAAGCGAGCGTGGTAGGACGCGTTGAGTAGAAGATCATATCTTGGGAATGAGTGCGATGATGTCAGAAGTATATCGTATGAAAATGACTTTAATAGAAAAAGTTAAGGTTGCTCGAGCCACTGCAGGCAGGAGGTGATCGTATGAAGAAGAAATCTGAAGGAGCTATTAGGGCGAGAATTGATGAAGAAGGAATACTTGAGTCACTCTCTAGACTTTGTGTCCTAACGACTACGATTTGAAGTACAAGATTATGATGGAGGCTGCTGATACACCATTTGCAATCCATCACGGAAGTCTTAAAATGTATCGTGATCTTGACATACATTTTGGTGGAACAATATGAAGAGAGAGATTGCAAAGTTTATCTCGATGTGTTTAACTTGTCAGCGTGTAAAAGCGGAGCATCTAGTACTAAGGGTCCGTTGCAACCACTTGAGATTCCGAAATGGAAGTGGGAACATATTACCATGGATTTCGATTACGGGTCTTCTACGGTTTCTCAAGGCATCAATCTATATTTGGGTTATTGTTGATAGATTAACCAAGTCTGCTCATTTCTTCTTAAATCACGGAGACTTATTCCTTGAGCGTCTTGCTAGTATATGCGTGAATGAGATTGTGAGGTTGCATGGCATACTGTATCCATAGTTTGGATCGTGACCCAAGATTCACTTCAAGATTTTGGGTTAGCTTGCAAAAAGCTATAGGCGCGCAGTTTGCGATTGATTTGGCATACCATCCTCAAGCAGACGAATGATCGAGAAGGACTATTCAAACTCTTGAAGATTTATTAAGACTACGTGTCCTAGACTTCAAAAGGCGGTTGGGATAAGTATTTACCATTGGTGGAATTCTCCTACAACAATAGTTATCGAGTGAAGTATAGGTGTGGCTCCATTTGAAGCATTATATGGGCCGAAAGTGTAGCTCTCCGATATGTTGGGACGAGGTGGGTGAAGCAACATTGTTGGGACTTTAGAGTTAAATGCGTATGACTACGGAAAAGATCCAAATGATTCGACAAGCGTATACAAATGGCTGAAGATCGACAAAAGAGTTATCACGGATCTTCATCGAAAGGGCGTGGAATTTAGTGTGGGGATCGTGTATTGTTGCGAGTTGCTCCATGGAAGGGAGTTCAAGATTTGGAAGAGAGGAAAGCTCGATCCACGATTTATTGGTCCATTTCAAATTCTTTGGTAGAGTAGGAAATGTAGCCTATAGACTCGCGTTACCTCAAGGTATGTCTCGTGTTCATAATGTGTTTCACATATCTCGTACTTAGTAAATATGTGAAAGACAGAACCACGTTATAGAGTTAGAGCCGGACGAGATAGTAGAAGACTTAGCGTATAAGGAGGTACTGTCGAGATCTTGGATAGGAAGGAGCATGTCCTACTGTATGAAAGGTCATACCACAAGTTAAAGTTACGTGGAGGAATCATCTTATAGAGAAATGACACTGGGAATTGGAAAGCGAAATGAAAGCGAGGTATCCTCACCTTTTGAAACACCGAGTGCGATGCGTCGATTTCGAGGACGAAATTTCATAAGGAGGGAGAGTTGTAAGACCCCTGACTTATTATTAATGAAATTTAATTTTCTCTATTTATTATTTTGAAATAGTAAGGTTGATTTGATTAATGTGGATAGTTAGGGGTAAAATCATAAATATTTCAAAATAGCAGTGGTTATAAAATATTCATTGTTGTTAAGGGGAATATTCGTTTGGTCGTGGAATATTAAATCTGCGTAGGGAATATTAAATGCGAATGGTAGCGACCGTGTGTGGAGCCCATGTGAAGCGATTGGATGAAAAAAAGCGACAAATATAAGTTGTTTAAAAATAACGGTAGCGTAGTTATTCTGAATTATCTTGTTAAAATACTAAATTGGTTAAAACCGCGTAGCGTTGTTTGCGGTATTGCACCAATTATTGATTCTTACGTAAAGAAGACCTTACTTAATAATGGTTACGATAATTCTTTATTCGATTATTTTATTGATTGATAATTGTTGTATTGATATTTTATATTCTTTGTTGTTTGATAAATTGTCATTTACGATTATTTTCCATTATCGGAGCGATAATTCATATTATCTGAATAATATTATTGGATAACATTATTGGCAATGTCTAGAAAGTTACATCTAAGGAGAGGTTTGGTCACTAATTAATTGCGGCGATGAGGAGAAATCTTTATTGGAAGCCCCTCTTTCTGAAGCTGCACTGGTTGTCGATATTGTGATTACGTAATATTATTTGTGAATAATTAATTATTGATTCATATGATAAGAAAAATATTGATTTTATGTGGATATAGATGGAGAAAATTTTTAATGTGACAATTGTTGAAAATTGAAATTTTATCTTTTACGATAAAATAATTCATTTAAATATATTATTATATTTTAATAATATAATAATGGTAATATTTTACAACGAATGTGGGATATATGAGTATCTGAGGAGGAAGAGTATTTTTGTTGCAATAAATGTTTAAAACATATGTTAAACATGTCGGTGGACCCCATTTATTGGTGAAATTTGATTATAGCTGTAAAATCGCTTGGTTTGTGGATTTGATTGATTTTGTTTGGAATTTGGAAAAACTTTCTTACGCAAAGTTGTAGAAATTGAATTTCCTATAAATAGTCACGAGATTTGAATTTTTTTGATAAAAGGGCTATTTATTTTGAATTATTGAAGTTAGAAACTCAAAATAATTGATTTTTAGAAGTTTTAATTATTTTTATTAAGAAAAACGTTTTTTATTGTTTTTGGGCACATGTGTGGGTGATGTTTGGACCAGATTTTATGTGCATAGGAAATTTGATTATATATATTATTATTATATTAAATTTTACCTTTGGTATTCTAGCATTTTCTATAAATAGGGTCTTAGGTTAGAATTGAAAATCACACCGAAAGCTGAAGTTTTCTCTCTATATTATTGGCGTATTCTTGTGAGTATTTTGAGTATAATTTGAGTATTCTTTATAAGGTGCAAGTTCAAGTCATGCTTTATGTCAAGGTGTTTTGATTTAGAAGTCTTGATCTTTCGAGGTAAGGGATATTATTTTTTTCGTAATGATATTATTTCTTGATATCATTATCTTTGAAATATTGATCTGGAGTTTTATCAAATTTGGAACTTTTGGTGTAGGAGATTCTTATTCAACGTATCTGACCTTTATTCACGTATCTGACCTTTATTCACGAATACGGCCTTTATTCATCGAAAAATAAAAATTTT